>JASTWF010000036.1:876816-1074316 GCA_030390025.1 Squalus acanthias | reverse complement strand
GAGGGGGCGGTACTGGACCTAATTCTAGGGAATGTAGCCAGGGCAAGTGGTAGAAGTGTCAGTAGGAGAGCATTTTGGTGACAGTGACCATAATTCAGTGAGATTTAAGGTAGTCATGGAAAAGGACAAAGATGGACCGGAAATAAAGGTTCTAAATTGGGGGCAGGCCGATTTTAATATGATAAGGCAGGATCTGGCCAAAGTGGACTGGGATCAGCTACTTGTAGGAAAATCCACATCAGAGCAGTGGGAGTCATTCAGAAAGGAAATAGAGAGAGTACAGTGCCAACATGTTCCCGTAAAGGTCAACGGTGGGACCAACAAGTCCAGGGAACCCTGGATGTCAAGGGATATACAAGAATGGATTAGGAAAAAAAGGGAGGCTTTTGGCAGATACAAAGGACTAAAAACAGTGGAAGCCCTAGAGGAGTATAGAAAGTGCAGGGGGGTACTTAAAGAAATTAGGAGAGCGAAGAGGGGGCATGAAAAAACACTGGCGGGCAAAATAAAGGAAAATCCCAAGGTGTTTTATAAGTATATTAAGGGCAAGAGGATAACCAGGGAAAGAGTAGGGCCCATTAGGGACCAAAGTGGCAATCTGTGTGTAGAGCCAGAAGATGTAGGTGAGGTTTTAAATGAATATTTTGCATCTGTGTTCACTATGGAGAAGGACGATGTAGGCATAGAAATCAGGCAGGGGGATTGTGATATACTTGAACAAATTAGCACTGAGAGGGAGGAGGTACTAGCGATTTTAGCGGGCTTAAAAGTGGATAAATCCCCAGGCCCAGACGAGATGTATCCCAGGCTGCTGTGTGAGGCAAGGGGGGAGATTGCAGGGGCTCTGACACAAATTTTCAGAACCTCTTTGGCCACAGGGGAGGTGCCAGAGGACTTGAGGACAGCTAACGTAGTACCATTATTCAAGAAGGATAGTAGGGATAAACCAGGGAATTACAGGCCAGTGAGCCTAACATCAGTGGTAGGGAAATTATTGGAAAAAATTCTGAGGGACAGAATTAGTCTCCACTTGGAGAGGCAAGGATTAATCAAGGATAGTCAGCATGGCTTTGTCAGGGGGAGATCATATCTAACCAATTTGATTGAATTTTGCGAGGGGGTGACTAGGTGTGTGGATGAGGGTAGTGCAGTTGATGTAGTCTACATGGACTTCAGTAAGGCTTTTGACAAAGTCCCGCATGGGAGACTGGTCAAGAACGTAAGAGCCCATGGGATCCAGGGCAATGTGGCACATTGGATCCAAAATTGGCTTAGTGGCAGGAGGCAGAGGGTGATGGTTGAAGGTTGTTTTTGTGACTGGAAGCCTGTGTCCAGTGGTGTACCGCAGGGATCGGTGCTGGGTCCCTTGCTGTTTGTAGTGTACATTAATGATTTAGATATGAATGTAGGAGGTATGATCAGTAAGTTCGCAGATGACACGAAAATTGGTGGAGTGGTAAATAGCGAGGAGGGAAGCCTCAGGCTACAGGACGATATAGATGGGTTGGTCAGATGGGCAGAATAGTGGCAAATGGAATTTAACCCTGAAAAGTGTGAGGTGATGCATTTTGGGAGGACTAACAAAGCAAGGGAATACACAATGAATGGTAGGACCCTAAGAAGGACAGAGGATCAGAGGGACCTTGGTGTGCATGTACATAGATCCCTGAAGGCAGCAGGACAGGTAGATAAGATGGTTAAGAAGACATATGGGATACTTGCCTTCATTAGCCGAGGCATAGAATATAAGAGCAGGGAGGTTATGATGGAGCTGTACAAAACGCTAGTTAGGCCACAGCTGGAATACTGTGTGCAGTTCTGGTCGCCACACTATAGGAAGGATGTGATTGCATTAGAGAGGGTGCAGAGGAGATTCACCAGGATGTTACCTGGCCTGGAGCGTTTCAGCTATGAAGAGAGACTGGACAGGCTGGGGTTGTTTTCCTTAGAGCAGAGAAGGCTGAAGGGGGACCTGATTGAGGTGTACAAAATTATGAGGGGCACAAAATTATGAGGGGCATAGATAGGGTAGATAGAAAGGAACTTTTACCCTCAGTGGAGGGGTCAATAACCAGGGGGCATAGTTTCAAGGTAAGGGGCAGGAGGTTTAGAGGGGATTTGAGGAAAAACTTTTTCACCCAGAGGGTGGTTGGAATCTGGAACTCACTGTCTGAAAGGGTGGTAGAGGTAGGAACCCTCACAACATTCAAGAAGCATTTAGATGAGCACTTGAAACGCCATAGCATACAAGGCTACGGACCAAGTGCTGGAAAATGGGATTAGAATAGATAGGGCTTGAGGGCCGGCGCGGACACGATGGGCCGAAGGGCCTCTTTCTGTGCTGTATAACTCTGTGACTCTAAAAAAAAAAGTTCGATAAAATGATCAAGTCCTTATCGGAGAGCTTTCCTTCTCGGTTTTGTTTAGGTGAAGCGAAATGGAATCACTGGTGCCACAGGTTTTGGGATTCATTTCAATTGTTTTCCCATCAGAGGACCAAGAGAAAATTAAAGTGGGATCTCAAAGAGATCCCTTTGATGTACCAACTGTGTATAGCTCGTGCTCACAAAACCCTTTGGTCAGCCTTCAAACCGGGGGCTGTGTGCAGTGCTGCCCACAGACTCCATTTTATGCTTTTCTTTCTCTTTATTATTACCCAAAGGTTATATCAGCAAGTTCATCAGCACTTCAATGGATATATTTCTCTCCAGTCACTAACGCGAGAAGTACAAAGACTCAAACCTCACCGACCTTTTCCCTTTCACATTAGTGCCTGAAGGCGAATGATCGGCACCCCATCCACCACCTTAAACATTCACTCCCTCCACCACCGGCGCACCGTGGCTGCAGTGTGTACCATCTACAAGATGCACTGCAGCAACTCGCCAAGGCTTCTTCAGCAGCACCTCCCAAACCCGCGACCTCTTCCACCTAGAAGGGACAAGGGCAGCAGGCGCATGGGAACACCACCACCTCCAAGTTCCCCTCCAAATCACACACCATCCTGACTTAGAAATATATCGCCGTTCCTTCATCGTCGCTGGGTCAAAATCCTGGAACTCCCTCCCGAACAGCACTGTGGGAGTACCTTCACCACACGGACTGCAGCGGTTCAAGAAGGCGGCTCACCACCGCCTTCTCAAGGGCAATTAGGGATGGACAATAAATGCTGGCCTTGCCAGCAACACCCATATCCCGAGAATTAACTTTTTTAAAAGGAACATAAGACGGAGGAGCAGGAGTCGGCCATTCAGCCCCTCGAGCCTGCTCTGCCATTCAATAAGATCATGGCTGATCTGATCTTGGCCTCAACTCCACTTCCCTGCCCGCTCCCCATAACCCTTCACTCCCTTACCGTTCAAAAATCTGTCTATCTCCAACTTGAATATATTCAATGACCCAGCCTCCCCAGCTCTCTGGGGAAGAGAATTCCAAAGATTCACGACCCTCAGAGAAGAAATTCCTCCTCATTTCCTTTTTAAAAGGGCGACCCCTTATTCTGAAATTATGCCCCCTAGTTCTAGATTCCCCCACGAGGGGAAACATCCTCTCTGCATCTACCCTGTCAAGCCCCCTCAGAATCTTATATGTTTCAATAAGATCCCCTCATTCTTCTAAACTCCAATGAGTATAGGCCCAACCTGCTCAACATTCTTCATAAGACAACCCCTTCATCTCAGCAATCAACCTCGTGAACCTTCTCTGAACTGCCTCCAATGCAAGTATATCCTTCCTTAAATAAGGAGACCAAAACTGTACGCAGTACTCCAGCCAAAAGATTGGAAGGGCCATTCGGAAGACCAGCATCGCAACCACGTACATCAAACTGTAGCTGGACTGATGACCCGAGGGCTGTTCAAACCCACAGATTAACTCGAACTTGACCGATGCCACATTCTTGACACTGGAAGAGACTGAGGCAGGTTTTCACGTCACAAGGGCCTGTACATTATCTCTCCTTTTAATCACAAAAGCACTCTTGGTACATGTATGGTGAGATCACACAATTGGAACTAAAACAGGTTAACACCACTGTCAGAGAGTAGACAAGGAATTGTACATGAATGTATTAAGCATTTGTGCACCAATAACACGCTTTTTCACCCCAATGCTTTTGCATCACATTGAAAATACACAAAAAATGGAATGCATTGATTGCTTTAGTGCCTTCGGAGGAAAAGAACTGATAAAATGGTTTCATTTACAGAGAGGAGGTGGGGTAAAACGATTCGCAGCCCACTACTGCTAGACTGCCTTTTTGGGAATGTGTTTCTCCTCCTTCGTGCAAAATGACTTACAGTTGGATAGACTGACACGTGTGACAGCTTCTGGAATCGATGGTGAGGTTCTTGTTTTGCACACAGGTCATGCAACTGTACGTGGAGACAATATGTGACTCCTTGGGAAGGAATCGAACACCTCCCCCATATTCTCGCTCCTCCTCTACTGAAGGCACCGACTTCTTTCTGGAGTGCATTTTCACAGACATCCAGCATACTCCGCCCAGTTAGCCATTCTTCAAGCAAGAGCCTGAACAGCAAGCGTTAGCAAACAAAATGACCACCCAAGTGTAACCGGAGTCAATCACAATTCTGTCCTCACCCAGTACACCCCATGGCCTCGCCTCATCATATCTCTGTAACCTTCTCAAGCCCAACAACCCTCCGAGATCTCTGCGTTCCTCCAAGTCTGGCCTCTTGTGCATTCTATCAACTTCCTTCATCCCATCATTGACGGCCGTGCGTTCAGCCATAGGCCCGAAGCTCTGGAATTCCCTCCCCAACCCTCTCCGCCTCGCTACCTCTTTCTCCTCCTTTAAGACGCTGCTTAAAACCTCCCTCTTTGACCAAGCTTTTGGTCACCTGTCCGAATATCTCCTTATGTGGCTCGGTGTCAAATTTTGTCTGATTACACTCCTGTGAAGCAGCTGGAGATGTTTTACTACGTTAAAGGCGCTATATAAATGCATGTTGTAGTACAAAAACACCCACTCCCAAAAAAAGGTCACTGGATCGGGATCAAGAACCACGGACGATTTTCCCCTCCCTCGCCCTAAGTTCAACTACATCACCTCCGCTGCCATTCTGACAGGACAGTTAACTCTGCAACAAACAGGAGATCAGTTCCATGGTAAGCCGTGCTTTACCAACTGATCCATCAAATGTGTGTTGAAGGGAACCGTTTTAATAGGTAGGTTTCCCGAGCTATATCTTTCCCTATCCATCAGAAATCATTTTGAGACAGTAGGAGACAACTGAACACCGTACTAGCTGAAGAGGTAACACCTCATTTAACCGGATAGTTTCGATTGACGTCACGTCATTAGAACGAGCCCACTTGACAGCACATTTAAAAATTGAAATTTCAAGAAAAGAACTAAAATGCGCTCATCCAAAGAAAATCATTTGGTACAAGGTTTACTCCAAGGTGAAGGATTTAATTTAGAGAAATGTGAAAAAATATTAACCTGGCCTGTTCTTATATTGTTGCTCATTTATCAGCTATTCACTGCAACAGTGTTCAACTACTTAACAGCTGGTCTTTCAACACAAATCACATTTGTCACTTCACACAGCCAGTATTGTCTTCTAGTGATTTATCTAATTAGGGTCAATGCACTCAACACACCCATGTAGCAGTCGCGATGGCAGCCTTAGAGAGATGCAAGATCTGGGTATATTTTGCATTTCATGTGTGAAACTTATAAATGCTCCAATTGACATTCTTTCTTGGTCAAAACCTGTCACCTAAAGGGCAAGTGCTACTTGCAAGTCACCACTGAATTCTGAATGTTGTGCCGGGAGGTGTCTGTATACCTACTGCCCGGGTATGTCCTTCCGTTCTCCTGTTTTGTGCATTCAAACAGCTGGCTGAAAGCAACTGAATTTTCCTCTCTCGTTCCTTCCTAGCTCCCAATTCACCGTTCTTTTCCTTCCCTGCATCCTTGCTGTCGGAATCCTGGCTGAACACACCTTCTGCTTTATCTCAGGCCCTTCCAGCAACTCCAAAATGTGGACCCCCTTGGCCTTCCCTTTCTTCTACAATCTCCAGGCTTTCAAAACCCAAGTTTGGCGTCACTGAACCATGACGTTCTGATTTTCCTGTTGTTCACAATTTACATTAACGATTTAGACTTTGGAATCAAAAACACAATTTCTAATTTGCAGACAACACCAAGTTGGGGGGGATAGTCAATACTGAGGAGGACTGCAACAAATTACAGGAGGACATTAATAAACTTGCAGAATGGGCATATAATTGGCAAATGAAATTCAACGCAGATAAATGTGAGGTACTACATCTTGGTAAGAAAAATAGAGAGGTCACATATTACTTGGAAAATAAAAATCTAAATGGGGTAGAAGAGCAAAGGGATCTCGGAGTACAAATACACAAATCACTGAAAGTATCGACACAGGTTAACAAGGCCATAAAAAAAGCAAACCAGGCACTAGGGTTTATTTCTAGAGGGATAGCATTGAAAAGTAGTGAAGTTATGCTAAACTTGTATTGAACCTTGCTTCGACCACACTTGGAGTACTGCGTACAGTTCTGGTCGCCATATTATAAAAAGGATATAGAGGCACTGGAGAGGGTGCAGAGAAGATTTACAAGGATGATACCAGAAATGCGAGGGTATACCTATCAGGAAAGGATGAACAGGCTGGGTCTCTTTTCTCTTGAAAAGAGAAGGCTGAGGGGTGACCTAATAGAGGTCTTTAAAATCATGAAAGGTTTTGATAGAGTGGATACAGAGAATGTTTCCACTTGTGGGGAAGAGCATAACTAGAGGCCATCAATACAAGATAGTCACCAAGAAATCCAATGGGGAATTCAGGAGAAACTTCTTTCTCCAGAGAGTGGTGAGAATGTGGAACTTGCTACCACAGGGAGTGGTTGAAGCGAATAGTACAGATGCATTTAAGGGGAGGCTATATAAGCATATGAGGGAGAAGGGAATAGAGGGTTATGCTGATAGATTTAGATGAGGAAAGACGGGAGGAGGCTCGAGTGGAGCATAAACGCCGGCATGGACTGGTTGGGCCGAATGGCCTGTTTCTGTGCCGTATATCCTATGTAATTTACCTCATCCTCTCTCCTATATTGGTGATGTCCAATAAATGGGACTCGGCCGATCGCCAAGGTTGCTCAATAAAACAAGACTGGGAAGCAGACATTGGGAGCGGGGGGTAAAGTTAGTCATGGGCGATAGCGCAAAACAGGTGAATCGGCCCGTTTTAAACCCTGCCCGATTGACTTCAATGGAAAAGATAAATTGGGCAGGGTGTAAAGAGCTGCCGATTCGCTATCGCCCATTTTGGGCCATCACCCAAGACCAATTTCACCCCTTATGTGTTTCAAATCTACCCTGTTGTGGCAATACCATGAACTGGGCTGTGGGTAGTACACCCTCATCATGATTTCAAAGGTACTGACCCTCCCAGAGGAATCTACCCAACACATTCGCTTTCAACCAGACTCTCACTCACAATTTATGTATAAAAAGCACTGGGGAACAAGGGACAGAGAGACCTGCAAACAGATTGATATCACCCCTCAGAAATGTAGGATTAAGGTGAATGCATCTCTCCTTCTGGCAAATTAATCAGATGCAAGTGGATCATCTTTAAAAATGAACAACGCACATGTAGATTGTTCATAGGTTCCTCCATTTGCTAACGTTCTCCATTTGCTAACTTTTTTCCCAAAAAAAATCGGTTTAATTTAAAGTGGAGAAACTTGCGCTGTGCTGCAGCTGACTTTCTGCCAAGTGAGTGGAGGAAAGCATACCACAAGCGAATATATGGTGAGGACGTCACAGAACACAGTGCTTCTTGAAAGGGTTTTAAATTCAGACTGCATAGAGAGCAAGGAACAGCGAGAAAGTAATTTAAAATGGAAGAATGCAACACTGTGGTGACTGCACACAATCTCACATGCCAAGAGAGAGATAAAGAATGCAGTTGGGCTGTAAGCTGCTTATCAATGGGAGGTTGGCCTCACAGATACATTGGGAACAAAAGTTTTTCACTGTGACTCTCTACATCTCTCAAGTAGGAACACAAGCAATGTGCTGGGAGCCCAAGCACATATCTGGCCTTCTCTAACCAAGCACGATACAATTAGTAGCATCTGGCCAATTCAGCCAAGTTTAGATAAGCCCCAATACTAAATTACCTAATTATTCAACAGAGTCATTTCATTTAACTCTTGACTGCGAACAAAATGGTTGCTTCAATAGTCAAACCTCTGCTTGGCATACATTCAGGCCGCCCCCACCCCGCCGCCCCCCACCCCCCCCCGCCGCCCCCCCACCCCCCCCCCCCCCCCCCCCGATTTGGCATTCCCAGCTTGGGGTGTCTCTCGCAAGGAGTACTGGGCAAGGAACCATGGGCCTGCAGTGCTTGATTTGTCTGACCACTAATTTGAATGAATGAGGGGAGAAAAATCCACCATTTCCCAACCAGCACTCCCCAAGAGTGCTCAACCAGAGAATTAGTCCTCCTGTTTTTTTTAAATTCCACCCTCCCACTTCCCAATGTTCCCAGACTGTCTCCAATGTCAGAGGTGCAGCCAACCAGCCAGAGTGGAAGCAGCCAGGGGGACTATCCTTCCAATGTTCTCCAAGGTGGTGTCAGCTCGGCTCGGGAGCATTTTCATCTCCGAGTCAGAAGGTCGTGGGTTGAAGCCCCGCTCCGGGACCTGAGCACATAATCTAGGCTGACACTCCAGTTTGTTACTGAGGGAGCACTGCACTGTCGGAGGTGCCGCCCTTCAGATTAGACGTTAAACCGAGGTTCTGTCTGGCTGTTCTGGTGCAAGTACAAGATCTCGTGGCACTATTCGAAGTCCTCCAATCGTCCCGGCCAACGTTCCTCGCTCAACCAACATCACCAAAACACAGATTAAGCGGTCATTTTTCTCATTGCTGTTTGTGGGATCTTGCTGTGTGGAAAAACAGCAGCTTTGTTTGCCTACGTAACAATCACTGCATGTTCAAAGTAATCCATTGTATATGAAACACTCCAGGATGCTTTGGAGAGATAAGGCCTGTAGGTCATTGACTGGTTGCCACGTGGCACCTCCCTATCCCTATGGTGGCACAGCCAATGTGTGGTGAACGCAACCAAACACAGACCCGCAATTGCAAATCTATTCTTCGTAATGCCAGCCTCCATTGGGATTTGGATTGTCGACTTGTGTTATTTGTGACGATTGGTCCTCAAGCCTTTTCAACAAAACTCCAAACCAGAGTCCTTTTCAGCTGTTATTTGGTTTCAGTGTATTGTAACTGAGTAACCAGATCTGAGGAAGTGAGTCGGGGAGGAAGAGGAGGATTAAAACCAGAGATGCCCTATGGCTACACAGTATGCTGCACACCACTAAAAAACAATGACTGGAACAACCCGACAGTAAACCTGGGGGAATGGGGGGCAAATGTGAAAACACACATTTGCCATTTACGATGTTACAATGTGTTAGAAAACGTGGCCTAGAAATTCGATTAGGCCCAGAAACAGGCAGTGCCAAGGTTAACGGCCACCCACAAAAAGAGCCCAGGCAGTGGCGGTATTTTGGTGCTGTCTGCTGATTTAAATGAGCGGAGCGCAGAATCCCTTGTGCAACGCGCTTTCCAGCGGGAGGCCACAGGCCGCGTCCAAAGGATCGGTGCGGCGTTCTCTGGCAATGTGCTGTTTGGGATCATTTGGTGACGGCTCCTGGGTTTTGCTGGGTCAGGAGGTATCGAGTCCACCGATGACCCTTGTAGGGTTGGAGCATTGTACGCTGTGGCACATTAGGAGGCATCTGTCTGTCCACGGCTCCCCTCTTGCTTTCTCGGACATTTGTCTGGGTCTTGTATGGGGTCCAGAAATGGGTACCAGACTGCCTGGCACTCCCACCTTCACTGGCTGCCATAGCCCCACAAGATCTTTCACCCAGATGGTTTGCTGTGTGGAGGATTGTGCTCCACCATGGTGCTGGAGGGGGAGGGGGAGGCGGATGCACCATCTTGCATGCAACAAGACCTGGACGACGTTCAGGCTTGGGCTGATGAAGTGGCAGGTAACATTCCCGCCACACAAGTGCCAGGCAATGACTATCTCCAACAAGCGAGAGTCTAACCACTGCCCCTTGACATTCAATGGCATTACCATCACCGAATCCCCCACCATCAACATCCTGGGGGTCACCATTGACCAGAAACTTAACTGGACCAGCCACATAAATACTGTGGCAACAAGAGCAGGTCAGAGGCTGGGTATTCTGCGGCGAGTGTCTCACCTCCTGACTCCCCAAAGTCTTTCCACCATCTACAAGGCACAAGTCAGGAGTGTGATGGAATACTCTCCACTTGCCTGGATGAGTGCAGCTCCAACAACACTCAAGAAGCTCGACACCATCCAGGACAAAGCAGCCCACTTGATTGGCACCCCATCCACCACCTTAAGCATTCACTCCCTCCACCACCGGCGTACCGTTGCTGCAGTGTGTACCATCTACAAGATGCACTGCAGCAACTCGCCAAGGCTTCTTCGGCAGCACCTCCCAAACCCGCGACCTCTTCCACCTAGAAGGACAAGGGCAGCAGGCGCATGGGAACACCACCACCTCCAAGTTCCCCTCCAAGTCACACACCATCCTGACTTGGAAATATATCACCGATCCTTCATCGTCGCTGGGTCAAAATCCTGGAACTCCCTCCCTAACAGCACTGTGTGGGGAGCACCTTCACCACACGGACTGCAGCGGTTCAAGAAGGCGGCTCACCACCACCTTCTCAAGGGGCGACTAGGGATGGGCAATAAATGCTGGGCCTTGCCAGCGACGCCCACATCTCATAAAAAACGAATTTAAAAAAAGCTAGCAGTGACAGTGCACGAGCCTGCAGATCGCATCGGGGATTCACTGCCTGGTGAGTGGCTCTTGAAGCACAGGCTCAACTCTGGAGGGACTCTGACTGGAAACACCACATCAAGACTGTGCCACAGAGGCCCTTAAACCGTTGCATGAGAAATCAATTGAAGTAAATTTTTTAATAGGGGAAACATGAACCTCTTGGTCACGAGTTTACTGGCAGAAGAGAGTTCAATTACATTTTTAACAACAACAGACTTTTGAAGAACTCTTGGTGAGAATATGGTACTAAATCTTCCTTAATTATTGGGGGGAAAAATTGGGTTGCTTTGCACCTCTCGTCATCGCTGTGCGCAGCGCCCCGCTCGCGCCCCTGTCGCAAATTTGGCTCGCGTCCCCTGACCTACCGCTGGACGCCCTGTCCGACAGGGTCAGGGGGGGCGTTTTTGCGGCCAGGGCGGTGATAATTAAAGGGCAGGTGCCGGGCGACCATTTTGTTTTGGGCCGCCTGCCAGCACCTGCCCCCTCTGGCCTCCTCCCATGGGGTGCCGGCCGCGATCGGTCAGCCCGGCGCTCCTTGAGTGCCGGGCTCTTTTGCCGGCACCCCGCTCCCCGGTGGGCCAGCAGGGCCCCGGTGTGCGCTGCGCTAGGCCCCTCCCCTTTAATCAGGGGAGGGAGGCCTGCAGTACCGCGGCGCTATGAGCCGACGCAGGTGGCGCTGCTGCACGTAACGCCGCGATATTGAATGGGAGCGCCCCAAGAGGGAGGGGGAGCGCTTCCAGTAGCGGCCCGCCTCCTGCTTGGGGCGCTACCATTCAATTTCTGGCGCGGGAGCGCTGACTTTTTCAGGGCGCTAAAAGTAGCGAAGTTAGCGCCCCGCGAGCCAATTTGTCCCCCTTGGCCTTTTAAAAACCAATTTCAAAACTTTGCATATTATGTTATCAGTTCCTAAACTAGAAAACCCAATGTATAAAATTTAAGGAAATGCAGCTTTGATTTTTTTTCCTGAGATTCTTACAACTGTAGTACAGTATAGTTTATTTTAAATGTATTTACCTCCTGTAATGTTGGACTGACCAGGGGGGAGAGTTGATGCATCTCATTGGAAGCAGTTTTCACTCCAATTACATAGTCTGAGCACCCCATAGTTCCCAGTTATCTCAGCAACTGTTTCCTGAACGGTTTATAGCTCACTGCCGCATTCTCCCGGCTCGACACGCTGTCAACAGTTGCCGCACGGGTGTGCTTTGGAGAGAGCGGTAAGAGGAGCGGCGAGGTCCAAAATCGATGAGCGTGCGTCAATTCGGCGTTGCACGCCGACTGACGTCACGCTCCTGGTAATTAAAATACTTGCGGCGAGCGCCGGCAACGGCAGCGCTGCCGACCAATATGGCGGCCGCCGCGGAACCCGCCGAAAGTGGGCAGAAGTGAGGCGGCCGCCATTTTTCCTACAAAACCGGCCTTAATGGCCGGCGTTAAAGCATCGAATTTCTAGGCCTGTGTTTTATTTTATGTTAGTCAGTAATAGCGAAAAACAGTACAGTACATTTTTATTATTAACATGAGTTAGTGATAAAACAATTAATCATTTTGCAAACTTTAACACTTTAGCACTAACATAGCACCTTGTCATATCAAAATATCTCGTGTAGGCAAGCGCAGCATTCATACCGTGCCAGCAACAACCCGTCAATCGCAAGCAGATGAATAACCAGTTTATCCGTTTTTTGGTGCTGTTGGTAAAGAAAGAAAAAAAGACTTGCATTTCTATAGCACCTTTCACGACCACCGGACGACTCAAAGCGCTTTACAGCCAATGAAGTACTTTTTGAAGTGGAGTCACTGTTGTAATGCAGGAAACGCGGCAGCCAATTTGCGCACAGCAAGATCCCACAACCAGCAACGCAATAATGACCAGATAATCTGTTTTTAGTTATGTTGATTGAGGGATAAATATTGGCCAAGACACCGGGGATAACTCCCCTGCTCTTCTTCAAAATAGTGCCACGGGATCTTTTACATCCACCTGAGAGAGCAGACGGGGCCTCGGTTTCACGTTTCATCCGAAAGACGGCACCTCTGACAGTGCAGCGCTCCCTCAGTACTGCAGTGGGAGTGTCGGCCTAGATTTTGTGCTCAAATCCCTGGAGTGGGACTTGAACCCACAACCTTCTGACTCAGAGGATGAGTTCATTGAGTGTATTAGGGATGGGTTTCTTGAGCAGTATGTAACTGAACCGACCAGGGGGCAAGCAACCTTAGATCTGGTCCTGTGTAACGAGACAGGATTAATTAAAAATGTCCTAGTAAAGGATCCCCTTGGAATGAGTGACCATAACATGGTTGAATTCCATATTCAATTAGAGGGTGAGAAGGTTGGATCTCAAACAAGCGTGCTAAGCTTGAATAAAGGAGACTATGAAGGTATGCGAGCGGAATTGAGTAGAGTGGATTGGGAAAATAGATTAAAGGGTAAGACGACACATGATCAGTGGTGTACATTCAAGGAGTTATTTTACAACTTCCAAAAAATATATATTCCACTGAAAAGAAAAGGGTGTAAAAGAAAGGACAGTCATCCGTGGCTAAGTAAAGAAATTAAGGATAGTATTCGACTAAAAACAAGGGCATATAAGGTAGCGAAATCTAGTGGGAGGACAGAGGATTGGGAAAACTTTAAAAGGCAGCAAAAAATAACAAAAAGATTGATTAAGAAAGGGAAGATAGATTATGAAAGTAAATTAGCAAAAAATATAAAAACAGATAGTAAGAGTTTTTATAGTTATATAAAAAGAAAAAGGGTGGCTAAAGTAAATGTTGGTCCCTTAGAGGATGAGACCGGGAAATTAATGGTGGGAAATATGGAGATGGCAAAAACACTGAATGAATATTTTGTATCAGTCTTTACAGTAGAGGACACTAAGAATATCCCAACACTGGACAAACAGGGGGCTATAGGGGGAGAGGAGCTAAACACGATCAAAATCACTAAGGAAGTGGTACTCGGTAAAATAATGGGACTCAAGGCGGATAAATCACCTGGACCTGATGGCTTACATCCTAGAGTCTTGAAGGAAGTGGCGGTAGGGATTGTAGATGCATTGGTAATAATTTTTCAAAGCTCCCTGGATTCCGCTAAGGTCCCGGCAGACTGGAAAACTGCTAATGTAACACCCTTATTTAAAAAGGGCAGTAGACAGAAGGCTGGTAACTATAGACCGGTTAGCCTAACATCTGTGGTAGGTAAAATTTTGGAGTCCATTATTAAGGAAACAGTAACAGGACATTTGGATAATCATAATTTAATAGGACAAAGTCAGCATGGTTTTACGAAGGGGAAGTCATGTTTGACAAATTTGCTGGAGTTCTTTGAGGAAGTAACATATAGAGTGGATAAAGGGGAACCAGTGGACGTAGTGTATTTAGACTTCCAAAAGGCATTTGACAAGGTGCCACACAAAAGATTATTGCTTAAGGTAAAAAATCACGGGATTGGGGGTAATATTCTGGCATGGATAGAGGATTGGCTATCTAACAGAAAGCAAAGAGTTGGGATAAATGGTTCATTCTCAGACTGGCAATCAATAA
The DNA here is from genome assembly GCA_030390025.1 of Squalus acanthias. NCBI lineage: Eukaryota > Metazoa > Chordata > Chondrichthyes > Squaliformes > Squalidae > Squalus > Squalus acanthias. The sequence goes on along the minus strand of JASTWF010000036.1, from coordinate 1,059,871 downwards.
CTAGTGGTGTTCCACAGGGGTCAGTGCTGGGTCCCCAACTCTTTACAATCTATATTAACGATTTGGAGGAAGGGACCAAGTGTAACATATCAAAATTTGCAGATGATACTAAGATGGGAGGGAAAGTAGTGAGTGAGGAGGACATAAAAAACCTGCAAGGGGACATAGACAGGCTAAGTAAGTGGGCAGAGATTTGGCAGATGGAATACAACACTGGAAAGTGTGAGGTGATGCACTTTGGCAGGAAAAATCCTAGAGCAATTTATTATCTTAATGGCAAGAAACTGGAGAGTACTGAAGTGCAAAGGGATCTGGGGGTCCTGGTGCACGAAACTCAAAAGGTTAGTATGCAGGTGCAGCAAGTGATTAAGAAGGCAAATGGAATGTTGGCTTTCATTGCTAGGGGGATAGAATATAAAAATAGGGAGGTATTGCTTCAGTTGTACAAGGTATTGGTGAGACCACACCTGGAATACTGCATACAGTTTTGGTGTCCTTACTTAAGGAAAGACATCCTTGCTCTCGAGGCAGTGCAAAAAAGGTTCACTCAGTTAATCCCGGGGATGAGGGGGTGGTCATATGAGGAGAGGTTGTGTAGATTGGGACTCTACTCATTGGAGTTCAGAAGAATGAGAGGAGATCTTATTGAAACATATAAGATTGTGAAGGGGTTGGATCGGGTGGATGCGGGGAGGATGTTCCCGATGACGGGCGAGACTAGAACTAGGGGACATAGTCTTAGAATAAGGGGCTGCTCTTTCAAAACTGAGATGAGAAGGAACTACTTCACTCAGAGGGTGGTAGGTCCATGGAATATGCTGCCACAAAAAGCTGTAGAAGCTACATCATTAAATAAATTTAAAACAGAAATAGACAGTTTCCTAGAAGTAAAGGGAATTAAGGGTTACGGGGAGCGGGCAGGAATTTGGACATGAGTCTAGGTTCGGATCGGTCATGGCCCTGTGGGTAGCGGAGCGGGCCCAGGGACCGTGTAGCCTGATTCTGCTCCTATTTCATGTGTGCAATTCTGTTAGATACAGGAGATGGTTCTGTGATAGTAGATAGTAGATTGGCGGTTAGGATCAGATCAGCCATGATCTTATTGAATGGCGGAGCAGGCTCGAGGGGCCGATTGGCCGACTCCTGCTCCTATTTCTTATGTTCTTATGTTGCTACCAGGTGAACTAAACTGATGCATGTTTTGAACTTGGAGATGATGATTGAAAAATCTTTTCTAAACTCACCTCCATTTTGAGCACATATTATCTTGGGGTTGCTCCTCAGACCAAGCCCCTACTTGACACCTCAATGGTGTCCCAGCGCAGAACCCTGGAGGTCAGAACCTTTAGCAGAAGGGACTCACAATTCCGGGTGACCTTTTAAGCTTTTTCTTGAAACAAACCCACCAACATTTCATCACAAGTTCCATGAATAGCAGTGTAATTATAAAGTAATTACAGCATATTAATAGATAATAATACCTTTGTCACCGCATACATTAACTAGGGTAATTGCACATTAATAACATCATTAGTCAAGGGACTTAAAAGGATACAGAATTTTTCTGAATAAACAAAACAATTAACACAACAAAAATAAAGTCCTACTCTAACTCACCCTCAGGTACTCAGCTCCCTCAGTCTTCCCTTTCTCCACAATCTACAAGCATTTAAAACCCAATCTTTGTGTTGGTTATGTTTTTTGACTATTTTTCCCACAGAGAGGATTTGAGGGGGAAAAAAAGTTACTTTTAAATGGGTTTTAAAACAGCTTCCGACCACATATCTGCGCCATCACTAAGACCACCTATTTCCACCTCCGTAACATCGTCCGTCTCCGCCCTTGCCTCAACTCATCTGCTGCTGAAACCCTCATCCATGCCTTTGTTACCTCTAGACTTGACTATTCCAATGCTCTCCTGGCTGGCCTCCGTAAACTTGAGGTCATCCAAAACTCGGCTGCCCGTGTCCTAACTCGCACCAGGTCCCGTTCACCCATCATCCCTGTGCTTTGACCTACATTGGCTCCCGGTTAAGCAACAATTTAAAAATTCTCATCCTTGTTTTCAAATCCCTCCATGGCCTCTCCCCTCCCTATCTCTGTAATCCCCTTCACCCCCCCGCCCCCCCCCCCCCGAGATATCTGCGCTCCTCTAATTCTGTTCTCTTGAGCATCCCTGATTATAATCGCTCAACCATTGGTGGCCGTGCCTTCTGTTGCCTCGGCCCTAAGCTCTGGAATTCCCTCCCTAAACCTCTCCACCTCTCTTTCCTCCTTTAAGACGCTCCTTAAAACCTACCTCTTTGACCAAGCTTTGGTCATCTGTCTGAATTTCTCCTTATGTGGCTCGGTGTCAAATTTTGTCTTATAATACTCCTGTGAAGCACCTTGGGACGTTTTACTATGTTAAAGGCGCTATATAAATGCAAGTTGTCATTGTTGTATTCACACCAGTTAAGAAAAGGACCGAGGTGATTGGCAGTTCATTTGCTTAACGAGTTAAACTTTGATGTTGTTTGCCCATAGACTTTATAATAATAAGCAATTTGTTAGGCTGTCCTGGCAATTGAAATATCCCACGCCTATTGTGTTGGGATGTCGCTGATCCTTTTAAGCTGTAAATAGAGGGAAATAAATAGCAGAGACAAAGACACAGGTGGCGAGCCAATTTCTTTCTAAAAACAGAATGCTGTGAGGACAGTCAAATTCAGCAAAGGCTCTGAAGTCAGACAAGAAGGTGCGAGGGGAAGCCTTGGCTAAGCTCAGGAAGAGAATGCAGGGGGGTTAATTTGGAGTAATTTTATGTCAAGCATTTTATATCCAGCAAAGTTGAAGCCCATGGAACAAAAGGGACAGTGGCAGCATGGATACGAATATGGCTAAGTGACAGGAAACAGAGAGTAGTGGTGAATGGTTGTTTTTCGGACTGGAGGAAGGTACACAGTGGTGTTCCCCAGGCGGTTCTAGGACCATTGCCTTTCTTGATATATATTAATGACTTGGACGTAGGTGTACAGGGCACAATTTCAAAATCTGCAGATGACACAAAACTTGGAAGTATAGTGAACAGTGAGGAGGATAGAGATAGACTTGAAGAGGACATAGACAGGCTGGTGGAATGGGCGGACACGTGGCAGATGAAATTTAACACAGAAAAGTGCGAAGTGATACATTTTGGTAGGAAGAACGAGGAGAGGCAATATAAACTAAAGGGTCCAATTCTAAAGGGGGTGAATGAACAGAGACCTAGGGTATATGCACACAAATCGTTGAAGGTGGCAGAGCAGGTTGAGAAAGCAGTTAAACAAGCATACGGGATCCTGGGCTTCATAAATAGTAAAAAAAAAGTAAAAATTTTAAAGTTTATCGTTTTCCATACAGACTGCAGCTTTTGACACATTAGACCCCCTGTAACCCCACCTCATTGTCTCAGTTGTATCTTGCTATGTCTTTGATGTGGTGCCTTCCTGGCTGACCTGATTGTTTATCTGCCGAGGTGTGACAAAAGGCAGTCAGGAGGATTAAATGTAGTCGTCTGCCATTGTACGCTACACATGCATTGTTCTCTATCTATATATGCTGTGCCCATTTGTATTTCTTCACTCCACCTGACGAAGGAGCAGCCGCTCCAAAAGCTTGTGATTTCAAATAAAACTGTTGGACTATAACCTGGTGTTGTGCGACTTCTCACTTTCATAAATAGAGGCATAGAGTACAAAAACACTGGATCAGCCTCAGTTGGAGTATTGTGTCCAATTCTGGGCACCACACTTTAGGAAGGATGTGAAGGCCTTAGAGAGGGTGCAGAAAAGATTTACAAGAATGGTTCCAGGGATGAGGGACTTCAGTTACGTGGATAGACTAGAGAAGCTGGGGTTGTTCTCCTTAGAGCAGAGAAGGTTGAGAGGAGATTTGATAGAGGTGTTCAAAATCATGAGGGGTCTAGACAGACGAGATCGAGAGAAACTGTTCCCATTGGCGGAAGGGTCGAGAACCAGAGGACACAGATTTAAGGTGATTGGCAGAAGGACCAAAGGCGACATGAGGAAAAACTTTTTTACACAGCGAGTGGTTATGATCTGGAATGCACTGCCTGAAAGGGTGGTGGAGGCAGACTCAATCGTGGCCTCCAAAAGGGAATTGGATAAGTACCTGAAGGAAAAAAAATTGCAGGGCTACGGGGAAAGGTCGGGGGAGTGGGACTAGCTGAAGTGGTCTTGCAGAGAGCCGGCACGGGCTCGACGGGCTGAATGGCCTCCTTCTGTGCTGTAACCATTCTATGATTCGATGATTCTAAGCTGGGTAACCCACATGTGTAGCATCTTCATTATATTTGTTTAGTGCATAAAGTTGTACTGATTGAAATCAGTAAATGCGACCACAACCGAGGTGCGCTCTGTGTTCACATACAGTGAAATAAAACAGTGTAATAATTCGTATCTGGCCACATCTCACCAAGTGTTTTCTCTGGCCAGCATTGGGGATTGTCTTCAAAGAGACTGAAGAACCACCCGTGCAAAAAAGATGTAAATATCCAATTTAGATCACACTAAAATCATTACAGCCAAGGCAGGCCATTCGGCCCATCTTGATTCATCGATCCAGAGAGAGATCCAAATGACCTCCTCTTTGGGGCATCCAATGGTTTCTTAAATAATTCCAAGGTTTTGGCCTGGTAGTTTATTCTACATGTTCATCACTTCTTGTATCAGTCCTAATGTTTTAGTTTGAACTTTGCCCTCTAGTTCTACTCCTGCAGTTTAGTTTAAAGTAATATTCTGGGTTAACTTCATCCATACCCTGAACAATCTATTATAAGATCATCCTTTCAGTTGCCTACTATTATAAAATTAGCTATTGGGCACACTCCTAAACACTTTCAGGCCAGACCAGCACCACTGTACCCAAGAGAATATGGATGGCAAGACCCTAAACTTGCAGGGTCCAACCACTACTTCCTGATTTATCTGGTCTTCTCTTTTCGATCATGCTGGTTACCTTCCCCACGGGCACTGGATCGCCACGGGCACTGGATCGCCACGGGCACTGGATCGCCACGGGCACTGGATCGCCACGGGCACTGGTGAAATTGGTCTTTGGCGGGAGCGCAGAACAGGTGATCATTAATCAGCAGCCTGTTTTACACCCTGTCCGATTTTATTTTACAGCTTCAACGGGCTGCTGATTAGTTATCGCCTGTTTTGCACACCACCGGAGACCAATTTTACCCCCCCCCCCCACCGATGAGGTCGGGAGGGGGGGGGGTTCATTCTGACTTTGGCCAATCATGTAAAACGGGCGATATTGATTCCGCCGCCCATTACACGTCCCTCCCGGTCAATGGAAATGAAAATGGGGAGCGGGGTACAACGGGCGGATGATCCGATATCGCCCGTTTCACACTATCGATCAAAGTCAAAATTAGTCCTGTCCGTCTCTAAAATAAGTGGTAGTTTCAGGAGAGGGCAGAAAATCAGAGGACAACATTTAACAAAAAATCTCTGGTGTATAAGGCACGCATGCTTTACAAATAGTTTTATTAAAATCACCAAGTCATAAATCGCTCCTCCAGAACAACATGTATGACTCTATGACTACTACACCAGATCCATGGAGCTGTTGCATGTAGACAATGGAATGCTAGCTCTTCCATCTCTACACCTTCTTCCACCTTCAAATTTTAGTTCCTCTCATCACGACAAGCATAATATTTGCTCAGATTACAGAACGAACAAGCACACGGGAGCAGACGGCAAGGCTTATATAAGCCAGACGGTACCCAAGCCAATTGTCAACTTTTACCTTGCATGCGGAATGATATTCTGACAGCAATGATTTATAAAGCTCATCCGTTCCATGGAAGCCTGTTACCTCCCAGGCGTGGCAGAGTCTTCTCTCAGTTTCCCACCTCTCCGTCGAACAGCCTGGCTGTCAACCGCCAGGTCGGCAGAATTGGAGGGAGCGTCGAGAATTCAGGGCCGCGCTCGAGCCAAGATTCTCCATTGGAGGTTTGAAACACACTCACTCACTCCGAGGGTCATTTCCATCGTGTTGCTGACCCGTTTACGCCGAAAGACCAGGGTGGTAGCAGGACAAAATATCACGCGGAGGATTGAGCCAGATCTCACGCGGGCTCAGCAACCTCTTTCCATTGTGGCGGACTAATTTGATGGAGCGCCCGTCACCGATCAGAGGGGAAGGTGACTTCCTTCCTGTCGATCACTTGCTCCGGGAGCAGCTCAGTGGTTGCATCGGAGAATTGGTGGGCCCTGGATGAGGCCCTGCTGTTTAAATGACTCGCTCTCCACTCACCACCATTGAAAAGTGCACCTCCCCATTAAGGGCTGCAGGCTGCCTTTAAGTAGCGGCCAGCCCTCCGGATTTCCCATCCTCCCAATCGGCGAGCTGCCGAGAAGAGCGGCAATTTGTGCTGGCAGCTCAGTGTTAATGAGATACAATGCGGAGATGCCGGTGTTGGACTGGGGTGGACAAAAGTGAGAAGTCGCACAACACCAGGTTATAGTCCAACAGCTTTATTTGAAATCACAAGCTTTCAGAGCGGCTGCTCCTTCGTCAGGTGAAGTGAAGAGATGTATATAGACACAGCATATATAGTCAGAGAACACTGCCAGACGACTACAGTTAATCTTTCTAACTGCCCTTTATCACACCTTCCTGACTGACCTGTTTGGACACCATCCACACCTTTGATTGCCGTGATTATCTCTCTGCCGAGGTGTGATAAAGGGCAGTCAGAAAGATTAACTGTAGTCACCTGGCAGTGTTCTCTGACTATATATGCTGTGCCCATATGTATTTCTTCACTTCACCTGATGAAGGAGCAGCGCTCCGAAAGCTTGTGATTTCAAATAAAGCTGTAGGACTATAAACTGGTGTTGTGCGACTTCTCACTTTAATGAGATACAACCACGACAATTGATTGGGCCTCCCGCTAACTGCAGGCAAAACTGACCTCTGGACTGGTTTTGCCTTCATGCCCCCTTGAACTGTGCACATGCATCCCCATTATCCTGGACTTCTGCATAGTAGACATCAGGCATGGCTCGAACACAGATTGCGCTGAATAGCCGTTATCTCCTCATCAACTAGGTGCTGCCCATTTATCATGCAAGGAACAGTGTCTTCCTGAGATAGTACACAAAAGATGGACGATTAGGGGGTTAATATGATTTACTTGGGTGCGCCTCGTTGGTTTTAGGCTTGGGACACAATTGCAGTTAGGCCATCCGTGCACACATTGGCCGAAATGCTAACTCAGGATTGCTTACCCATCTGTGGTTTCTTGCTGACTGTTATCGAGTGCATACTGCCGTCTGAAATAAAGGCCTGAAATAAGCTTTCCGATCCACAACCAGGATAGGTGGAAAACACTGGATCAGGTTTCCGAATCGCTGGCCCGGATACTCGAGACACGAACAAAATGATTGATTTTCCTTGTAGTTGTCTGTATTTCAGTGTTGAGGATTTTCTGATAGCTACGCCTTTTTAAAAAATTATATAAATTTTTTTCTTCATTTCCACCCCAAGATGTGTTAAAATTCCTCCCTCCTCCGCGTTTTCTCCCCTTCGCTCCTGAAAGTGCTGACTTGTGTAACTGTGGCAGACCTTCAGTACCTTATTGTATTCATTCTCCACTGGTCAGCCTAGACCTTATGGGGGAGAAATTCAGTATCACCCCATTTGGGGCGCAATTATCGGCCGGGCACAAAGATTAGCGCCTGGCGCTAATTATCGCCACCGACTGCAAACTTGACTTTTATCACCCCTGGAGGTGATTGGAGCGCTAAATCAGGCGCTTCACACCTGTCTTAAGGCGCAAAGGCCGAGGAGCGAGGCGCTACCTCAGAGCGCTGGCGAAGCTCATGTGATGTCAGTCAGCAATGGAACACAAACACAATGGCGCGGGCCAGTTCTTAAAGGGGAGGGTCGATCTTGCTTTCCATCCACATCCTGCTCATTGTAGCCTTGAATCTCGGCCTGGAGAGACCTGTATATCAAATCTGCTGGAAAGAACAATGGAGAGTACCAGGGAAAGAGCTCAGAGTGCAGCCCCCACATTCTCTTCTAAATCGATACAAGGAAGGGCAAATCAAAATGAACCTGCAAAGTGCTGCTCAGTCCCCAAAACTCCTTCACACAGCGTTGAATCTCTCCAGAAGTCTCTCTCTCTCTCTCAGAAAGCGTGGTTCAAAAATGTGACCAACAATAAAAGGCAGGAAGCGGTCGCCTTTAAATAGTGCTCCCCCAGTCCCTTCCCGACTGCAAAACGCTCCCCTCAACCTGTCGTTGCTAGCGGCAGGCGGTAAGGCAGGGGGCGCCACTCAATATCCGCTCCGGGGCGATACCGGGGCGTTGCGCACTCGACTGACGTCACGATCTGCTGGCGCAGGAGATTGTGGCGGTAGTGCTTAGCGCTGCCGCAAAATGTCTAGTTAATTTCGCGAGCGGCGCAAACATCGCTGCGCCCGGGCGCTAGTTGCTTTGCGCCCCATTAGCGCCCTCTTAAGGCGCTAACGGGAGGCGCAACCAACTGAATTTTTCCCCCTATGTATCAACAGGCTATTCGACTGTGGGGTGGGGGGCATCACAGCTGACCTCGACCCTGTCTCAGCCCCATGTCTGCACGCTATCTTCCAGAAGAAGTCATTGGATAGGTACCAGGAGCAGGGACCCTGGATGATTTCCCCCACTCCTCCCTCCCTCTTACCCAGGAGATAGAGAGGGCAACTGTCGCCAACCCTGCCACTACCCTCAGTGAGGTAAGCAAAGTCAGCACAGACTGGGAAGTGAACCCAAGATCTCCTTGGATCTGTGAGCTCAGGGACACCCTCGGCAAAGCATTTAGCAACTTCATTTAATTTAACTTAAAAACTAAATGATCAGAAAGACAATCAAAACAGATGATGGATTTGTTTTACTTAAGACTATGGGGTCAATTTTCATCTTCACCGTCTGGACAGTAACCTGGCAGTAGAACCCGCCCAATTTCCATTTTGTTCAAATGAAATGGGGTGAAGGCTTTTTTTCTTCATTCACAGGATGTGGGTGTCACTGGCAAGGCCAGCATTAATTGCCCATCCCTAATTGCCTTTGAGAATATGGTGGTGAGCACAACGGAGTGGCTTGCTAGGCCATTTCAGAGGGCAGTTAAGAGTCAACCACATTGCTGTGGATCTGGAGTCACATATCGGCCAGACCGGGTAAGGACGGCAGATTTCCTTCCCTGAAGGACATTAGTGAACCAGATGGGCTTTGATGACAATCCAGTAGTTACATGGTCACCATTACTGATACTAGCTTTTTATTCCAGATTTATTTAATTTACTGAATTTAAATTCCCCATCTGCCGTGGTGGGATTTGAACTCACATCTCGTAGGTATCATTAGTCCAGGCCTGCTGAATTACTAACCCCAGTAACATAATCACTATGCTACCGTTCCCGAAGGTGGGATGGGTTGTACAATCGTGATCCGCTCGGCCAGATTCCCACCCAGGCAGTGAAAACAAATATCTTCCCGTGTTTGTGTGTGGGCCCATTCGATTGCAAAAAGCATTGCTTTTGTCCAGACCGCAAACTAGAAGGACTCTCCGTTTGTGATGTACTTCTATCTCTCACACCACCTTCTCACTACAATGCATCTTTCTTCATTATCTCCCATCAACTGCAACTCCAATCAAATTAGCCCCACAGTTTCCCTCGATGTACAATGCCATGGAGATTTAACAACCAACACAAAGGTTATTTTCAGGCTGACAAATATCTCAGCGCCCAGAACCACATTTTTATCCGATTCCCTGACAGTTTAAATGAACTTCCAGCCATGCAGCTCCGTGCAGATTGATGCTTCACCGCGACTTATTAATGAATCTCTGTTCTCTGCAGTGCTCCCCACGACAAAACCCTATCACTGTCGAAGTTCATTTAAATTTGAAACGTGTCCTTTTCTCCCCATTGCTTTGAGCAGCACCTCTAACTCGCTCGATATAAAAACACAATTTTACTCTCATCCTCCTTGCAAATTAGTTCACAAACCCAGAGTTACCATGTAGATTCTCAATAGAAAGAACCAAATGCATAATAAAAATAAATTTGGTGCGTTATGGGTTCGGCAGTGTAGTGGTTATGTTGTAATCCAAGGACCTGACTGATAATTCAGAGAACGCAAGATCAAATCCCACTGAATTTGAAATCAGGTTTTTTTTAAAAATCTGGTATCAGTGAAAGTAAGCATGACGCAGTCGGATTGTGATAAAACCCCAACTTGTTCATTAATGTCCTTTAGAGCAGGAAATGGGATGCCTTTACCCGATCTGGGCCTTTATGTGACTCAAGTCCCACACCAACGTGGTTTACTCTTGACTTCCCTTTGAAGTGGCCCAGCGAGCCACGCAGTTGTGTCAAACCGCTCCAAAGAGCAACCACATGGACTGCACTGGTTCAAGAAGATGGCCGACCACCATCTTAGGGCAACTAGCAATGGGCAATCAATGGCGCTCACATCCCAAGAATTCGTTAAAAAAAGGTTTTGATGCCTTACGAGGTGTGGCTACCAAATTTGGTAAGTATTGTAGCCCATCATACATACAGAAGTACACTGATGCTAAGAATGTGCAAATAAAAGAATTGCAATTAATTTTTCTCCTGTACCTGCGACATATGTAAACAGGACCTTGCATCATATCACATCAAGAGAAGATAATCAAACCCACAATGAATCTCATGTATAGAATCTTGTATAACATTTTATCGAATCATTTTCAGGAATTTTGTTTTCTTCTGCCTTTTTTGTGTTCTCAGTGAGTGTACGGATAACTTTCCAATTCAGACCTTCAGTGTCCCACCAAACACTCCCAGGGCAGGTACACTACAGGTTAGATACAGAGTAAAGCTCCCTCTACACTGTCCCCATCAAACACACCCAGGGCAGGTACAGCACGGGTTAGATACAGAGTAAAGCTCCCTCTACACTGTCCCCATCAAACACACCCAGGGCAGGTACAGCACAGGTTAGATACAGAGTAAAGCTCCCTCTACACTGTCCCCATCAAACACACCCAGGGCAGGTACAGCACGGGTTAGATACAGAGTAAAGCTCCCTCTACACTGTCCCCATCAAACACTCCCAGGGCAGGTACAGCACGGGGTTAGATACAGAGTAAAGCTCCCTCTACACTGTCCCCATCAAACACACCCAGGGCAGGTACAGCACAGGTTAGATACAGAGTAAAGCTCCCTCTACACTGTCCCCATCAAACACTCCCAGGGCAGGTACAGCACGGGTTAGATACAGAGTAAAGCTCCCTCTACACTGTCCCCATCAAACACACCCAGGGCAGGTACAGCACAGGTTAGATACAGAGTAAAGCTCCCTCTACACTGTCCCCATCAAACACTCCCAGGGCAGGTACAGCACGGGTTAGATACAGAGTAAAGCTTCCTCTACACTGTCCCATCAAACACACCCAGGGCAGGTACAGCACGGGGTTAGATACAGAGTAAAGCTCCCTCTACACTGTCCCATCAAACACTCCCAGGGCAGGTACAGCACGGGTTAGATACAGAGTAAAGCTTCCTCTACACTGTCCCATCAAACACACCCAGGGCAGGTACAGCACGGGGTTAGATACAGAGTAAAGCTCCCTCTACACTGTCCCATCAAACACTCCCAGGGCAGGTACAGCACGGGTTAGATACAGAGTAAAGCTCCCTCTACACTGTCCCATCAAACACACCCAGGGCAGGTACAGCACGGGTTAGATACAGAGTAAAGCTCCCTCTACACTGTCCCATCAAACACTCCCAGGGCAGGTACAGCACGGGTTAGATACAGAGTAAAGCTCCCTCTACACTGTCCCATCAAACACTCCCAGGGCAGGTACAGCACGGGTTAGATACAGAGTAAAGCTCCCTCTACACTGTCCCAACCTTAGAACAGTGCCACCTACTGCACCAGTGAGATATTTTCATTTACCACACCTATCATCCTTTGCCTGTCCAACTGAAATGATCATATACGTCGCCTCTCAAATCGCCATACCCCAGGGTAGGGTTGTATATTTTTCATGGGCAAAAATCTATTTTATGGAATCCATGAGGCACCATCAAATTTGAATTTTATAACATTTTACATTGCATTTGGGAAGCATTGATATAACTTTGCATAGTTTCCCCTTGAACTTCATACAACAAATGCAACGTATAAAACTCATACAGTCCTACAGAGGCCTTTCCTCAGCCAGCAAGGCATTCAAGAGACCATAAAAGCTGCTGTCATTTTGGCAAAGGAAGACTCATTTTGATGTACGACACTCGATAAACACAGCTTTCTTTTTACAACTGCTTTGCAGTCTGTCTTCGAGTTGTCTGCTTGGCCACTGGAAGCTGTGCCTCAGTTACTGAACACCACACCACTGTGGGCAAAGTCAATGGCAGTACAGCACGGCAAATACTACATGCGATTAACAAAGTGGGTGGGGCATCCCAGTAAAGGAGTGGGTTGACGGACTGCTGAAATCAACAAGAGAGAGTTGTGTAGAATGAGGTCAGGGTAGCCTGAAAAAGAGTGGGCCAGGGGGGAAAAAAGGCAGCAAGCATAATGCATTGGAGCAAATGGGAAAGAGGATATTGGCATTCACAGGGCTCGTCTGAAGCTTATTGTACAGGACCGCATGCATCAATAGAGACAGCTGCTACTAAGGAAAGTCTTGCTTTTCTTTACAACTCTGAACTCTTACTTTGTATTTCTGCAGTTAGTTGTCACATGGTCAGTGGATTGCAAGAAAGTGCCCTCACCTTCAAAATTCCTCGCTGCAAGTTTTAAATGACATTACTGCAAATAACTTCCAATCATCCTTTCCGTTCATCCGCTTGCATACTTACCCGCTTTTATCGCTATCTGCACTGATCAACACGTATTCACATTTTCTAACCAACTGTTGCAGTACTCAGCTTCCACACCTTCTTCCATCTTGGTCGTACACAAGCAACCGCCATCAGTTCAAGGCGCCATTCAACAGCTTCAGCGGGGGACGCATCATTTAATTTTGGTGCGATTGTTGGTGCTCATCAGAGAGTAAGGTCAGGGTAAATAGGACACCTCCTCCACTCTTCCCACACAGCGAGACCAGATAGGACCCAAGTTAGATGCACATCGAGCACTCTTAGACCAGATAGGACCCAAGTTAGATGCAAGGTAATCCTTCTGAACAGCCCCAACTTGTTAAATCTCACTCGTTAGGAATGACACTCACATTTAGTATTCTGACCTACTTAAGATGTAACTCATGCTTAAAAATAAACACAGCTCCCTCCAGTGTTTTAATGGATTTTGCAATCAAGTCTGTCTGCAATCCTAAACCTCATTTCTAGTATTTCTCTGGTGCTGACAGCTCATCGCCAACCTCCAAACCATATTGCTAAGCACTACCGTGATGCTTCCATGTTGCACACTGGCTACCCTTGCTGCCTTAGTGAGGTCATTGAAAACACGTACAAATATTGCTTTGTGGATTGAAGCAGCAACTGCCCTTCCACCTTCTCCGATGTTCTCCCCTCTTTTTAGGCGCTTCACCCAAATGGGCATTCCTCACATGCACCTGCTCACATGAACAGGCTATTCATCCATGGGGATTGTCCTCACCCAACAGCCACATCACGTGTGCTAGCATCAGCTGTGGCTCAGTGGGTAGCGCTCTCGCCTCTGGGTCAGAAGGGTTGTGGGTTCAAGCCCCACTCCATGAGACTTAGAGCACAAAAATCTAGGCTGACGCTCCAGGGAGTGCCGCACTGTCGGAGGTGCCATCTTTCAGATGAGATGTTAAACCGAGGCCCCGTTTGCTCTCTCAGGTGGATGTTAAAGATCCCATGGCACTATTTCGAAGAAGAGCAGGGGAGTTCTCCCCGGTGTCCTGGCCAATATTTATCCCTCAACCAACATCACTAAAACAGATTATCTGGTCATTATCACATTGCTGTTTGTGGGAGCTTGCTGTGCACAAATTGGCTGCCGTGTTTCCTACATTACAACAGTGACTCCACTTCAAAAAGTACTTCATTGGCTGTAAAGCGCTTTGGGACGTCCAGTGGTCGTGAAAGGCGCTATATAAATGCAAGTCTCTCTTTCTTTCTTCCAGCAGGTCATCACTGGATAGCAAGCATGAGCTTTTATCAGCAGAGACACAGCTTTGAAACTGGGACCTTCCTGTCTGTGCAGCTCAACATCTCAGTAGGGAGTGCACCTAACCACAGAGCCATCAGGGAAGTGTGTAATTGTGCTATTAAAACTGTGCATATTTTGGAGTTACATCTTCAAAGATCGAAGTATAGCGGTTCCTTGAAGTCCTGGTGCAATCATCCCTTCCAGCAATAATAACTGGAACAGTTTAAGATTTAAATTGACCAACTCTCGCTGTATAAATGTGCCAATTTAAATCTTATTCTGCAATGCTTCCATTCCACTTATTATTGTTGCTGGAAGAGACGATTGCACATTGTACCAGGAGCTAAAGCAACCACTGCACTCCAAGCTTCGGATTTGCAACTCCAAAATATGCTTACTTTTAATAGCTTAATTGCACCCTTCTCTAATGGCTCTGTGGGTAAGTGCACGACCTGCTGAGGTGGTGTGCCACACAGACCTGGAAGGCACAAGGTTTGATCCTTTGTCCGTGTTTAGTTAAGTCGATCGCAGCTGCGATAAAAGAGCGCTACCATTGGCTTCAGAACCCCTGGGGCCTGGGTGTGAATTGCCAGGATTTCTGCGCCCGTTGACTATTTAGCAATTCCTGGTAAGACTATGGATAAACATTGGGCGAGGACAAGATTCAGCTCATCTGTAATGCCTCCTATGGTGTAATTATTTAACATTCATTATCTGGCCTCACATGCAAAGAATGGTCCCTTGGGCACAGTTCCAGGTGTCTCGCATCCCCACAGAACCATACCCCCGAAACACTCAGGGCTGGATTTTGATACTGGGGCGGGTTGGGGTCGTGTTATCCACCCGACTGCAATTGGATGTGGGAGATTGATGAGATTTTCACCTAATTGGGCAATTGAGTTCCAGCATGTGGGAACCCATGACCCAATTAGTGTTTTCAGTCTGAAAGTCGCCTCTGATGATGTCATCATTGCTGCTGCATTGAAGGTCTGCAAAAACTGCCTGGCCTTTGCTGTGAGAGGACCTGGAGGCAAAATGAGCAGCAGCAGCCCCAAGTCTGCTCCCAGATATTTTTCCTCCACCACCACCACCTCTCCGTTGTAATAGTGGACCTGCAGCTGATAGTCAGCTATTGAAATGTGCTACCGCCAGGTTTCACATTTGTGGTTCAGAACAGGCGTGCTTCACGTAGAAAAAGGGTTAAAATCACAAAGGCCTTTCAAAATGGCATTATAGAGGCAATTTAGTGCTTGTTAAGGGCCTTAACAGCCTATCCCGCCTCTTAGCGGCGGGACGGAGTCGGGACCAGCAGACACGATTTAATGAAAATTGCGTGGAGGCGGGATGGAGGCGGGCTTGTGCCCGCCCGCCAGGTTTCGCAATTTTAACCCCCCACACGCCTCCAAACCCACCTCCACGGGTCAATGAAAATTCTGCCCATAGTGTCTCCAGAAGAGGAAAGCATAGAGGAGAAAAATCCTATCTAATGGAAGCATAGAATTTGAACACACTAAACTACTCCTCATTCCCTTTATTGTAGAAAGCTTGATCTATAACATTTTGACACAGGCATAAAATGTTCCTCAGTTATCTTTTCTTACACTTAGCAGAATGAATGCAGCCCGTGTACAGAAAGCGTATGTACTCTCGTCACAGCAGCCAAGCGAAGCAAAGAACATAGCAAAGATTAACTGCTCCCGATTTACAGTCTGGGAACAAACCAAAACCTAAGACGTGGACACTCCTGCACAGACCCCTCAGCTGAAATTCCCATGGTATGCGTCCAGCACACAACCTTCTGACTCAGAGGTAAGAGTGCTATCAACTGAGTCAAGCACTCTCCACCTCTTGAGTCAGTAGGTTGCGTGTTCAAGACCCACTCCAGGACTTGAGCCCTGAGCCCACGCTGACATTTCCGTGCAGCACTGAGGGAATGTTGCAGTGTCACTGATGCAGCCTCTTGCATGAGATATTTAACAGAGGCTCCATTTACCTGCTCGTGTGGGTGGGGAAAGATCTCATTAGACTGTTTGAAAAGCAAGGCGTTGGTTATATTCCTCTCCTCAACCCAAAACGTTTTAGCTGGCCAGTTATTTGCTGATTGTGGGACCTTGGTGGCTCATGTTTACCCACATAACAGAGGCTGCATTTCAAAAGCAATGGACTGGTTGTAAAGCATTCTTGGGATGTCCTGACGATGTACTAGGGCACCGTCTACATGCAAGTCCTTTTCTATCAATAACCTACCTTCCACACTCTTCAAACAAACCTTTAAAGTTTTTTTGTTAACTAACAGGATGGGAAAAAAATAATTAAAATTGGGAACAGATCTTAGGGCAATTGTTTAATATTCACAAGGTACTTCGCCCCAAAGCTACCATCTCTTTTAACTGGTCTGTGGTGCAAAGATTTACCACATCGAGTTACTTTTATCTATACCTCATAGAAATCCTGATGAATATTTTGTGACAAGTAATGTATATGCAACAATATTTTAGAAGATTGTGGGACTTGGGAGATCAGAAGAGGCAAGAATCCGAAAAGGATTGACTTCAAAAGAACCAGTTCCTCAAACAGACAATTTAATTTGAATGATTCGTTCGCCTTGAAATTCAACATTTTCAATTTTTAATGTTATTTATGAATCATGAGTTACCACTCACGTTTTTCAAGATTCTCGAAGTAATATTCTGGTAATTTCTTCTTACTGCAGATATTGAAGTTGAATCAGGCGTGTTGATTAAGGCTTGACGCTCATTTTTTTCTGTTGTGGGCCGAGTGGTGCAGGGCTGGTATAGCGTCCAAGGCAACCTTCAGCATTTGCCGCATTCAGCGTTTAAAGAAAGTCTCTCCCACCCCACCGAACAAAGAATTGGTCAAAAATAGGAAGAAGGAAACAAAATGCACTGAAAGAGTGCACGAGACAATAAAAAACTCCTGCGCTCATTAAGCAGAGGTGTCACGGGGCAGAGCACTCGAAACGCGATCGGTTTATGGTTGCAGACACTCGTGCCAAATGACAGGAATTAATATCGCACCACTTGCACTTTAGGAATTAAAAGCTGAACTTCGCAACGTGTCGGAGCTGCTTTTGTTGGTAATAATCATGAACGAGAAGACAAGGTGATGATGATTAGGCTTCAAATTGAAATCTGCTGGTGGAACTCGGTTTATATGGCCACGTGGCCGGGTTATTGTGTGGTAATCCGAGAAATTGTACACCATTCTAATGCAGCTGCATAAGACCACTGCGTTATAGCAGCGATTCTGGATGAGCTGACCCTTCATTATTAAGAATTCGAAACGGCTGACTCTTTCTTTCATGCAGGGGAATGCAAGGCAACTTGAGATTTAATTGCTTGACCCATCGATATCATGAGTTCAACGCCCAGAGATGCTCAGCGCTCACAGTTCGTTATCCTGTCTGTGGAGATAGGGTAGGAGGCAGTTTTTTGGGGGCAGGGCCCACAGATGGGATATAGAACTCAGCCTGTAGCGTGTTGAAAGGGTGAAATTCAGGTCAGCCCTTGGGGAGTGGGAGCGTAGAGTTTTCTGTAGAGCCAGAAAATCAGCTGAGTTTTTGGGATTCATGTCCTGTGCAGCTGATGTTCTCAGTGGCACTGTTTAATGGTGGGAAATTCTGATTGAAACGGGACACAGGATTACATAGAATATACGGCGCAGAAACAGGCCATTCGGCCCAACCAGTCCATGCCGGCGTTTATGCTCCACTCGAGCCTCCTCCCGTCTTTCCTCATCTAACTCTATCAGCATAACCCTCTATTCCCTTCTCCCTCATATGCTTGTCCAGCCTCCCCTTAAATGCATCTATACGATTCGCTTCCACCACTCCCTGTGGTAGCGAGTTCCACATTCTCACCACTCTCTGGGTAAAGAAGTTTCTTCTGAACAGTTGAAAAGTTACGGGATGGAGTGCCCATCAGTAGCAAGGAATTCCATTTTGGGGAGGCAACAACTTGCAGAACCCACTCAGTCCACTTCAATCACTGCGCGGAGAAATGACTGCACAAAGATAGCCAGCCACTGTAGGTGCAACAAATCACACAGCTGTCGGTCTCTGGAGAGGGTCGCGAAATCAAAACATATTCCATGGGAGTTAGCCCGAGATCGACAGATTTTTGTTAGGCAAGGGTATCAAGGGATATGGAGCTAAGGCGGATAAATGGAGTTAAGATAAAGACCAGCCATGATCTAATTGAATGGCTGAAGGGCTGAATGGTCTCCTCCTGTTCCTAATAGAAATGAAAGGACAAGACTATCTCATTCCTTCACAGAATCACAGAATCCCCACAGTGCAGATAGAGGCCATTTCGGCCCATCGAGCCTGCACCGACACATATCCCACCCTATCCCCGTAACCCCACATATTTAATCCCCCCTAACACGAAGGGTCAATTTTATCATAGCCAAATCAACCTAACCCGCACATCTTTGGACTGTGGGAGGAAACCGGAGCACCCGGAGGAAACCCACGCAGACACGGGGAGAATGTGGAAACTCCACACAGACAGTCACCCGAGGCCGGATTCGAACCCGGGTCCCTGGCGCTGTGAGGTAACAGTGCTAACCACTATGCCACCGTGTTGCCCATCTGCTGACCATGTTTAATTTGCCCCATCAGAAATCTAGCCAGCCTATTTAACACTTCTACCACCAGCACCTCCAGGGGTTAATCTTCAAAATGAAGACTCGGAAACGTTCCTCATTGCCCCTGCACCCCACCCCACCACCACCCGGGTAATTGAACAAGACTCCAATGCAGGACCATTGGGCGAGTTCCTTTACAGATGTGCCCTCTGATCTGCAATAGTTTCCAATATCTGCAATGCCCAGGTAATCCAATGTACCTGGACACAAACCCAGGAAAATCTCATCTCATAACCCATGTTATTTATCTCCGACTTCGAATGATGTTCCCGTTGTCCCAGCAGTTCAGGGACACTCATGTTCCACACACCATTCAATGACCTCTATCTGTGTTAATCTTTATAACCTTCAATCCCACTTCAACCAGTTATTTACCCGCCTCTTTTATAAGAGGATTTAACTCGGCTGCCCATGTCCTAACTCGCACCAAGTCCCGTTCGCCCATCACCCCTGTGCTCGCTGACCTACATTGGCACCCGGTTAAGCAGCGCCTTGATTTCAAAATTCTCATCCTTGTGTTCAGATCCCTCCATGGCCTCGCCCCTCCCTATCTCTGTAATCTCCTTCAGCCCCACAAACCCCCCCCGAGATATCTGCGTTCCTCTAATTCTGCCCTCTTGAGCATCCCTGATTATAATCGCTCAACCTTTGGTGGCCGTGCCTTCTGTTGCCTGGGCCTAAGCTCTGGAACTCCCTCCCTAAACCTCTCCGCCTCACTACCCCTCTCTCCTCCTTTAAGACGCTCCTTCAAAACCTACCTCTTTGACCAAGCTTTTGGTCACCTGCCCTAATATCTCCTTATGTGGCTCGGTGTCAAATTTTTTGTCTTACAATACTCCTATGAAGCGCCTTGGGACGTTTTACTACGTTAAAGGCGCTATATAAATACAAGTTGTTGTTGTTTTGCTGGAAGTATGATCGCCTCCCTCACTAAATGGGACCTTGCTGATGGGATCATCCATTTTAAGGATAAATATACTTGGAATAATTGATTGCCTGAAATTTTACAGTGTATGCTCATTAGGAAATGATTGAATAAAGTGGATATTTGGAACTCCGTGGGTGGAGGTGGGGTCCTATTAAGGCAATTCGAATTAAACAAGAAAGAAATAACAGAACCACCCTCAAAAGCTGGTCTCATGTTTCATTTTCCTCAAAAATGAGTCACCAACCCAACTTGCAGCTATTCTCCAACCTCGACACAATCAGTTCAACATAATTTTTGATGAATTGCATTTTCCAGCATGAGGCATTTTCCATCTAACAGGATAAGACAATAGCTTAAAGCTACTCATGACTGACACCTGAAGTATCAGGGTACATGTGAAGACAACTGCTCGGGTGTGATGTCCTAACTATTTTATCAATAAGGCGGCTTCCACAGTATAATTAGCACCTTTATTCCACTCTGCGTGTATGTAATGTACTTGGAAACAAAACGACAGCAGAATGAAAAGAAATTAAATAATAGTTGCAAACCGATAATGCCAGGCAACAGATTCGCTGCCATGGAAACAGATACAGCTTCTGTGGGTTATAATGAGCATGGGTCTCCAAAGCATCTAACAATTGATTTGAATTTCAAACATATAGCACGAGATTACACAAGGTGGATCGGAGAGGAGCCGGCATGACGAACTCCATCACAGCTTCTGCGGAAATAGTCTTCAAAGGAGGAAAAATATGTAAGGAAGAAAATACAGCTGTGGGAAATTCACCAGGGCAGTGTATGCTTCTGAAAATAATAGAGCAGAAGCTCATTGGTTTCTTCACTGTATACTTCTCCTTCAAATCTACAAATTCTTGTATCAATGGAACAATGATCCACACAAACTTAGATAGGTGTATAAAATGATGAGGGGCCTAGATAGAGTGGATAGGAAGGACCTATTTCCCTTAGCAGAGAGGTCAATAACCAGGGGGCAGAGATTTAAAGTAATTGGTCGAAGGTTTAGACGGGATTTGAGGAGAACTTTTTTCACCCAGAGGGTGGTGGGGGTCTGGAACTCACTGCCCGAAAGGGTGGTAGAGGCAGAAACCCTCATCACATTTAAAAAGTACTGTGATATGCGCTTGAAGCGCCGTAACCTACAGGGCTACGGACCAAGAGCTGGAAAGTGGGATTAGGCTGGAGAGCTCTTTTGCGACAGGCACGGACACGATGGGCCGAATGGCCTCCTTCTGTGCTGTAAATTTCTATGATTCTATGAACTGCAGGCTCGACCATTGTATTTCCCTTGCATGCAGTTCAGTCTCCACACCAATAGGTTTCATTCGCTCCCCAGTGTGGCCATAGCTTCTTGAACCAAGGCGACCAACCACTGTTACCCTTTGCTTCAGTGCCATAAAATACCAGGGGTAGAAGAAATCTCCGATGGTGTCTGTAATCCTGCAAAGCATGACGCTCGGGCAATATCTTCAGCCTGAAAACAGGTTGAGGGAAAACTCCCTCCTCGGTCTAAACACCAATCTTGCTCACTTGTCTATTTGTCAGACGTTGTGCATGAGTTGGTTCCGTTACATCTAAAGAAAGTACGCACTTCTAGAAATGCAAAGTAGAATTGCTATCTCAAGGCACTTTACACTGGAGGTGTGCAACTGACAGCGGACGAGTGGCCCTTCAGTCGGTTACACCTACTCCCCCTTTTCCCCTGCCCCCTAAGTGTTCAGGTAACCAATGACAGCATAGATCCAGGAAAATGTGGATCTTTATATAAGCCATTGATTTCAGCCTGCCAATGTCCATAAGGGAGCTGCTCCCATAAGTATTTCAGAAAACTATGTTATGGTCTTGTAGGTTGTAGACCAAAATCCCAGCCAAGCAATTGCTACACAAACTGCTTGCGTGACCTTTGCCACTGCTGATTTTGCACCAGTTATTAGAAAGTGTGTGAACCTGACCGTGGAGGCTGTTGTCTCTCTCTGTTTTCCCTCTCCCATGCCTCACTCTGCTCCTATTTCCTTAAGGAACTTTAAATCTATGCCCCCTGGTTATTGACCTCTCTGCTAAGGGAAATAGGTCATAAGAACATAAGAAATAGGAGCAGGAGTAGGCCAATCGGCCCCTCGAGCCTGCTCTGCCATTCAATAAGATCATGGCTGATCTGATCCTAACCGCCAATCTACTATCACAGAACCATCTCCTGAACCTAACAGAATTGGACACACGAAATAGGAGCAGGATCAGGCTACACGGCCCCTGGGCCCGCTACGCTACCCACAGGGCCATGACCGATCCGAACCTAGACTCATGTCCAAATTCCTGCCCGCTCCCCGTAACCCTTAATTCCCTTTACTTCTAGGAAACTGTCTATTTCTGTTTTAAATTTATGTAATGATGTAGCTTCTACAGCTTTTTGGGGCAGCATATTCCATGGGCCTACCACCCTCTGAGTGAAGTAGTTCCTTCTCATCTCAGTTTTGAAAGAGCAGCCCCTTATTCTAAGACTATGCCCCCTAGTTCTAGTTTCACCCGTCATCGGGAACATCCTCCCCGCATCCACCCGATCCAACCCCTTCACAATCTTATATGTTTCAATAAGATCGCCTCTCATTCTTCTGAACTCCAATGAGTAGAGTCCCAATCTATCCAACCTCTCCTCATATGTCCATCCCCTCATCCCCGGGATTAACCGAGTGAACCTTCTTTGTACTGACTCGAGAGCAAGTATGTCTTTTCTTAAGTATGGACACCAAAACTGTATGCAGTATTCCAGGTGCGGTCTCACCAATACCTTGTACAACTGAAGCAATACCTCCCTATTTTTATATTGTATCCCCCTAGCAATGAAAGCCAACATTCCATTGGCCTTCTTAATCACTTGCTGCACCTGCATACTAACCTTTTGAGTTTCGTGCACCAGGACCCCCAAATCCCTTTGTACTTCAGTACCTTCCAGTTTCTTGCCATTAAGATAATAACTTGCTCTACTATTTTTCCTGCCAAAGTGCATAACCTCACACTTTCCAGTATTGTATTCCATCTGCCAAATCTCTGCCCACTTACTTAGCCTGTCTATGTCCCCTTGCAGATTGGTCCTTCCTATCCACTTTATCGAGGCCCCTCATAATTTTATACACCTCAATTAAATCTCCCCTCAGCCTCCTCAGTTCCAAAGAAAACAACCCCAGCCTATCCAATCTTTCCTCATAGCTAAAATTCCCCAGTCCAGGCAACATCCTCGTAAATCTCCTCTGCACCCCCTCTAGTGCAATCACATCTTTCCTGTAATGTGGTGACCAGAACTGCACGCAGTAATCTAGCTGCGGCCTAACTAGTATTTTATACAGTTCAAGCATAACCTCCCTGCTCTTATATTCTATGCCTCGGCTAATAAAAGCAAGTATCCCGTATGCCTTCTTAACCACCTTATCTACCCATCCGGCTACCTTCAGGGATCTGTGCACATGCACTCCAAGGTCCCTCTGATCCTCTGCACTTCCCAGTGACCTACCATTTAATGTGTATTCCCTTGCCTTGTTAGCCCTCCCCAAATGCATTACCTCACACTTCTCCAGATTGAATTCCATTTGCCACTGTTCTGCCCACCTGACCAGTCCATTGATATCTTCCTGCAGTCTACAGCTTTCTTCTTCATTATCAACCACATGGCCAATTTTTGTATCATCTGCAAACTTCTTAATCATACTTCCTACATTCAAGTCCAAATCATTGATGTATACCACAAAAAGCAAAAGGACTTTTCTCCAGTTAGCCGGGGTACTTTTGGATTCAATTAACTATTTCCAATTCTGTGGAAGCAATTGTAGTCAATTAATTGCTACAAATTGTGATTCAATTGCAGATTTATATACATTTTCCACTGGAAATACATGAACAAAAGAATGGCCAATTAAAAGATATGAACATGGTAAAATTGAAGCGATGGCTCACCAGTGAATCTGCCGAGCTATACATGGTATCGAAACAGACTGACTGGAAATGCTACAGCTTAATTGAGTGAAATTTCATACATGCTCATCGAGAGTGTAGCATAACTGCACTGAACAGTCAGAGACTGGTAGCTACAGCTGGGCAGAACTTACAGTGCTTGGCTCCTGCCTGGCTGGAACTGTGTGTTCGGATGAGGCTTCGAGTTATCCATGCATGTCTAGAGAGCAAGGAGAAGAGAATCCCTGCTCTCAACATTTAAATTCAAGATCAGCTAGGTTTACAAAAGGGTCCAGGGAATGGCGCCCCCGGAGCAGGTCAGACACCGCACGGAGTTCACACACCGTGTGGCACCAAACCAAAATGATGCGAGACTACCCCCACCAGGGAGCCTGACCCCAGGTCAGGCCCTGACTCACACTGCCAGTGGAAAGCTGAAATCGCTTTGCACCAACGCTAAACTGTTCGCAGGAGCTACAGGAGTTGGTCACAGCGATAGGAATGCATTGCGCCTGGTCTGTGGGAGGGATAGGCTAAATAGGCAGAATGGCCTCTTCTCATTCCATGCTTTGTGTGCTTTGTATTTTTAGAACTGGAGCACTTCTTCAAAAACAGCATTACAAAGGAAAAGAAAGACTTGCATTTCTATAGCGCCTTTCACAACCTCAGGACGTCCCAAAGCGCTTTACAGCTAATGAAGTATTTTTAGAAGGGTTGTCACTGTTGTAATGTGGGAAATGCTGCAGCCAATTTGCGCACAGCAAGCTCCCACAAACAGCAATGTGATAATGGCCAGATAATGGGCCAGAAATTCGGGTCTCCACGGGTGAGTACGCGCTGGGTACTCACCCGTAGACCCAACGAAAGTGCCGGTTTCGCGCATGCACTGGAAACCGGAACTTCCGTTCCCCTGAAGGGAGGGGTTCAGAGGTCGAACGCGTGCGCCGGGGAGGCAGCGCGTAGACCTCGAACTTCGGTTTTTTTCAGGTTTCTCCGGGAGGGTAAGTACGGAGAAACTGCGCGGGGAAAAAGGAGGCGCAAGGCCTGCTTTTAACAAGGTAAGTGGTGAATTAAGTACAATTTAAACATTTTTTCAACAGGTTTATCTTTTTTACATACTTTAAAGAAAGGTAAGTTTATTTTTAGCACCGTTAAAAACTGTAATTAATTTTTACAAAAATTTAAATTTTTGTTTAAAGTAGTTAATTTATGTAATTTATAGTTATTTTAAAAATGTGATGTTTTTTAAAAAATGTATTTGAAGTTTTAGTGAGGTTTTGGGGCCGATCTCTATTCATAGATTTGACAGGTCTTCCTGTCAAAATCTATGAATGGAGATTCCCTGCTCCGATTGGCTCTCCATGGCCCACGTGATCCCAGGGGACGCTTCGAACTAACTGCGCCCCTGGGATACGCAAGCACTGCACGCCGGCAGCTGCAGGAGGCCCAGGACCCGAATTCCTCGCGGGCCCGAAGCACAACGGCAGGCGCGGTAGGTGAGTACGCGCGCGATCCTTGCACCCGCAGGAAGCCGGAGAGCCGAATTTCTGGCCCAATCTGTTTTAGTGATGTTGATTGAGGGATAAATATTGGCCCCAGGACACTGGGGAGAACTCCCCTGCTCTTCTTCAAAATAGTGCCATGGGATCTTTTGCGTCCACCTGAGAGAGCAGACGGGGCCTCGGTTTAACACCTCATCCGAAAGACGGCACCTCCAACAGTGCAGCACTCCCTCAGCACTGCACTAGAATATCAGCCTAGATTTTTGTGTTCAAGTCTCTGGAGTGGGACTTAGAACCAACAACTTTCTGACTCAGCAGGCAAGCGTGCTACCCACTGAGCCACAGCTGACATTAAGAATAAATAAAGTTGTCTTTAACGGGAGAATGCTTTGAAATGGGCCGTGACCGCGCAAACAAGTCTTCGGCACAGAAGGAAGCCATTTCTCCATTGTGACAATCTTAGCCCAATATCAGAGCTATCTAATCTAGTCCAATTTCTCGGTACCCATGAAGGTTTTCCTTCCAATTTCCTCTTTAATGCGGAGGTTGGTTCAGCTTCAATAGACGCTTGTGGCAATGCATTAAGGTAACAACGCTTTGCATATAAACATTTCTTCCAACCATCAGGCTAGCAGCTCAAACAATAGCAGAAAATGTGACTGGATAGTAATAATTGGGGAACTCCTTCTGTGCTGTAATGCTCTGAGGGAAGTGAAGGCCCACAGGCTGACTGCACAACGTACCCAGTACAGGCAGCTGTCCATTGTTACTTAATGGAAAGCACAAAACCCGTTGAATTATGAAAATGTATAGCTTTCGGGGGAAGGAAGGAGGACGATATAGAAACACAAAGTCAAATATTTGGTTGAAAGCCGAAAAAGTAAATTTGGCTGCAGGATCAGTAAATGTTACTGAACAGCAGTAAAGACTTGGGCCCCAATATTTACTGGACGGGATTTCCAAGCCAGGGGGGGATGAAGAGTTC
Organism: Squalus acanthias; assembly: GCA_030390025.1. Taxonomy (NCBI): domain Eukaryota; kingdom Metazoa; phylum Chordata; class Chondrichthyes; order Squaliformes; family Squalidae; genus Squalus; species Squalus acanthias. The sequence goes on along the minus strand of JASTWF010000036.1, from coordinate 1,033,644 downwards.
TGGTCCACGAACGTACTGGAGTGTTAACTGCGTGTTTTTTTTTGAACAGGTTGCCTGCCCGGAAGCCAGCTAGATTGACAGGCTTGGCTCCCTGTCGGGTGGGGAATGTTGCAGCGAAGGCCGCAGCCCAGTAGCAGGTCGGTATCCCGCTACTGGGGTAGAGATCATGGGGGCAGGGGGCAGGGTGGGTGGGTACAGCGTGGTACGGAGGGCCGGGGGGGGGGGTCGTGGGGGGCGAAGAGAGATGGGAGGCAGAGATGGGGAGGGGGGGGGGGGGGGGGGGGGAAGGTCGGTGATCGCGGAGGGGGTGGGGTCCGATTGCGTGGAGTGAGAAACAGGGGTTTGCTTGGTGGGCCGGTGGGGGGGGAGGGGGGAAGCACTCCAGCTCCTCCTGGCCCACAAGCAGCGCTGGAAAGGCATTTACCTCTTCCATGCAGCAGTCCAGCTGGAATGATATGAAATCTGAGGCACACTGCCACATTTAAATATTTAAATGAGCGACCCGCCTCCTGGGAGCGGCTCGATCGCCCGCCCCAACCATCTCACCTCCGTTAAAAGCAGAAGTGGGCGGGTTGGGTTCGGGATTGAGATTTTTTACATTTTAACTTCCCACCTGACCCAAACCCACCTGTTTTGGGGGGGTTAAAATTCCCCCGCTAGGCCCCAATTTTAACAGCCCTCCTCCCCCACCCCACTGCCTGGTGGAAACTAATTGGTAGTGAGGGGGGTGGAGAGGGGCCAGTCATTTACCCCCTCTGATCCCGCTGCCTTTGCGCCATGTCCCGATCTTAACCTGCTCCTCTGAGCAGGCGAGCGGGACACCCGCAGGAAGGCAGCGGGGTCCTTCTTTAACGCTGCAGATCGGGTTCCGATGAGGTCATCAGGACCCGACTACAATATTAATTGGGAGGCCCGAGTGGGGGGGGGGGGGGAGCAGTGATGGCTTCCCCGTCAGGCCAGAACTGCCGGGAGGTGGACCGTGGGCCAGAGGAGGCCGAGGCAGGAGTGCTCCTTTGGGCCTCACAAGGAAGCCTTGGGCCTCCCTTACCCCAGGCTCCCACCACACTCCTGATCTCAGCCAGAAAGCACCTCCCCTGGATCATGACTACAAGCGTCACCCACCCACCGCCCCCCCCCCCCCCCCCCGCCTCCTCCCCTCAACTGACGTCCAGGAACCAAACCCAGGGACTAACTGATAGTGATTGATCGCTATGATTGATCAACAACTCCATTATCATCGTATCACGCGACTACCAGGATGGTAGAAGGCGAACCGTGGTCTTTTTTCAATCTAGCAATTCCTATGCTCCTACATTGATCACTCCGTGTGTGAAGCAATTCCTGGCATCAGTCCAAAATTGGCCTTTTACTAGTTTGAACCTGTGGCCCTTTGTCCTACATTTATACTTTCAAGTAATATTCCAGATTAACCTTTTCCATTCCCTTAACTACCTAGCTGCATCACTAAAAGTATGACACAGGTTAACAAGGCCATAAAAAAAGCAAACCAAGCACTAGGGTTTATTTCTAGAGGGATAGAATTGAAAAGTAGGGAAGTTATGCTAAACCTGTATCGAACCTTGGTTAGACCACACTTGGAGTACTGCGTACAGTTCTGGTCGCCATATTATAAAAAGGATATAGAGGCACTGGAGAGGGTGCAGAGGAGATTTACAAGGATGACACCATAAATACGAGGGTACACCTATCAGGAAAGGATGAACAGGCTGGGGCTCTTTTCTCTTGAAAAGAGAAGGCTGAGGGGTGACCTATTCTGAAAGGTTTTGATAGAGTGGATACAGAGAGAATGTTTCCACTTGTGGGGAAGAGCCAAACTAGAGGCCATCAATATAAGATAGTCACCAAAAAATCCAATCGGGAATTCAGAAGAAATTTCTTTACCCAGAGAGTGGTGAGAATGTGGAACTCGCTACCACAGGGAGTGGTTGAAGCGAATAGTACAGATGCATTTAAGGGGAGGCTGGACAAGCATATGAGGGAGAAGGGAATAGAGAGTTATGCTGATAGATTTAGATGAGGAAAGACGGGAGGAGGCTCGAGTGGAGCATAAACGCCGGCATGGACTGGTTGGGCCGAATGGCCTGTTTCTGTTCCGTATATCCTATGTAATCCTGTGTAATCTCTTAAAATGGCCTCACAGACATGTCCTTTCTAGGCTGAAAGTGTAAAGTTGCTTCCATCTTGCCTCATAGCTCAACCATGAACGATCAGCCTTGTGGCCCTTCTCCACACTGACTCCAATGTTTATATAAAATGGAGGAGAAAATTAATTGGGTTTTCTTTCTCAAAAGTAACCTGGCCTCATGCAGCTCCTAGATAACAAACTTAATATTGCTTAAGACACTACTTCACCCCACAGCAATAGAAAACACACACACACTAAGAAAATAGAAGGCTACAAATTACTGTTGCTGATAATTGGGGATGAACACTGAACGTGTTTGTAAGATATTCCTCTTCTTTTAATGGAGGTCTTAATCCATGTATTTTAAATGGGTCAACACCTCGGTTAAATAGCAGATCGGGGACACAGTCGTATTTTCTCACCGATATTGTAAACGAACATTATATAAAAGAACAATGGGCCAAAAATTGATCCCGCTGCGCGAGAGTACGCACTGCGTACTCTCGCGTATTCTCTCTCCAATTGCCGGTTTTCTGCATGCGCTGCGCATGCGCTGAAAGTCGGCACTTGGTCTTTGGAAAAGGGGGCGGTTCCTCGGTGCACCGCGTGCACGCTACAGGCTGCGCGCACGCTGTGCACTTAGTGCTTTGGACGCGCAGGTCAGGACGGAAGATTTTGGAAATGAAAAAAGGAGTAAGACCCACTTTTAACAAGGTAAGTAGTGAATTAAGTATTATTTTGAATTTTTTTTAACAGGTATATCTTTTTTAGAGACTTTAAAGACAGGTAAGTTTATTTTTATAACTTTTTTAAAGATTTTAAATTTTTTCAAAAATTTTATTTTTTATTTAAAATGGTTAATTTATTTAACTATACTTATTTTATTCATGTGATTTTTTTTTTTAGTTTAATTGAGGTTTAGCTGTTATTTTGGGGGGGTGTAAGATTCATAGCTTTCACAGCACGTATGTGAAACTTATGAATGGAAGATGGTGTGCTGCCATTGGCTCTAACTGAGTCACGTGATCCCACAGCTCGCACGAATTCACTACGCCAGTGGGATACGCAAGCACTGCCCAGCTGATGTCTAGAACATCAAGTTCGTGCGAGCTGGATCTGAAAAAGCCAACGCGGAGTGAGAGATCGCGCCTGCTCCTTACCCCCGCGGGAACAGAGCGAGATCAATTTCTGGGCCAATATGTCAACACTCCAGATGCCACACGTTAGAATACAAATGTCTTTCGCACCCAATACGGAGGCCAGAATGTCTGCAGTCTCTTAAGTATGGTGCAGCCTGACCCGTAACTGACCCCAGCATTCAATTCAAGAGAGCAGAGCAATTGCACTTCACCGTCTTAAAGCGACACACACCTACACTGCAGCGACAGAACACTGCATGGCGGTATACCTGGTATAACGCTCCCGTCCTTATAAAACAGCTGCGTCGCGGGAGATTTGCCAGATCAATATATATTATACATTCAGGTGAGTTCATCAACGAATACTTGAGGGTTTTTGTTCCATAACACCAACCAATCTACGCTCGTGCGGATTCTGACATCACTGACCCTCTCGACTGGATTACTATTTTGTATTCTGCTGATAGATAGCCAATGTTCTCAATTTATATTCAGATTATGCATCCATTTGCGGAGAATAAAGAATGTGTCACAAAGTCAATTACATTATGCATTTGCTTTGCCATGAATGTGAATGGAGGCCTTTAAAGTAAAAGAGAACAAGCCTTCTCCAAATCTTCACGTTATTCGAAGTTCTGCAGTGACATTTATGCTTTCATGGGTTGGCAAAACGTTACAATTCTAAAAATAGAGGCAAAGATTAGTGGACAAACACTCAAAGCAATTGTATTAAATTCCCCAGTATGGTCGTTTAAGAGGTAATTAAGCTCGTTGAAAATAAATAGGATAAGACCTATTTTAAAATAGAATAAGGAATTTAACATTGGGCAAGATTTTCCGCTGTGGGTGCAGTTTACTCCCAAGTGGCCATAAACGAGTGCAAAGTTCACCCGATATTCAGAGCTCCGCATGCAGCTACTGCTAGTGGGAGTGATAGTTACAATTGGGAAATTTAAAGGCATGCAGACACTTAAAAGTGAGGGAAAAAAGGGTGGCAAAACTTCTAATGGCCTTTGGAAAGGCTCAAAGGGCATTTCAACCCATTGGCAGCCTTTACCAAGGCTGAATGGGGAGAGTTGCGGGCACAAATGAAGGGGAAAGATATTCAGCTTGCAGGCAATTGCCTGAGCAGCCCATTATTCAGCGGCCACACCCCTGTTTGAGTACTGCTGAAGTGATGGTTGTGAGGAGAGTGGCCCCGTTTGCTACTACAGGGCACCCAGCATGCTTGGAAGGCCAGGACCGAGGCCTCAGCTGGCAATTCCAGGCATTGGCAGTGCCAGCTCGACGATGCACGTTAGCTGCAGGCATCCTTGTAGCAGATGGCACAGCTCTGCATCCAGCTCCCAGTTGACCCAGAGCCCACAAAGACAGTACCTCACAGCATTCCAAGGCCTGCCGATAGGATTGGTGGCACCTTGGTGTGTGTGCAACCAATCGGGTTGTGCTGGCCTTTGCTCACCTTTCATTGCCTTCTTTCATTATCACTTAAAGCTTGAAATACTGTAATTGGGGTACTTCTGAAGGACCATCCAGTATTGAGATTCGTCAGGCCTTCATACATCATATTTGTGCCATTGGGCCTGCTATCAATGCCTCCCGTGAGAATTCAAGCCTCTGCAGGCATTAATTCTCTGACAAAGCAAAGTGACGTAAGAAAACTACTAGGCACTTGGTCTAAGCGTCAAACAAAGCTTTAATCAACTGTTTTACAACATGGAGATCGAGTTGTGTCCTTCACTAGTTCCGGTTAAGAATGTCCTGCGCAAGCTGGGCCCGTGCCCGAGTATTTATACTCTCCCTGGACAGCGCCACCCGCAGGCCACTCAGTATTATTTCATAAGTCATGAATGACAGATTTCTGTCATTAAGTTTGTGTACCTCTGTCTGTAGATGGGAGGGTATTGGTGGGCGGGCGGGCACAGAACAACTCTGGTACAGCCAGCCCTGCCTGGCATCCCTCCATGAGCCCTAGTTCCAATAAGCTCAAAGTATACGGGGAATTCCCAATGGGAAACCCATTGGTGGCACGAATAGAGCTATCTGGGGGTGGGGTTAGGAGTTAGATCACAGATCAGCCATGATCTCATTGAATGGCGGAACAGGCTCGAGGGGCTGAATGGCCTCCTCCTGTTCCTATATTCCAATGGGGGAAGGCAGCTCCAGAACAATTGCCACAAGGACTCATAAAAACTTTGCAGCAGTTACACTGAGAAGGTGGTGGTGAGCTGCCTTCTTGAACCGCTGCAGTCCGTGTGGTGAATGAACATCTGTATTCATCTCATCACCTGGCAACCATGGATGCCCATTGTACAAGATCACTCAGCACCCTGCATGCACGACCGTCGGGAAATAGCGTGCAGGAAGAAATGACATTTCCCCTCCCCCAATTAGGAAAGGCTACCTAACATTGAAACTCCAGTCAATACTTAATGTTAGGTCAGAAGACCCAGGTCGCTTCAAAACAAGAGCTAGCTAGCAAGCACATGGATGGCACCCCATCCACCACCTTAAATATTCACTCCCTCCACCACCGGCGTACCGTGGCTGCAGTGTGCACCATCTACAAGATGCACTGCAGCAACTCGCCAAGGCTTCTTCGGCAGCACCTCCCAAACCCGCGACCTCTACCACCTAGAAGGACAAGGGCAGCAGGCACATGGGACTACCACCACCTCCAAGTTCCCTTCCAAGTCACACACCATCCGGACTTGGAAGTATATCGCCGTTCCTTCATCGTCGCTGGGTCAAAATCCTGGAACTCCCTCCCTAACAGCACTGTGGGAGTACCTTCACCACACGGGACTGCAGCGGTTCAAGAAGGCGGCTCACCACCACCCTTCTCAAGAGCAATTAGGGATGGGCAATAAATGCTGGCCTTGCCAGCAACGCCCACATCCCATAAACGAATAAAAAAAAATTCAACAGGCTGCTCCTTAATCTATGATAATCAGCTTCTCCCCCAATTACTAGAAGAAAGCTTGAAAATATTAAAATAACAGTTAAAACATGGCCCTAAAACACCCTCAAGCTGGGATCTGAGATACCTCCTCCTGACTATTATGATATTCAAAATGTACTTTTTAACCTTTGGAGTCACATATTTCTTAAATATCCAATTGACTGACACAAGATAAGTTATCAGCCATTTTAGAACATCCAGTGTGATTTCTCTTCTCTTTGTCTCTTAATGGAATTTCAAATAGTCTGGCATCCACAGTTAGCAGTCTCTAAATCATTTCCAAATGCCTTAAAAAGAGATTTAAGCAACATTTTAAATGGACAAAAGGAAGCAATCGGAGAGATAGCTAAACAGTTCTGCGATTGAAGGGCATCAGAAAAATGTTTCAAAGGACAATGAAAAGACTTTGCAATATTAGCAGTTACCTCAAGATACTTTGAAGCAAGTTCTCAGATATTGTTGAAAGCTGTGGGGTGCTTCACAGAACCTTAAGACAACAACACACATCACAAGATGATGAATGGGAACAAAAAGACAGAAAAGAAAATCTTTGCACAGAAATATAACCCACATTAGTACTTATTGCAAACTATTAGCACTGTGGATAAATCACATGTACATACCAGTTTTTCACAAGTTCCTCCTTCCCATAAACACAAGAGAGTTGACATTAGATGGAGGGGGATAATTGGATCACGACACCGAGACATAATTGAGTCCCTACTTTAAGGTCATACATTCTGTCCTTATCTTTATGTAATCTTTTTATTCTATATTATTTATCGTTAATTAATCTGCGCTCCGCCTATTCTGGCCTTTTGAACATCCCCGATTTTAATCGCTCCACCATTGGTGGCCGTGCCTTCAGCTGCCTGGGCTCTAAGCTCTGGAATTCCCTCTCTAAACCTCTCTACCTCTCTCTCCTCCTTCAAAATGCTCCTTAAAACCTACCTCTTTGATCAAGCTTTTGGTCACCTGCCCTAATTTCTCCTTATGTGGCTCAGTGTCAAATTTTGGTTTTTTTGATAACGCTCCTGTTAAGCGCCTTGCAACGTTTTATTACGTTAAAGGCGCTATATAAATATAGGTTGTTGTTAATTAGCGAAACTTCCAGCAATTTGGGCAGCTGGGAAGTAGAGTTGGTTGGAGTTTCTCTGCTGTACTGGCTGAGGAGCTGGGAGACACAAAACTGAGGTGCTACAGCACCACCACTGGTGGGAGAGTGGAATTACAGCATGACACGTTTACATAGGCAGTTTCCATTATAAATATTACAAGCATTTATCAGGGGAAAAAGTTGACACAAAGCGTGACAAAAGCATGACAACACGAAGTAAGGTTTTGCAGACAGGAAGTGCACACAGGCATAATTTTTTAGATATATTATAGGTCACGTTCAAAAAAAGAAGCAAATTTAAACAAAGTTTGATTGCAGCTTTGTTAAAAGTAAAACCTCAAACTATATAATTTGTAAGTCGCACTAGTGTTGTTTTTTTGGGCCCAAAGCAAACATAAAAGTGCAACACTGTGGCTCCTCGAATGGCTCAATGAGTAAATGCTCCGGCGTGCATGGTACTGAGTCATACTGACCAGCAAGGTTCCTGGTTCCAACTGGGATCGTGCTGAGTTAGCCGACTTTGAGGAAAGTTTGCCCGGGTCATTCTCTGTGTTTTTATTACATTGACATTTCTAAATGCTGCCATCCAGTTTCCACAGTATTAGATTCAGCACTGTCTAAAATTCCTGGAGTTAACAGGCAGGATTACGAAGGTGACATACAGAAATCACTGCTTTAATTCTACACCAACAACAACTTGTATTTATATAGCGCCGTTAACGTAGTAAAACGTCCCAAGGTGCTTCACAGGAGCGTTATAAGACAAAAAATTTGACACCGAGCCACATAAGGAGAAATTAGGGCAGCTGACCAAAAGCTTGGTCAAAGAGGGAGGTTTTAAGGAGCGTCTTAAAGGAGGAAAGAGAGGTAGCGAGGTGGAGAGGTTTAGGGAGGGAATTCCAGAGCTTAGGGCCCATGCAACAGAAGGCACGGCCACCAATGGCTGAGCGATTAAAATCCGGGATCCTCAAGGGGCCAGAATTAGAGGAGCGCAGATATCTCGGAGCTGAAGGAGATTACAGAGATAGGGAGGGGCGAGGGATTTGAAAACAAGGATGAGAATTTTGAAATCGAGGCGTTGCTTAACCGGGAGCCAATGTAGGTCAGCAAGCACAGGGGGTGATGGGTGAACAGGACTTGGTGCGAGTTAGGACATGGGGCAGCCAAGTTTTGGATGACCTCATGTTTACGTAGGGTAGAACATGGGAAGCCGACCAGGAGTGCGTTGGAATAGTCAAGTCACTACCAGGTGGGTCCCACCAAAACCAAATAATAATAGCTTTAGGAGAGAACAGTGTATGTGCTTCCTTAATGTTACTTTTTTGCATAATGATAATTTCACAGACACTGTAAAAGATCGTGAAAGTTGGTTGTTGCCTTTTTAATTCAATGGAGTCTCTTAGGTTGATAAATTAATATTTATCTTTCTTTAAGACTACCCTTGCTGTGATCGTGAACGGTAACATAGTGGTTATGTTCCTGGACTAGTAAGCCAGAGGCCTGGACTAATGACGTGAGTTCAAATCCCACCACGGCAGCTGGGGAATTTAAATTCAGTTAATTAAATAAATCGGGAATAAAAAGCTAGTATCAGTATCAGTAACGGTGACCATGAAACTATCGGATTGTTGTAAAAACCCATCTGGTTCACTAATGTCCTTTAGGGAAGGAAATCTGCCATCCTTACCTGGTCTGGCCTATATGTGACTCCAGACCCACAGCAATGTGGTTGACTCTTAACTGCCCTCTGAAATGACCCAGCAAGTCACTCAGTTGCAAAAAACCGCTACGAAAAACAACAAGAATAAAACCGGATGGACGACCTCGGCACCAGCTACGGACACGGCAATGGCACACCCAGCCCAGTCGACCCTGCAAAGTCCTCCTCACCAACGTCTGGGGACTTGTACCAAAATTGGGAGAGCTGTCCCACAGACTAATCAAGCATAGTCATACTCACAGAATCATACCTTTCAGCCAATGTCCCAAACTCCTCCATCTCCATCCCTGGGTATGTCCTGTCCCACTGGCAGGACAGACCCACCAGAGGTGGCGGCACAGTGGTATACAGTTGGGAAGGAGTGGCCCTGGGAGTCCTTAACATTGACTCCGGACCCCATGAAGACTCATGGCTTAAGGTCAAGCATGGGCAAGGAAACCTCCTGCTGATTACTACCTACCGCCCCCCCTCAGCTGATGAATCAGTACTCCTCCATGTTGAACACCACTTGGAAGAAGCACTGAGAGTAGCAAGGGCACAGAATGTACTCTGGTGGGGGGACTTCAATGTCCATCACCAAGAGTGGCTCGGTAGCACCACTACGGACCGAGCTGGCTGAGTCCTGAAGGACATAGCTGCCAGTCTGGGCCTGCGACAGGTGGTGAGGGAAAAACCTACTTGACCTCATCCTCACCAATCTACAAATCACAGATGCATCTGTCCATGACAGCATTGGTAGCAGTGACCACCGCACAGTCATTGTGGAGACGAAGTCCCGTCTTCACACTGAGGACACCCTCCATCGTGTTGTGTGGCACTACCACCGTGCTAAATGGGATAGATTCAGAACAGATCTAGCAGCTCAAAACTGGGCATCCATGAGGTGCTGTGGGCCATCAGCAGCAGCAGAATTGTATTCCACCTCAATCTGTAACCTCATGGCCTGGCATATCCCTCACTCTACCATTACCATCAAGCCAGGGGACCAACCCTGGTTCAATAAGGAGTGTCGAAGAACATGCCAGGAGCAGCACCAGGCGTACCTAAAAATGAGGTGCCAACCTGGGGAAGCTGCAACACAGGACTCCATGCATGCTAAAAAGCGGAAGCAGCATGCTATAGACAGGGCTAAGCGATCCCACAATCAACGGATCAGATCAAAGCTCTGCAGTCCTGCCACATCCAGTCGTGAATGGTGGTGGACAATTAAACAACTAACAGGAGGAGGAGGCTCCATGAATATTCCCATCCTCAATGATGGTGGAACCCAGCACATGAATACATAAGACAAGGCTGAAGCGTTTGTAACCATCTTCTGCCAGAAGTGCTAAGTGGATGATCCATATCGGCCTCCTCCTGAAGTCCCCACCATCACAGAAGCCAGTCTTCAGCCAATTCGATTCACTCCACGTGATATCAAGAAACGGCAAAGCACACTGGATACAGCAAAGGCTGTGGGCCCCGACAACATCCCAGCTATCATGCTGAAGACTTGTGCTCCAGAACTAGCCGCGCCTCTAGCCAAGCTGTTCCAGTACAGCTACAACACTGGCATCTATCGAAACAATGTGGAAAACTGCCCAGGTATGTCCTGTCCACAAAAAGCAGGAAAAGTCCAATCTGGCCAATTACCGCCCCATCAGTCTATTCTCAATCATCAGTAAAGTGATGGAAGGTGTCGTTGACAGTGCTATCAAGCAGCACTTACTCACCAATAACCTGCTCACCTTTGCCCAGTTTGGGTTCCGCCAGGACCACTCGGCTCCCGGCCTCATTACAGTCTTGGTCCAAACATGGACAAAAGAGCTGAATTCCAGAGGTGCGGTGAGAGTGACTGCCCTTGACATCAAGGCAGCATTTAACCGAGTGTGGCATCAAGGAGCCCTAGTAAAACTGGTCAGTGGGAATCGGGGGGGGGGGGGGGGGGGGAACTCTCCACTGGCTGGTGTCATACCTAGCACAAAGGAAGATGGTTGTGGTGGTTGGAGGTCAATCATCACAGCCCCAGGACATCGCTGCAGGAGTTCCTCATGGCAGTGTCCTAGGCCCAACCATCTTCAGCTGCTTAATCAATGACCTTCCCTCCAACATAAGGTCAGAAGTGGGGATGTTCGCTGATGACTGCACAGTGTTCAGTGCCATTCGCAACTCCTCAAATAATGAAGCAGTCCATGCCCGCATGCAGCAAGACCTGGACGACATTCAGGCTTGGGCTGATAAGTGGCAGGTAACATTCGCACCACACATGTGCCAGGCAATGACTATCTCCAACAAGCGAGAGTCTAACCACCGCTCCTTGACATTCAACGGCATTACCATCGCCAAATCCCCCACCATCAACATCCTGGGGGTCACCATTGACCAGAAACTTAACTGGACCAGCCACATAAATACTGTGGCAACAAGAGCAGGTCAGAGGCTGGGTATTCTGCGGCAAGTGTCTCACCTCCTGACTCCCCAAAGCCTTTCCACCATCTACAAGGCACAAGTCAGGAGTGTGATGGAATACTCTCCACTTGCCTGGATGAGTGCAGCTCCAACAACACTCAAGAAGCTCGACACCATCCAGGACAAAGCAGCCCGCTTGATTGGCACCCCATCCACCACTTTAAACATTCACTCCCTCCACCACCGGTGCACCGTGGCTACAGTGTGTACCATCTACAAGATGCACTGCAGCAACTCGCCAAGGCTTCTTCGGCAGCACCTCCCAAACCCACGACCTCTACCACCTAGAAGGACAAGGGCAGCAGGTGCATGGGAACACCACCACCTCCAAGTTCCCCTCCAAATCACACACCATCCTGACTTGGAAGTACATCGCCGTTCCTTCATCGTCGCTGGGTCAAAATCCTGGAACTCCCTCCCTAACAGCACTGTGGGAGCACCTTCACCACACGGACTGCAGCGGTTCAAGAAGGCGGCTCACCACCACCTTCTCAAGGGGAACTAGGGACTGGGCAATAAATGCTGGCCTTGCCAGCGACGCCCACATACCATGAACGAATAAAAAAAATACATGTGCCGTAACAAGAAGTCTCTCGTGATGTATGAGCCAATTACAATTTTAAGCAAGCATTACAACTATATTCTAGTCTGTACAGAAAGGTAAATTGCTTCCAATGTACTTTTCAGGGAGTTAATGCAAATATATATTTTGAATTATATTTTACTATTGAATTTGCAAACATCCCAGACTCATGTCTTCCAATGGCCATTAATATTATCAAATGGGCTGAAGTTGCTCTATGTGATATGAGCCAGAAAACACTGACTGCATGTATGTGAAATTCCTTTGTCTACTATTTGAATGGAGATGTTAACCTGTCTATTTTAAATAGGGTAATGTCCCTGTGAAATAAGGCACAGAGGATTTTCATATGATTTTGCACAATGAAATGTCAATCCCAAAAAGCATGTCTTACTCTAAATACAATATAAAACAATAAACAGCCATCTCGCTTTCTCTACATGATCAGTCTCGGAGTGTTTATTAAATGCTGGGCCAGGGGAAATGGAAAATGGCAATGAAGTGTGTTTTGAAGGATCAGGGGCCTGCTCATACCACAACAGCACCTCCTGGTGGCCGTGCCTCGGAGCTGAATTGAATGCAGACTGCAGTTGAAGAAAGTCCCTGCAGAGGTCTACTCGCAGGGGAGCGGGGGAAGAGGGACGAGAGAAGAAAAATAAAAGTGACATTTCAAAGACCGTCTGCTTCATGCTAACTTTTAGCTCTTATCCGTGCGTGAGATTTAAAAAAGGGACAGTAACTGAAAATAAGTTGCTGTTTAAATAGGTTACTTGCCAGCATAGGCCTCATTCGCTTCTGTTGAAATAGGGTAGAGAAAGTTCATCTTCTCCCGAGGCATGATGATACACGTACAAGCGTGCATCTCCATGACCTAATCACCTCAAATTAAAAAGTTTCTAGACGAGAAAGGAATAGATTTTTAAAGTATCTCTTATGACAGCACAAGATACATTATAAAAATATCACTGTTGAGATTTTAGAAAATTGCGCAACTCACCTCCAACCTGCCCTCAATCTCAAAATGACATCTCCGTCAATAACCTATTACCAGTTACCATAACTCCTGGCTAATTTAAATGAATTGCGTGATTCACTTCTGATTTGTAGCTAGTCTTCGTGTCAAGTATATACCATTTATGGAATGATCGGCAATTGAATTAATGTCAACAAACACCATGTTCACCTTTAGAGGGTCGTTCCAAACCTCATACTTGCGGATACTGTAATGTCCTATGGAGCATCATTCAAGTACCATGTCATACATAACATCGAGTACTATTTGTGTTATTGTGAATTGTGTCAGGCAAGGGTCAGAATGCTTTCAGAACGTGACTTCTGTAATGGTGGGGAGTACAGCTGTGTTAAAGCAGCAAAATCTCTCTTTGTTCGTTTTCATGGTCCGGTTCTGCAACGTTAATATGTAAGCTATGCCGTTGCTTGTTTAACTTTCCTTAAGTGTTTACAAACAGTTTTTTTAAATTAGATTGTCAACCAGCCCCCTTTATTGACAATCATTCATTCTCCACAGATCCCGCAATCTTTTAGTAATTACAAAGTTGTGTGACTCGAGTAACATCTTGTATTTTACTTCAAACCTGCTCATTAAAATAATGAAAACGAAATCAAAGCAGGCAGGTTCACTTTTGAAGGTGATGAGATTTTTAACTAATAGGATGTGAATGCATTTCATGTCATTGCTGGTGAGTCAGCCCCTCCCCAATTCAGTCCTCACCAATGCTTCCGCCGCTGGTGTGGCTGGGGTTCAGTTCCGTAGGCTCCAGCCACCCTTTGGTACTTCCCGCAAGTGCTCATAATTCATAAGTGAGCCCAGACAGTGGCCGGCTATTCGACCATGTGGGGCATCGCATCCAAGCCCACATGTGCACTTCCAGCAGGACTCGCCCAGTAACAATCAGGAGTGGGAGACCTGGTTGATTTCCCCCTCCCTAACCCAGGGAGCGCTGAAGCCCCTTTCATTGCACCAGCTGAGATCTGCTAACCCAGTAGAGACCAGGGATCAAAGCTGGGATCTTATTGGTATGGCTTAGCTGCTTGCTGGATAAACTCGCTGGGCCTTCGGCGAGTAGATTTCCATGCTCGTTAAGATGAGAAAGCACGTTAAGACAATTGATACTCACATCCAGTGTCAGCATCAGACCACACCCAGATCAGGTATAACCGTAGGCCAGATGTAGGGTAAATCTCCCTTCACTGTGCACCAACTCTCCCTAGCTCCAATCTCACAAAAGCACCCTCCTACCACCCCATGTGTGACATTTCCATTTCCCCTCACCAGCCATCCTTATGGTGGCCGATTTTGGTCTCTGGATGGGCCCATTTTTCAGCGGGAATGAGGCGATAGCGAGACCAAAACCACTAACCGCTCGGTCCACGCTATCACCCCGCCTGCCGTGATCTTGAAGCAGGCCGGGAAATAGGACTCCTGCCAGAAAGAGGCATGCGCCTCTGTAGCGTAGGCAGATCTGGGTCCTGTGACGTACATTTTTTGAATGAAACTCCGCGGTGCCCATGCTGCAAAGGCGGCGGTGCCCCCTCAGTAGCGGGTAAAGCGGGCAAACCAGTCGTCCTTCGAGGGACCGCTGGAGGCCACTCCGAAACTGCTGCAGCTAAGTGTTTTGAAGGGCTCCTGGGGAGTCAAGTGGAGCACGAATGCCTCTCCTGTACCTCCACAAAAATCTCCCTGCCTGCTGTCGGACCTTCCACGGCCTGCTCCCCCACCCCACAATCGCCTGGCCCTCCCGTTTAAAATGACAACTGCCGGCTTGGCCTCGCCCTACCCTCCCCCCCCCCCCCCCATCCAATTGGCTGTCAGCGCTCATTTAGCACTGGCAGCTTGCCTATGTTATTCTAATGAGGCCCGACCATGTAAATGGCTTGGTCCTTCATTGAGCATCATCAGCACAATGAAAGGGGGGTCACGGTAAAATCAAGCCCATGGTCCCTCAGTAGGGTCGCCAACTCTGGTCGGACACATTCCTGGAGGTGTCATCACATGACCTCCTGCCGCCAATCACCCCGCCCCCACACTCCCGCCATTGGTCGCCCGACACGGCCGTCCTCGCGGGGCCCCGCCTTCCCACGGCCAATCGGAACGCGAACAGACCCTTCATTAACCGATTGGATGATTCTTGACAGTCAGTCAAACAGCCCTTTTTCCCATGTCCGATCTTTTTATAACGAGTAAACGAAAGTGTTCATGAAAGAAATGTTTAGAAACACGATTTTTTTTATTGATTGCCCCCTTTGATTTTCCTCCTGGGTTTTTGCTCGCTCGCAGCAGTGTTCTGGAGATGAATCCTGGAGGGCTGGCAACCCTATCTCTCAGAGACACAATTTACGTCGTAATAAGAGAACTTATTGTGCTGTAGATTTGTGGAAAGTGGAAAGTGAGTTGAAAGCAGCCCCAAACTCATTTGAATTAAATCACTTACATATCTCCCTTACACAGAGAGAGGACTTTCAACTCATTAACCCATAGATGAAAGGACGGCGCACTAATCCACTGTCCCATCCATAAATATCTGCTTTTTATCTTGATTTGTTACTCCCGTCCTGGCCAAATGCAGGGAGGTCCTGTTTTACTCTGGGCATGAGGCGTTTATTAAGAGCGACGTGTTCATGCGAATTGCTTTCTCTCCGACACGCAAACAGTTTCTCTTCTCAATCGCCTCTCTCTTAGGAGTGTGCCCAATAGTAAACTGCACTTGCTTACCTACAGCCAGGACAGGCATGATCTTCCGATAGGGAAAAGTGCAAGGAATTTCTCGCTTGGTTTTCCCTGACAGGGGTTTATTGTAACGAGAATTCCTAAATTTGGAGATAAATTAAAAACTGCGGGGAAACCGTGCAGCACTGTTCAAAATATCTGATTTCACTTTTTGAGGCCAAAATGGATTGAGCCAGATGATAATGGACAGGAAATAAATAGACTGCCCAGGTCAGCCACTTAAAGGCAAGCTGTTTGCACTTTGCATGGGCAGAACTTGAAGGGTGGAAGAAAAAGAAAGACTTGCATTTCTATGGCGCCTTTCACAACCTCCGGACATCCCAAAGTGCTTTACAGCCAATGAAGTACTTTTGGAAGTGTAGTCAATGCTGTAATGTAGGAAACGCGGCAGCCAATTTGCTCTCACAAACAGCAATGTGATAATGACCAGATAATCTGTTTTTTTAGCGATGTTGATAAATATTGACCAGGACACCGGGGAGAACTCCCCTGCTCTTCTTCGAAAAAGTGCCATGGGATCTTTTACGTCCACCTGAGAGGGCAGATGGGGCCTCGGTTTAACGTTTCATCCGAAAGACGGCATCTCCGACCATGCAGCACTCCCTCAGCACTGCACTGGGAGTGTCAGCCTAGATTTTTGTGCTCAAGTCTCTGGAGTGGGACTTTGAACCCACAACCTTCTGACTCAGAGGCGAGGGTGCGGCCCACTGAGCCACAGCTGATACTGTAGAGGCCTATCTAAAGCAGATCTCATTTAATTCATAAATGGAGATGGAGCGCATTCAGAGGTCTGTGCCCAAAATGTAAAAATGCCCTACTTTGAAACAGAGAGAGAGATGCATGATTTACTTGTGACATTCATGCTTCTAAAGCCCTCGTCATTTGTTCCTAAACCAAAAGTCTAATGCATAGTTCATGTCAGAAAGCATGTAAACACAGGGCTCCTGGCAATCCCCTACTGAGGTCAGAACCAAGTTTGGTGGAAAAGCTGTTTTATAAGCGTGATTCACCAGAACTGACAGTCATCAATGTTTGCACACACACACAAAAAAACAATTTTTAGTTTGAAACAAAGTGAGGCATCTCAATCTGCTTGATGCACGATTGTAAAGCACAACTCACCTTCAACATAAGACTCGCCCTCACTCCCTCCCACATTAAATGTTATGCTTGATTGTCAGAATTCACTGCAACAGACATCTCATTGTAACCTCCAAATTTCAGACTCCCAAGCCTTGAGTTGTAAAGATGGGGGCTTGACGAATGTTACATCTGAAGACTGTACCTTGCAATGAAGGCCCTCACACAACGATACTGGAGCTTCAATGATTGTATCTTACAGCACTGTACTTTATTTAATTTTTAAAAATAGGTTGCAAGCCTGTGTGTAGAACTGCAATCTAATACTACCATCAACCTCGTGTTAAATACTTCCACTTATAACTGTTGCTGTGTTCAAGTTTGTTCTTACACAGCCCTATTCCTCCCTTCCCTCAGACAAACCCAGTCTTGTCCAGTGCCTCAAAGTCACCAAACAACTCAAATATCCAGGGATCTACCCCAGACCTCTTTCTCCCCATAACACAGGATATCACAGGGATTTTTCCAACAGTTTTCCTATTGTTTACAGTATTTTTCTTGGGCATGGAGGGCAAATAATGCCTCAATTCAGTTGCTATCTGCTGGCTCCATGCTGTAAAGATGTCCATCCAGTACACTGTTAAATTATGACCACGTTTCTACAGAGAGGCAATCAGACAGGACAACAAAAATACTGCCTCTAACTTAACCATTCATTGGCAAACATTGGATGGTCAACCAAAAATCAGCAAACAATATGTGCAGCAAACACTTTCTCGGACCTGGACCTTCAAACACTTGTCCACATCCAACCCATCAAGGACTAAGGCAAGGTCCTCGGAACACACAACCTTTAAGGCACCAAGAGCATGTTTTAAGCAACTGGCCACTGACTACATTTTACAACTAACTGTCATTTAGGAGAAACTTTGATGTCCATGAGGTACTCACGACTTTGAAGTGTTGGTGTGTGCACTCTTCCCCTCTGTACTTGCAGTCCAGGAGCATATCTCTCATCTCATGTCCAGCTCGATCATAGAACTCCCTCATGTTGAACGGCTTGGGCTTGAAGTTCCTGAAGTTGGCCTTCTCGATGAGGACATCCAGGACGTGTTTCTCGGCCACGTAGGGGTCGGGAATCTCGTACCTGTTGTTCAGCAATGCCAGGAGCTCTCCTGCGTGGTACAGATCGTTCTTGGTGATCTTGCTGAACCGAAATTCGTTGAGGTTGCAGATGGTGATAGCAGGGAAGGTCAGGTTGTAGGCGGTGATCTCGTCCAGCTTGGTGACATGGGGGTACTCGAAGTAATACTGGATTCTCTGGACGAAGACGTGGACCAGGAAGGAGAGGGAGCCGAGGAAAGCCAGGGTCCAGATGATGCGCCTGAAGGAGAAGCGCTCGTAGGTGAAGATGTGACTGATGCCGTGCAGAGTGGAGCTGGTGGCGAAAGCCTGCACGCTGGAAGGTTGCGTGCTCTCCGCATCTTCAGGCTCTACCTTCAGATCCATTGGGCAGAAGCTCCGGGAATGAAGAAGGACCAGAGAGAAATAAACACGAGCAGATCCACCGGGGGGAGAGAAATCAACGAGGCAAGATCCGAGACAGAGAGAGAGAGAGAGAGCAAGTGAACAGCTCCTCGCAGTCTCACTGCTGTGTGTGTGTGTATATATAGGATTCGCTCGAAGCACTGGAGAGGTCCACTGTTTTGGAGTGTCTGCTGGTTCAGATGAATGACAGGCTGGTCGCATTCAGCAGCGGGGGCTTGCAAAAGCTCGCTTCCAGATAGGTTCCGACGAGGAAGGAGCGTAATCATAAAATAATCTTTTTTTTTTAAAAGGCCAGTCGATTGTAGAAGCCAAAACAGAGAGGAAATCGAGATTCAGCTCCTTGCAGGCGGCTCACTGTGCGGTTGTGTGTGTGTGACTGACTGGAGTGGCCCTTTATTTGTTCATGCCCCCGTGCCCTGCTGTGATGCAGACTGATCATTTCCTACTTGCAACAAGGGATCTCTTAAACCCATCTAATCCAATTTTCGAGTCAGATTTCTGACCTGTTTAATCACACAGAATGCTAATTATATTTGTACACCCATCAATTTTTTTTTTTGCAAAGAAATATAATGATTCCAGATTGTCTTTTATGTACATGCCCTGGTTTGTATTGGAGGGCGTCGGCACAACTGGTAAATTTTAATTCCAATTATGAATGAAAATCAGTGCCCAAACAGCACATTTTCCAGACATGTAGAAAAACAGAGGGGGAATTTTTTTCAATACCCGACCGATAATAAAACCATAAACCTGTTCATAAAAAAGACAGACTTGCATTTCTATAGCGCCTTTCACGACCTCAGGACGTCCCAAAGCGCTTTACAGCCAATTAAGTACATTTGAAGTGTAGTCACTGTTGTAATGTGGGAAACGCGGCAGCCAATTTGCACACAGCAAGCTCCCACAAACAGCACTGTGATAATGACCAGATAATCTGTTTTAGTGATGTTGGTTGAGGGATAAATATTGACCAGGACACCGGGGAGAACTCCCCTGCTCTTCTTCAAAATAGTGCTGTTGGATCTTTTACATCCACCTGAGAGAGCAGACAGGGCTCTGGTTTAACATCTCATCCGAAAGACAGCACCTCCGACAGTGCAGCACTCCCTCAGCACTGCACTGGAGTGTCAGCCTAGATTTTGTGTTCAAGTCTCTGGAGTGGGACTTGAACCCACAACCTTCTGACTCAGAGGCGAGTGTGCTGCCCACTGAGCCACAGCTGACACATTTAGAGAGCAGGTTTACAACTTTGCTGTACATATTGCACAGTGTAAATCTCACCCAATGTCATATCCCTGTCCACATCATGTGATTCTGCTATTCTGAGGGAAGAATACAGAGGTCCAGTCATTGGATGGGAAGGGACGATCAGCTAAGTACTTGACACATGCAGATATCCATCACTAAAAGTCTCCAATTTAAGTTGCTATGAAATTTACACCCACTTGTAGTGATTCTGTGTGGAGCACAACTCTCTCCCCTTAGGGACACATTCCATTCACCCAAGCCCAGAGAGTTTAGGTGGAGATTGGCAGAGTTGAGGCTTAGGGGTACTGCTGGGGATTAGCCAGCAGAGCTGCTTCCTGCTGCCTGCCCAGCAATGACCACCCTCTCCGTTGGCACATGGGTTTTGCAGGGTTATCTGGAGCCGAGTGGGAAGAAGCATGGGCCCCAGTGACGGGTCTACACCTCCAAGGTTCCATGAGTGAGCTGGGCTGTCTAGGGTTCTAAAAGAGGTGGCTGCAGAGATAGTGGATGCATTGGTTTTGATCTTCCAAAATTCCCTAGATTCTAGAACGGTCCCAGCGGATTGGAAGGTAGCAAATGTAACACCGCTATTCAAGGAAGGAGGGAGAGAAAACAGGGAACTACAGGCCAGTTAGCCTGACATCAGATGTCGGGAAAAGGCTGGAATCCATTGTTAAGGAACTGGTATCAGGGCACTTAGAAAATCATAATATGATTAGGCAGAGTCAACATGGTTTTATGAAAGGTAAATCGTGTTTGACAAATTTATTAGAGTTTTTGAGGATGAAACTAGCAGGGGAACCAATGGGTGTAGTATATTTGGATTTCCAAAAGGTATTTGATAAGGTGCCACATAAAAGGTTATTACACAAGATAAGGGCTCATGGGGTTGATGGTAATATAGTAGCATGGATAGTGGATTGGTTAACGGACAGAAAACAGAGTAGGGATAAACGGGTCTTTTTCAGGTTGGCAGGCTGTAACTAGTGGGGTGCTGCAAGGATCAGTGCTGGGGCCTCAGCTATTTACAATTTATATTAATGACCGAGTGTAATGTATCCAAGTTTGCTGATGATACAAAGCTAGGTGGGACAGTGAGCTGTTTGGGCTGGATTTTGAATGACCCATGGAGTCGGGTTTGGAGGCGTGTGGGGGGTTAAATTTGCGGGGTCGGGGGTCCCGACCCCATCCCGACTCCATCCCGCCTCCACGCAATTTTGACAAAATCAGTCGCGGGGTTCCCAACTCCGTCCTGCCTCCAAGAGGCGGGAGAGGCCATTAAAGCCCTTAACAAGCCCTAAATTGGCTCTGTAATGCCATTTTGAAACGTTTTAGCTAGTTTAACCCTTTTCTGACGTGAAGTACGCCTGGTGTGAAACACTCCAGTGAAACCTGGCGGGAGCACAAGTGGATAGCTGACTATCAGCTGCAGGTCCACTATTACAATGGAGATGTGATGAAGGTAGTAGTAGTATTAGGTCTGAAAGTCGCCTCAGATGCTGTTGCATTGAATGTCTTCAGAGACTGAATGGCCTTTGCTGTGAGAGGACTTGGATGCAAAAAAAATTCTCTCTCTCTCCTCTCTCTCTCTCTCTCCACCTACATTTTGCATCCAGGTCCACTCACATGAAAAGCCAGGCAGGTCCTCTCTCACCAACAGCCAGACAGTCTCTGACAGCAATGATGACATCATCAGAGGCGACTTTCAGACTGAAACCACTAATTGGTTCATGGGTTCCCACATGCTGGAACTCAATTGCCCAATTAAGTGAAAATTGCATCATTCATCCACATTAATCTGGAGTCGGGGGGGAAACACGAAATGCGGATGACACGACCCCAACCCGACCCCAAGACAAAATCCAGCCCAAGTCTGCAAAGGGATATAGGTAGACTAAGTGAGTGGGCAGTAAGGTAGCAGATGGAGTATAATGTAGGGAAATGTGAGATTATTCACTTTGGTAGGAAGAATAGAAAAACAAAATATTTTTTAAATGGTGAGAAACTTTCAAATGTTGGTGTTCAGAGAGATTTGGGTGTCCTCGTGCAAGAAACACAGAAAGCTAGCATGCAGGTACAGCAAGCAATAAGGAAGGCAAATGGCATGTTGGCCTTTATTGCAAGGGGGTTGGAGTATAAGAGTAAGGAAGTCTTGCTACAATTGTACAGGGCCTTGGTGAGACCACACTTGGAGTACTGTGCACAGTTTTGGTCTCCTTATCTGAGGAAGGATATACTTGCCTTAGAAGCAGTGCAACGAAGGTTCACTAGATTGATTCCTGGGATGAGAGGGTTGTCCGAGGATGAGAGATTGTGTAGAATGGGCCTATACTCTCTGGAGTTCAGAAGAATGAGAGGTGATCTCATTGAAACATATAAGATTCTGAGGGGATTGACAGGGTAGATGCTGAGAGGTTGTTTCCCCTGGCTGGAGTGTCTAGAACCAGGGGGCATAATCTCAGGATGAGGGGTCGGCCATTTAAGACTGAGTTGAGGAGGAATTTCTTCACTCAGAGGGTTGTGAATCTTTGGAATTCTCTGCCCCAGAGGGCTGTGGATGCTGAGTCTTTGAGTATATTCAAGGCTGTGATAGATAGACTTTTGGACTCTGGGGTAATCAAGGGATATGGAGATCCGCCAGGAAAATGGAGTTGAGGTCGATGATTAGCCATGATCTTATTGAATGGTGGAGCAGGCTCAAGGGGCCGTATGGCCTACTCCTGCTCCTGTTTCTTATGTTCTTGTGATAACAGACCTGCCTGGCTCATGTATCAGAAAACCAAGTCTAGTTGACTTGTTTCTGAGCTTTCATCGCCAGGTGTGCCATCTTGTAGTTGCCTTAACCTCAAACAGACTCTGCTTACCTCTTCCCCAAGCAGACATGGGCTATGTCCCCTTCTCCCCCTTTACCTCCAAATCCTGGAATTGCCTCTGATGTCTTCCCTCCTCCCCCAACTCTTTACACACCCGGCCAAAATGTTATCAATAATACCCTTGTATCTATGTCATTTCTGCACTGCATTTACATTACAAATGGTGCATCCAAAAATAATGCATCAAAGAAACCCAACATAAGCAACCTGACGAAGGGTCATTGGCCTGAACCATTAACTCTGTTTCTATCTCTACAGATTCTGCGTGACCTGCTGAGTATTTCCAGCATTTTCTGTTTTTCTAAGCAACCAAGTCATGAGAATGTTATATCTTGTCAGATCCCTGAGTTGTTTAAATATGATATCACACTAGGACAGTGTGGTGTTCCAATCATACAATGAGTAAAACATGTTTGTTCTTTTTTAAGTTTTCAAATATTTGTTTAAATAAAGAAAATGTAAAGAAATGGAAGAATTTCATTATATTAAGGTGGTCATCGACAGGACTAAGAATTTTTTTTAAACGGAAAAGGCCATGAGGCACGACAAACCTGTCTTTTTGAGAGATCGAGTCCACCACGTCACCCTATCCTTCAATCCCTTCCCTCTCCAGAAACACATTTGTCTCTTCGCTCCATTCACACCGGCTGCTTCAATGTCCTTCCCTTTGGACGAAAAAGTTCTTCCTATCTTACTCCTCATTTTTTTTTAATTTGTTCATGGGATGTGGGCGTCGCTGCCAAGGCCAGCATTTATTGCCCATCCCTAATTGCCCCTTGAGAAGGTGGTGGTGAGCCGCCGCCTTGAACCACTGCAGTCCGTGTGGTGAAGGTACTCCCACAGTGCTGTTAGGGAGGGAGTTCCAGGGTTTTGACCCAGCGACGATGAAGGAACGGCCGATATATTTCCAAGTCAGGATGGTGTGTGACTTGGAGGGGAACTTGGAGGTGGTGGTGTTCCCATGCGCCTGCTGCCCTTGTCCTTCTAGGTGGAAGAGGTCGCGGGTTTGGGAGGTGCTGCCGAAGAAGCCTTGGCGAGTTGCTGCAGTGCATCTTGTAGATGGTATACACTGCAGCCACGGTACGCCGGTGGTGGAGGGAGTGGATGTTTAAGGTGGTGGATGGGGTGCCAATCAAGTGGGCTACTTTGTCCTGGATGGTGTCGAGGTTCTTTGAGTGTTGTTGGAGTTGCACTCATCCAGGCAAGTCCTTGTTCACTTGCATGTGGTGATTATGCAGGTTTATGGCATTGGGCATTGTAGGTAGTGGGTGTGAGTGTAGCTTGTGAAGTGATTGCTTTAGATTTTTTTTTAGGATTTTTATTTATATTTTTAGCATATTTGAGTATTCTGTTGGTGTCCTTTTTAAAGATAAATTTCTCTTTTCCCTACAAACAGAGAAGAGTTCTCCCTGCTGTCCTGGCCAATATTTATCTCTCAATCAACATCACTAAAACAGATTATCTGGTCATTATCACATTGATGTTTGTGGGAGCTTGCTGTGCGCAAATTGGCTGCTGCGTTTCCTACATTACAACAGTGACCCCACTGCATGAGTACTTCATTGGCTGTAAAGCGCTTTGGGATGTCCTGTGGTTGTGAAAGGCGCCAGAGAAATGCAAGGCTTTCTTTTTTCTTTTCATACCAGGCCACATAACAGACCACACAGTGGGGGAAAATAGTCACATGAGGACATGACATCAAACCGCTCGAGGTCACGCCCATTGTGTACATATAGAGTACGTTATACACAAGTAAAAGCAATGACTCACTTTGCTCGTGTGGCTTCTCGTGTGATTTAGAACCTATTGATGAAATTGCAGTCTAATTTTAGATGTGAGTTAGCTCGCTGATCAGACCAATACACCAGACTTTTGGGGAATTGTTTAAAATCCGCATCAAATTTGACTTGTCAACATTTGGATGTGGAAAGAAAAAGGAGAAAGCAATCGTTTTATTTTTAGAATTCTTATTTTTGTTCGATGTTCAAGTTGGCAGGACAGCTGAATTTGATAACACTTTGTCGGCAGTCAGCCCCTGATTCAGGATACCCTCGCAAGAAGCTTCAGCATGTGACTGCCTGTCAACCAATCATCTGCTTCAGGATGTTGTCAGCAACAACAGAGTGCACCGTGCTATTTGCTAGCTTTGGGCAGTGTCTTGAAAACGACAAAGTACTGAAGAAAACAAAAGCACAACAATGGTGGGGGTAAATGGCAATGGAAAAATAATAGTGGGTTTGGTCTGTGTCACGTCGGGAAACTGCAAATTGTGCGTGTTAATTAGAGGACTGTGCGGTACCTGGGCTCACACACTTTTTCCACTTCCTGAACCTGTCTCAGTGGGTAGCATTCTTGCCTCTGAGTCAGAAGATTGTGCGTTCAAGTCCACTCTGGAAACTTGAGCACAAAAATCAAGGCTGACGCTCCAGTAATATGCTGAGGGAGTGCTGTACTGTCTTTCGGATGAGACGTTAAACCGAGGCCCCGTCTGCTTTCTCAGGTGGACGTAAAAGATCTAGAGGGGAGTTATCCCCGGTGTCCTGGGCCAATATTTATCCCTCAATCAATATGACAAAAACAGATGATCTGGTCATTATCACATTGCTGTTTGTGGGAGCTTGCTGTGTGCAATTGGCTGCTGTGTTTCCTACATTACAACAGTGACTACACGCCAAAAGTACTTCATTGCCTGTAAAGGGCTTTGGGGCATGGAGAAAGTTGCAAGTCTTTGTTTCTGTTTTTGAATGCAGCCCAGACTAACGAGATGAAAGTCTCCTCTTGCTGTTGGTTGTAGGTGCAATGATTTTGGCATTTTTCTTCATGATTGGCATGGGCCCACCGCACAGCACGGCCCCCAAACTGGCTGGCTCGTGAAAACAGACCACCAACATGACTGGTGTGGGAAGTGTAAAGTGTCACTGCATTTGGAGCGGGGGGGATTGGGGGTGTGGGGGGGGGGGAGTGTGGGTGGTGCTATTATGAGGCTGGAGTCAAAGTTTACTGTTGCAATAGAGTACAAGGACCTTATACTGCATTTCATTGGGTTATGTATGACCTGCTGACACTGGGTGCCTGAAAAGGGAAAGTGTCCCATTCCCTAGATAATGTCCTTCTCCTTGATGAGCACAAAACCTCATCAAGAAAAAGGTGGACAAAAATGAGAAGTCGCACAACACCAGGTTATAGTCCAACAGATTTATTTAAAATTACAAGCTTTCAGAGCTATCCTGCCCCTTCTTCAGGTAGAGTTACTGTGAGACAATCTACCAGAATTCACAGAATATAAACACAGAGAAAATGCAGAGATTCAATCTTTCCCTACATCAAAGACACAATAAGAACACAGCCAAGACAATGAGATGTGTCCCAGGGGGTCCAACGTGTCAAAACACCTGCTGGCTGCATATCCTCTCCATTTGGGTTTGTTTCTTGTGTTTGTTTCTTGTGTTTGTTTTTTTTAAAAGCTGGAAAGACCGGCAACGATGTCAAGTCACGTTCTGTAGCGTGACATGAACCCGATATCCCGATTGAGGCCGTCCTCATGAGTGCGGAACTTGGCTATCAGTTTCTGCTCGATGATTTTGCGTTGTCGTGTATCCCGAAGGCCGCCTTGGAGAACGCTAACCCGCAGATCCGAGGCTGAATGCCCTTGAAAAAGGTGAACACTGATTTAAACTGACCCGCTTTTTCTAAGCATAGAACAAGAGACCATCAAATTTTAAGTAATATTATGGGCCCCAATAAGCAAAAAGGTTTTTGTTTTAGATGGTGTGGTGATAGAATGTATTGGTACTTCAAGTTCAGCCATGGAGTGGTGGGCTGCAGATTAAGCTGAATGATTTCCCACACAGCAGCTCTGTGATCACTGATACATCGTCAGGGCAGGGTGAGCGCCAAGTGGGATCCAGGTACTTCCCCGCAGGAAAGGGAAGAGAAATGGCCACTTGGTCCATCAAGGCATCTTCTTTCACCTCCCCTTATCATAAGAACATAAGAGCATAAAATTAGGAGCAGGAGTAGGCTATACGACCCCTCGAGCCTGCTCCGCCATTCAGTGTGTACCATCTACAAGATGCACTGCAGCAACTCGCCAAGGCTTCCTCGGCAGCACCTCCCAAACCCGCGACCTCTTCCACCTAGAAGGACAAGGGTAGCAGGCGCATGGGAACACCACCACCTCCGAGTTCCCCTCCAAGTCACACACCATCCTGACTTGGAAATATATCGGCCGATCCTTCATCGTCGCTGGGTCAAAATCCTGGAACTCCCTCCCTAACAGCACTGTGGGAGCACCTTCACCGCACGGACTGCAGCGGTTCAAGAAGGCGGCTCATCACCACCTTCTCAAGGGCAATTAAGGATGGGCAATAAATGCTGGCTTTGCCAGCGACGCCCACATCTCATTAAAAAAAACGAATAAAAAAATAATAAAAAAAAATAAGATCATGGCTGATCTTCGACCTGAACTCCACTTTCCCGCCGGATCCCTATATCCCTTGATTCCCCTAGAGTCCAAAAATCTATCGATCTCTGTCTTGAATATACTCAACGACTGAGCCTCCACAGCCCTCTGGGGTAGAGAATTCCAAAGATTCACAACCCTCTGAGTGAAGAAATTCCTCCTCATCTCAGTCTTAAAAGGCCGACCCCTTATCCTGAGACTATGCCCCCAAGTTCCAGACTCTCATAGACTCTATCCCATCCTGACGGATTGTTCTGCGCAAATCCTTCCTGATCCTAAAAGATAGTCAAGCAAAACTCTTGGTTCTCTTCAAGTGGGCCATCTTGAAGGCAGGTGCGTTCTGAAAACAACCAGGAGCAACCTTTGCCTGAAAATTCAGTTCAAATCCTAACAAAATGGCCATTATAAATATTCTTACTTTCACTTTAATAGTAAAGTCAAGACTGTTCTGCGATAGAACAGTGAGGTGTGAGTTGAAAAGTTTCTTCAGCCTTTCTCTGGATCAACTCACAACTTCACTGTTCTATAGCAACAACAACAACAACTTGTATATATATAGCGCCTTTAACATAGTAAAACGTCCCAAGGCGCTGCACAAAAGCCAAATTTGACACTGAGCCTTATGAGGAGATATTAGGGCAGGTGACCAAAAGCTTGGTCAAAGAGGTAGGCTTTAAGGAGCGTCTTAAAGGAGGAGAGTGAGGTAGAGAGGCGGAAAGGTTTAGGGAGGGAATTCCAGAGCTCAGGGCCCAGGCAACAGAAGGCACGGCCACCAATGGTGGAGCGATTATAATCAGGGATGCTCAAGAGGGCAGAATTAGAGGAGCGCAGATATCTCGGGGGGGTTGTAGGGCTGGAGGAGGTTACAGAGACAGGAAGGGGCGAGGCCATGGAGGGATTTGAAAACAAGGATGAGAATTTTGAAATCGCGGCGCTGCTTAACCGGGAGCCAATGTAGGTCAGCAAGCACAGGGGTGGTGGGTGAACGGGACTTGGTGCGAGTTAGGACACGGGCAGCTGAGTTTTGGATGACTTCAAGTTTACGTAGGGTAGAACGTGCAGAATACAAAGTGTTAAAACTGCATTCTAAAAATGGAGATTACAACACGATAACCAGATTTTTTGTCTATTTTTGATAAGGATTCATACTTAAAGCAAGGTACGATATCTTGGACGAATGAAGTATTTTCTACTCTGCATTTACTGACGGCTTTGAACACGCCCAGGTCAGGCACAGTGCAGGTCACGATCAATGTACAAACTCTTCCTTCATTGTTGTAACAATGAAACTCAGTCCTATCCTCAGAAGAGTGCTGCCAACTGTGCCAGCATGAATTAAATATTCCCCACATTATTATTATGGCCTCTCCCAATAGGATTGCTAAATTAGTGGCAATTGCACTGATTTGGAGGGCCAGCTTTGTGCTGTGTATTCACATCTGCTGGGAAATGGATTCAAATTGCCCCAATTCAGTTTCATTTAGGACCTTTTATCAGCCATCAGAGAGAGAAGGCTTTGATCTCTCTTGGCTAGATTCAAATCCAGGTCTCAGAGATGAAAGAGCCATGTTCTTGCTGACTGCATCTCCTTAATAATGTTCCCCATTAAACATAATTTGTGTACTCTAGGCATTAGGTGGCAAAAAATGTTTCCCAATTGCTTAGGGAGAATAAAGGATAAATTTGTGAAGTTTGCATTTCACATTTGAGTAGCAATATCATTGCTGTAATTTTAGGTTTTTATGGAACTCTTTTCTCTCTTTTTTTCAACAGTTGCATTTCAGTTCCAGAGAGGACCTTGCCCGCTATAATTTGGAAGATGTTCCTTTTCAGTAGCCTGCCTTTGCAGAGTTCTGTAACCCAAGGATAATCAATCATCCGACTTACAGTAAGCTATTTACTGAATAAAATGTCTCGCACAACTGCACTCACTTTGGATTGGCAGATGTCAGCGACAGGCTTTACAGACAACACAGATTGTACTTGTAGTTCTTCTTCTTCTTAGGCAGTCCCCCGGAACCGAGGATGACTTGCTTCCACACTAAAAATGAGTTCTCAGGTGACTGATGAGTCCAATGCGGGACCTCCAGTCTCTGTCACAGGTGGGGCAGACGGTGGTTGAAGGGGCGGGTGGGTGGGGTGCTTGGGTTGACGTGCGCTCCATCCGCTGTTTGCGCTTGGCTTCCGCTTGCTCCCGGCAAAGAGACTCGAGGTTGTTCGGCGCCTTCCCGGATGCTTCTCCTCCACTTTGTGCGGTCTTGGGCCAGGGATTCCCAGGTGTCGGTGGGGATGTTGCACTTTTTCAAGGAGGCTTTGAGGGTGTCCTTGAAGCGTTTCCTCTGCCCACCTGGGGCTCTCTTGCCGTGCCAGAGCTCCGAGTAGAGCGCTTGTTTTGGGAGTCTTGTATCAGGCATGCGGACGATGTGGCCCGTCTGTCGGAGCTGATTGAGCGTGGTCAAAGCTTCCTCTGTCCACCTGGGGTTCGCTTGCCGTGTCGGAGCTCCAAGTAGTGCGCTTGTTTTGGGAGTCTCGTATCGGGCATGCGGACGATGTGGCCCGTCCATCGGAGCTGATCGAGCGTGGGCAAAGCTTCGATGCTGGGGATGTTGGCCTGAGCGAGATTGTACTTGTAGTATTTGCTGAACTGCTGTGCTTTATACCTCTATCTTATTTACAATCTATTAGCATGCATTGTTGTGAAAAGTGCATAATGGGTCAATTACCCTTCAGAAGAACTTCATTTGAAAAAAATCTAAGGGGTAACTTTATGAGTCTGTGCTGCCGGCTGGGAGCATCATCCACTGGCAGCAGATACCAGAAATTCAGGTGCACACCGCCCACAATTTTCCATTCATTATGTGCACAGAATGGGCACAGGCTAAATTGGCATGTTTTAGACCCTTTTTTTGGGCGTAAAATGGGCGCAACGCGTACCAATTTCTGCCCCATCATATTGAAATGCCTCCCTCAAGCATGGAACTAAAAGCATGCCTTCCATCTGATCTATCACCAGAGGTCACAAGGACTTCAGTGCTGTTTCATAGACCTGCTTTTAACAGGTTTTCAGACAAACTTAATGATAACACATCCATAACTTACTACTCTATGGCAACAGTGTCAGCCGTGGCTCAGTTGGTAGCACCTTTGCTTCTGAGTCAGAAGGTTGTGGGTTTAAGTCCCACTCCAGGCACTTGCACACATAAAACTAGGCTGACACTCCATGGAGTGCTGCACTGTCGGAGGTGCTGTGTTTCGGATAAAATATTAAACCGAGGCCCTGTCTGCTCTCTCAGGTGGGTATAAAAGATCCCATGGCACTATTTTGAAGAAGGGTAGGGGAGTTCTCCCCGGTGTCCTAGGCTGATATTTCTCCTTCAACCAACATAACAAAAACAGATGATCTGGTCATTTTCACATTGCTGTTTGTGGGAGCTTGCTGTGCGCAAATTGGCTGCCGCGTTTCCTACATTACAACAGTGACTCCACTTCAAAAGTACTTCATTGGCTGTAAAGCGCTTTGGGACGTCCTGTGGTTGTGAAAAGCGCTATAGAAATGCAAATCTTTATTTAAAAATACATTTATTCAAGCATGGAACTCAAAAGGATTCAGCAAGAACTTCCATTTTGGTCTGCAACGTTTTACTGAATTCACAATTTTCCAGACTGGTCTATTCAGCTAAGGTGCAACTCAGTATTCACAATAGACAATTCATTGAGATTACAAGAACTGGTGTCACTTGCAGCGATGGGACAATCTGCAAGTTGAATCAGCAAATCAATCTGATCTAGCATCATTCTTTAGTTAAACTGAAACAGGCAAATTCACACATTTGTGTCACATATGTAGGAAAACTACAGCTAGAAATGTTCATTTTCACTGCTTTGCTGCTAAATTTGTTGAAGTGATGTTAAATCCAACAATCCCAACCTACCAGTCTGCTGGGTACAATACAAACCAAACAGAGGGATGATGCGGAGATGCCGGTGTTGGACTGGGGTGGACAAAAGTGAGAAGTCGCACAACACCAGCTTATAGTCCAACAGTTTTATTTGAAATCACGAGCTTTCGGAGCGCTGCTCCTTCGTCAGGTGAAGTGAAGGAATACAAATTGACAAAGCTGTGCCGATTTGTATTCCTTTACTTCACCTGACGAAGGAGCAGCCGCTCCGAAAGCTCGTGATTTCAAATAAAACTGTTGGACTATAACCTGGTGTTGTGCGACTTCAAACAGAGGCAAGGCACTTGATTGCGATAAAAGCAAACAAATCCCAACAAATGATTATTCCAAGGGCGCTAGATATTTGGAACAATCTACCAATCCCCATTGCAGCGGCCGACCGGGACAGCTCCCGGGGAAATTCCAGATGATAATTAAGAGCAACTGTTGCATACAGGCGTAGGTTCCACCTTTGGGGGGTCACACATCTCACTAGCTAATGATAAAAATGAGAAGTCGCACAACACCAGGTTATAGTCCAACAGATTTATTTAATTTTACAAGCTTTCGGAGCAGTTCGCTCCTTCGTCAGGTAAGTTTAGCAGTAAGTTCTGCTAAACTTACCTGACGAAGGAGCGAACTGCTCCGAAAGCTTGTAAAATTAAATAAATCTGTTGGACTATAACCTGGTGTTGTGCGACTTCTCATTTTTGTCCACCCCAGTCCAACGCCGGCATCTCCGCATCATGATAGCTAATGATAGAGCAGGAATGTTAGAAACTCACCCTTTCAGCTGAGGCCCATGGCACATTGGAAATGACTTGAATTGGATAAAGAAAGGACTTGCATTTATGTAGCACCTCATCGCATCGCCAAGAAACATCCCAACGCACTTCACACAAATTGCGTTTGAAGTGTATCCAGCATCCAATTTGCACACAGCAAGATCCCACAAGCAGCTATGAGATGAATGGCCAGTTCGTGTGTTTTGGATGGTGTTGGTTGAGGGATGAATGTTGGCCGGGACTGGAAGTATATACAGACCCTTAATTTTAAATTTTGGTATATATTAAAATGCTTTGCCAGGCCAAAAGGATTTTTCGAAGTGAAATAAAGTTGGTGAATGTAACAGACGGTCTTTCACTGATAAGTGGACATGGAATGTGCTTTGATGTGCTTTACTAAAAGGCAGCAAACATTTCGTGAGCAAATGTGCTTTCAAAAGAAACTGTTGAATGGAAGCTGCTTTGTGATGGAGATATTTCAAGAGCTGGGTGTCAGATAGTAGATACTGACAGAACAAATGGTTGTGACTGCAGGGGGTAGTCATAGACAACAGAGATAAACAAACCCCCTTAGATTTGCAGACTTCGGGCTGGATTTTAATTCCCGGGGCGGGTTGGAGTCGGGTTGCGTGGTGGGCGGGTTCGAACGCCGCTTCCGGCGGGAACAGCTGCAGAGTTGCGATTTTTATTAAACGAGCTTGTTAATTTCAAGGAGGCGCGCTGGCCGCTCCAATGAGTGGGATCGGGTCAGCTGGCCGCCTCTGATGATGTCATAATGGCAGCTGCTTTTAAAGCTGTCATCCAGCTTGAGCCTTGCCATTGTGGTTTCCTGCACTTGATTTAAACGCTATGACTTCTTCCAGAGGCAAGGCAGCTCCTCGTTTTAATGATGAGTCCCTCCAAGTTCTTGTGGATGCTGTCAGAGGGCGCAGGGAGATTCTCTTCCCTCCTGATGGCCGGAGGAAGCCTCCTCAGCAGACCAAGGCAGCCTGGCTGCACATTGCTCAGGAGGTCAGCGCAAGGTCCATTTATGCACGCTCATGGATCCAGTGCCGAAAAATGTTTAATGATCTTGTGCGAACATCAAACGTGAGTATCCCATCTCACTTGTCTTCACTCTGCTTCCCTTCTCTTCTCATCACCAGCACTCTGCGTTGTAAGCCTCCTCCTTCACATCCCACCTTACTCTTACTTCCCTTGCACCCTTTCCTATCCATCTCTGTCTCTGCACTGAATCACTTCAGCATCCTGCCTATGCACCCCTTAGACTCGCTCTCACTGTCATGCAGTGACAACAACTAACAACGCACAGGGAGCTACCTTCCTTTTGGCACCTTACCCCATCTTCGTCTCACTCAAAGCTTCTATGGTAGGGATTAATCACACTCACTCCATCACTGAGGCTGAAACATCGCTTGTGTCCCTCCTTGCAGGAAAAGATAGCCCACAATAAGAGGGAGAGAGCAATGACTGGAGGAGGAACACCTACCCTAGCAACATTGACCAGTGCTGAGGAGGCAGCAAACGAGATTGTTGGAGGTGGCGAGGACCTGGAAGTGGGCGATGGAGAGACAGGCACACTAGAGGAAGCTGGTGACATAATAGAGTTTCATCCCTCTCAGAAAGCAATGGAATATAATGTTCATAGAGAATTGCGTTGTATCATCTGCTCAAAAGGATGTGCCTGCTACATCAACATCAGATGTCTAAATCATGCCTTTACTCTCCCACAGGACCATTGAGCGCCCCCCCTCCCCACGATCCAGGATGAAGAGCCGGACAACTCCTCAGAGGAACCTGAAGCCTCTGAGGGAGCAGCGTCACCAGGACTCAGCGCACCCAGCACCAGCGCAGAAACGCACACCTCGGTGGGGCCATCGCGAGTTAGAGCAGTGTTGCCACCTGGTCTATCACAGCGCACAAGTGAGCATCAGCAGATGGTGGAGACAGCGACAGCAGTGGAGAGTCCTCGGCAGAGGTCGCAGGACTCTCCTAGCTCTGCTGAGCTGCATGCAGACGCTGTGCCTCTGGGGCCATCCAGAAAAAGAGCGGTTCGTGAAATACAGGAACAAGTGCAGGCGTCTCTGGAAGGATTTGTCTCCAGGGTAACTGCGAGTGTGGAGAGAATGGAGGAGTCCATCTCTAACATGAGCACTGCCTTTGTGGAGGCAATGGCGCATGAACGCACCACCATGGATAGGATGGCAACCTCCGTGGAAAGGATGGCTACCTCAGTGGAAAGGATGGCTACCTCAGTGGAAAGGATGGCTATGGTCATGGAGGAAATAAGTCGCCAGAGTCAGGAAAACATGGTGACTGTTCAGAATAGAATGACATCTCTGGAGGAGCGATGGGCAGCTATTGAGCAGAGAGACCAGAGCTTCATGGTCGCTCTTGTGATGAGGACTGCCAGTGCAGATACGAGTCCTCATGGTCCCCCTGAAGTGTAGCAAGGTGCTGTCCAGCCACTTGCCAGCACTGAGGTGCGGCTGACCCATGAGAGGGATGTTGTTGGCAGGACAGAAGGAAGTGTGGGCTCCTCTCAAAGCGCTCACACGACCATGCCACTGCGGAGCCCTCGGTCAGAGACCCACTTTGCAGAGACAACTGAGATGGCCGTTTCAGCCCCTGCACAGCCGCAGGAAGAGCAGACTGTTGAAGATCCCTCCCAGGCTCCCAAACCCAGAGGACGCCCGCCAAAGGCGTCTAAGCAGGCGCAGCATCCTAGTCAGCAAGGTGCCTCTACATCTGCTGAAGCCACAGGGGAAGCACCACGTAGAAGCACACGTAAGAGAAAGATTAAGCACCTATAGTCACAAGGGGACTCACTTGGGTGATGTTTCTTTTTTTTCTGACTCTTGCTGGTATATTATCCTTTTGTCATGTGTTAAAGATAAATTATGTCAAACAGTTGCTTGTGTGGCCTATGTGTTATGGGAAATGGCAAAAGCGCATTGAGAGCTCAGGGCGACTTGCATTTGTAAAGCTGATGGTAAAAGTGATAGGAAATAACAGGGTATAACAGAGATGAAATATGACGTTGGACAAGTGTCGCCTGCAATTACAGAGCCATATGGTGGCCACCTGTGGTTGAAGAGTAAGCCTATGCTAGTGTGGCATGGCAGTGTGCATACCCTGGTTGACAGGCAGCGGTGAACTGGAGGGATGCTGCATTGGCCACAACAGGGCATGCAAGGCTCCCCTCGTCCTCCTCCTACTCCTCTTCCCAGGACGATCTGTGCTGAGCCACGCGGCTGCTGCTCCTCTGATTATGAGGATCAGGATGAGAGGGCATAAATGTTTCCCATCCCCTAGCTATAGATTTCATTTGAGGCAACAATCTTGCAAGCGCACAGTCGAAGTGGCCTGAAATTATTCCATTCATGATGGGTGTCAGCTTGAACAGTCAGAAGGTCAGTAGATGTGCAAAATGTTATCCCATACCTACAACAGCAAAGTTGTTGCATTTGAATGTCAGCCATGTTTCAGGGGCGCTTTTAAAGTGCTCCACCAATGCATACAGATCATGTCCTCCAGCAACTCGTCTCCTTGAACCTGGCCTGTTTCTGACAAGTCGGGAAACAGGAGCCAGAAGCAGGAAAATGGGAAACCACTATGAAAATAGGATTAGCAAGGCAGTTAACAGGCTGCCTTAACTACCTGTCCCACCAGTTGGAGACGGGTCAGTTTAAGAGCGGCTAAACAGACACTCACGAAAATCGGGTGGGGGCAGGATGGAGGCGGGTTGGGTGTCTGAAGCCATTTTTCCCGATTTTCCCAACAGATCCGCCTCCAAACCCGCCTCCTCAGGGCTATTAAAATCCAGCCCTTCATGTCTACAACGAATAGGCCACAAGGTTGTAGAACGACTTTTGGTGGCTAAAGGGGAGGAGTCAAGCCTTGAGAGTTGTGAAATACAGGATGCAACGTAACACGTGAAATGTGACCAAGTAGTTTACTGCCACTTCTGTAAACTTTTATGAGTGAAAGAACAGGTAACCACACAGGATGTGTGAGTGTGAAAGTTTGACAGCGCAAACAACTTCGGTCGAACATTAAAGGAACATCTCACAATCTCTGAATGATTGATTTACTGAAAAAGGCAAGGAAAACTGTACAAAAGACAGTGACTAAAAATATCGGCACTGCAGTCGAAAGGCGAAGAGCTACTGCAGTTGAAAGGAAGTGGCCTACAATCAACGCTGGACTGATCATCGGCGGGTGGGTGTATGTATGATTTCCTGTAACATTATTGGTGAACTGCTCGAATAGTGGTCGGGGTTTTGAATCTGTCTGAGGAACAATAAAAGGTTAAAGGCAGAACCCGTGTGTCTGGTGTCATTTCTCATAAGTCTCAAGTCCGAACTCTATAACCTGTTGGACGGGGCGAGGGGGAATTCCGCACGTCCTACAGGACACCAGGAGAACTCCCTGCTTGTTTTCAAATAGTTCTATGGGATTATTAACATCCATCGACACAGGCCATTTTAACATCTGATCAGAAAGATAACAATGCACTCCTTTTAAAAGCAAACTATCAGACAAAATTCAGAATAACTTTGCTTCCCCCTTTTTTTAATATTGTTCTTTAAGCAGTATTTAGTGATGACATCGTTAAGGGTCACTGACTTGGAGGAGACACTGAAGTGACAGTGTAAAGGAGCTGAATTAATTTTAAAGGAAATATAGTCCATTAACCCAGGGTGTTTTAGTGAATCTGTCAGTTTAATTGTGTCCTTAATTCAGCCCCCTCATGTTGCTGGTTTCAATCATTTCTGCAAGTCAGTTCCAAATGATCTCGTTACCAATCGCTGTTTAAAAAATACTCTAAACAGTCAACAGAAAGACAGGAGAAACAGAATGTGCATCGTAAATCAGAGCTTCTTCTCAGAAGAGAGCAATGCTCGCAAGATTCCCTGTTGAAATAGATCTGTTCATTTTGCCTTTGGAAAAGCTTGAGTTTACTCTTTATCTAGAAGGGGTGGGGGGCTGAGTTGTGATGAATACACTTTACCTATTTGAAAGGTTCACAAAGTCCTGATTACATTTGAAGTTTAATTGGCCCCATGGGGAAGATGTCCTCTATTCGGTATTGAGAAGTGAAATCAAAAACGTAAGTATAAGGACCACAGTCATGATTTTGCTTCAGATAGGAAACAGAGGACATCTTCTCCCTCCAGTGTTTCAAAAGCCTGAGGTCCCCAGGCAGCCGGGGATTTTATTGCGCCACGAGCAAGAGAGCCACGATGAAAATGTAAGCAAATGAAATGGAATACAAAAGCCATCAGTCCTGGCTGTGCACATCCAGCTCAAGTTCGGATGGACAAGTGAGGAAGAAGGAAAGAGGAGAACGGCCATTCATTTATCAGTTGTTGGCAACAGTGCTGAACAGTGCTGACTGTCAATTTTCTTGTTATTGCCCCCTCTCCACGCCTCAAGGTACCGATTCTTGCTCTAATCCAATTATCCAGCTGTCAGTTACCCTTCAGTACCTCAGCCAAATGACCACTCCTCAATTGCAAGCCTAGATTTTCCGATCGGTGTTATTTTAACACTGGAGTTAACCCATTTATTTTAAACATTTTTGCATTCTCTCCGCCCCCCCCCCCCCCCCCCCCCGCCTTTGTTCCACCATTGGCAGCCATGCCCTTTGGGTCCGATTGTCAGGAATTCCATCTCTAAGCCCCTCCGCCTCCCTCTCCTCCTTTAGGACCCTCTGAAAAACCCAAGCCTTTGGTCACCCCTTCTAACATCTCCTTCTTTGGCTCATTGTTATATCTTTGTGAAGTGCCTTGAGATTATCTTTCTACATTAAATGCATGTCTCGAACCTCCTCCAGACCTACAACCCTCTGCGATCTCTGCGCTCCTCCAATTTGGTGCGTCCCCGATTTTAATCGCTCCACCATCGGTGGCCGTGCCTTCAGCTGCCGAGGCCCTAAGCTCAGGAATTCCCTCCCTAAACCTCTCCGCCTCTCTCTCTCCTCCTTTAAGACGCACCTTAAAACCTCCCTCTTTGACCAAGCCTTTGGTCACCTGTCCTGATGTGGCTCAGTGTCAAATTCATCCACAAAACCATTAGGGGAGTTGCAAAGTGTCACCTTTATTGGGAAATGCATCATTCAAGCTGCTTTGTATGCAGGAGTAGCTCTTAATTATCGCCGGGAATTTCCTCGGGAATTCTCCAGATCGGCCGCCGTAATGGGAAACGTAATGCTGTTTACATGTGGGGATTGTTACCTCGCTTAGTGCGCTTGGAATATTAATTCATTGGAATTTACCACAGGCCTGATAATTCAAAATACCGGTGTGGCCAACTTACTGAGTGTCCAAGAGCACAATTTAAAGTGGAATCTGCAGCATTTTGTTCAAAATGTTATGCCACAGACCCATTCTTCATCCAAAGAGTGCTTAATTATTTGCAATAATCTACCAAGCAAAGGTAATAGAGTCAAAACATTGGGGTTATTTCAAATACGATTAGATGTCATGATGGGAGAGTTAATGTACCAAAAGGATCAGTCGCGATGGATGAATAGAATCACAACCATTGCAGTACAGAAGGAGGCCAGTTAGCCGACTAGGCCTGTGTGGGTGCTGGCTCTTCAACTAGAGCAATCTAATCCCATTTCCCTTTCTGCGTGCGCTTTTATATTCTTCCTTTTCAGATACTTATCCAATTGCCTCTTAAATGATGTTACAGTCCTTGTCTCAATAGCCACTTGTGCCAAAGCATTCCGCGTTTGAATAACCCTCTATGTGAAAAATCTCTTCCAGCGTCTTCCTTTGTTCTTCTCGTGACAATACTCAGTCTCTGGCCTGGTTCGTGGGATGAGAAGCCTCTTCTCATGCCTGACTTTTCTA
The DNA here is from genome assembly GCA_030390025.1 of Squalus acanthias. Lineage (NCBI taxonomy): Eukaryota > Metazoa > Chordata > Chondrichthyes > Squaliformes > Squalidae > Squalus > Squalus acanthias. The sequence continues at coordinate 994,981 of JASTWF010000036.1, read as the reverse complement.
CTGTTCCTGACATGACACTATTTCTTTGTAAAGCTTGTTTTAAAATGGTACGAGCACAGTTAAATTTGCTTTTAAACGTTCTCTGGGGGCTATCATTTTGGCTGTGTGAAAAAAATAATTTTCATTCAATAGCTAAATATAATTTTTAAAGTGCTGGTATCCATGACCGTGCTAACAAACATATTAAAATTGCTTTTTTTCATCGATATAATTAAATCACATACTTATGGAGAATTTTAATGAACGATGAAGCAATTTGTTTCCAAATTGAGGCCAGTGTTCAGTTATCATCTCAGGGAGGTACAGGGGTTGTAGTGTCCATCATCTCCTGTATGAATTGTGTATCGCTTCCATGGTATACACAAACCCGAGTCAGTTCTTCTGCAGTATGTAGGTTATTTCAGTGTCAGCTGTGGCTCAGTGGGTAGCACCCTCACCTCTGAGTCAAGTAAGGGTGTGGGTTCAAATCCCACGCTATGAGACTTGAGCACATAATTCAGGGTGATACTCCAGTGGAATGCTACACTGTTGGAGGTACTGTCTTTCGGATGAGACGTTAAACCGAGGCCCCGTCTGCTCTCTCAGCTGGACGTAAAAGATCCCATGGCACTATTTCGAAGAAGAGTAGAGGAGTTCTCCCAGTGTCCTGGCCAATATTTATAATAAAAAGAAAGACTTGCACCTTTCACGACCAAAGTGCTTTACAGTCAATGAAGCACTTTTGAGTGTAGTCACTGTTGTAATGTAGGAAATGCGGCAGCCAATTTGCGCACAGCAAGCTCCCACAAACAGCAATGTGATAATGACCAGATAATCTGTTTTTGTTATGTTGATTGAGGGATAAATATTGGCCCCAGGTCACCGGGGAGAACTCCCCTGCTCTTCTTTGAAATAGTGCCACAAGATCTTTTACGTCCACCTGAGAGGGCAGACGGGGCCTCGGTTTAACGTCTCATCCGAAAGACAGCACCTCCGACAGTGCAGCACTCCCTCAGCACTGCACTGAAGTGTCAGCCTAGATTTTTGTGCTCAAGTCTCTGGAGTGGGACTTAAACCAACAACCTTCTCTCAACCTCAACCAACATCGCTCAAAACTGATTGGGGTGAAATCTGACTTTGGCAGCAGTGCAAAACGGGCATTAGCGAATTGGCAGCCCATTTTAACCCCGCCCGATTTTCAGTCCAGGAGATCAGTGCAACCTCAAGTCATCAGGGATAAGTTCGAAGGAAAGTTGTTGCTTCTGCAGTGGAAACAGTGGCTGGTTCCATAGATGCCTTGAAGAGCACCCTAGCTCAGGGCTTTCAGGAATTAATTGGGATTATTCGACCTGCTCTCACGCAGACCACTAGCCCGATTTAGCCCGTCTCCAACACTGCTGGGCTTCATGAGGCAGTTCCGATGTCACTGCTTCTCAGGGCAGTGATAATGCACCTGCATGAGTGGAGCTCCTTGCACAGCCACACAGGAGGGCCCATCTGGTCTGGGTCCAATAGGCATTGGACGCACAAGCAACGTGAGACCAGAAGCAAGTCCTTCAGGGGTCATCAGCTTCACTGAGGCGAGTGCTACCTTCATCCTAATGTCACCAGAGGCCACCTGGAAGCACCTGGATGCAAATAAGTTAGGTGCTGGTGTTACTCCACAGACAAGGCGATGGAAAGAGGCTGCAGGTCAGGTTCCAACAGCTGCTGTACCTCTGTCACTGTGTCAGGGGGAAAACTGTCTCATACTGCTGAAAGGGAAAATCCAGATAGGACCTCTGTAGTCTGTAGGTTGTGGCTAGCTGTGGGTCGGGTGTTGCCTTCATGTTTATTGCCACACTCGCCTTCCTTCCGCCATTTCCTTGCTCCACCATGGCGTCACCATCCTCTTCCTCAAAGCGCAAGAACGAAGCCCATGATTTCAGCCACCAGCGCTCCCTTTGAATTTTCAGCAAGTTTCACAAAAGTTCCCTTGAAATGCGCAGAAACATGCAGCTTGCAAGTAGTGGAAGTGAATGCCAACCAAAACAGTGTTGCAGAATCGCTCGCCTGTGACCTTTCACCTTCCCAATCCCATCCCGCCTGTGCTCAGCACCCCCACCTTTACAAGTGGCGGTGATTTCAAGAGGTGGTAACTGAGCGGAAACGCAGGGAAATATTGGGGGGCCAATTGGCCGTGCTCTTCGTTTTATCTCAATGGGTGCGCTTCCGAAAGGTGGATCAGGATCACAACTGAACCACGGGAGGGAGTCACAATTGGCCATTTTTAGTGGTAGCGTTTGGGCAGAGGGCATTTTCACCTCTACACTACTCAAAAAAGGGTGGTTTTTTTTTAGGAAAATCCAGGCGTCTTTCTGTGTTTGTTCAAAACCGGCTTGATCCCTCCCCTCAAGCCGACAGCTCAAAACCAGTTTGAAGCAAAATCTCAACCTATGTATCAAAATCATGGGTTTGCTTTTTGTAATTGCAGCTGCTTTTAAAGTCCTGAATGTCCACAGGGCCAGTTGTGCACTCCTGGCCCAAGCCGTCCAGGAGGGTAGTGTGGCCACAGGCAAATCAGCCAGGACCCAGATACATCAGGTCCCAGGTGAGGTGGCATGTTTCCGCCCGTCCCAAACATGGCTCCTGATGTCAGAGCGGGCGGGGCTGAGGGGAATGAATTCCCACGCTGGGAAAGTCACCGTGCCAAGGAAATCATCCTTGTTTTCAAATCTCTCCATGGCCTCGCCCCTCCCTATCTCTGTAACCTCCTCCAGCCCTATAACCCTCTGAGATCTCTGCAGTCCTTCAATTCTGACCTCTTCCACATCCCTGATTTCCATCGCTCCACCATTGGTGGCCGTGCCTTCTGTTGCCTGGGCCCTAAGCTCTGGAATTCCCTAAACCTCTCCGCCTCTTTCCTCCTTCAAAACGCTCCTTAAAACCTACCTCTTTGATCAAGCTTTTGGTCATCTGTCCTAATATCTCCTTATGTGGCTCGGTGTCAAATTTTGTTTGATAATCACTCCTGTGAAGCGCCTTGGGACGGTTTACTATGTTAAAGGCGCTATATAAATACAAGTTGCTGTTGGACACAAGCCTGCTCCCTCCCACACCATGATGCAGTACTCTGGACTTCCACTGCCATCTTCGGAACCCTTTGAAAAGCAAACCAAAGAATTGTAATGTCCTTTGATTGTGTCTGTTTGCTTCTTGCTGCTGATATTTGTGTTTGATCTGTGCATCCTGATGATAGTGGAAAAGCTGGCCGGGTGGAGTTACTGAACCCAGCAGTGTGAGGAAGCAGAATTAGCACTCATCCTATGACCTATAGATTCTGATTATGTGTTCAACAAGAATCTCAGCAGGTTGCAAAAGCTGTATATTATAAATGAAAGCACTGAAACACCTCAATGATTTGTTGTGCAGACCCTTCCTTAACAACCAGTGTTTCTTAAATTTACAGTAATCTTGTTTCAGAAAAGAAAATCAATGAGAGTTCCTTTATGAAAACTACATTAAGAGTAATTTACTGTGTTGTACTAATTAAGCGAGAATGTTGTGTAACTGGAAGCTTATTAGAGTGAATCTTGTTAGGAATAACGTTTTGATACAAATCTCTTCACGTTGCTATGGGTAACTGAGCCACTGTTTTAACTAAGTTTGTGCCATTTTGCTGTCCTTACGTGTAACATCACACATCCTCTTCCTACTGGGAGTGTGGGGGTAGCGGCAGTCATAATGGACCTGAAACTGCGGATCGGAGGCTTCCCGCGGGCAAACGCCTCCGATCCGCAAGAAAAGTACGCACTTACCTGGTGCCGCCGTATCTTCGGACTCTCGCGTTCCTGGGCCTCTACGCCTAGGCCTGCGTAAAGGCCCACGTTTCCCAGGGGGCACAGGCGGTTCGCAAACGTCCCTGGGATCACGTGGGCCGGCCCAACCAATGAGAAAAGGGGATTCCCATTATGCTTATGGGGGTTCCATTTACGTACGGAATCCCCATAAGCAGAATAGGAATCACACACAAAACACCACTTAAATAAAAATAAATCATCACATGTTCAATATTAATTAAAATACAATTTAATTAAACATTTAAAACGAAAAATTTAATTTTTTGGAAAATAAATTTAAACATTTTTAAAGGGGCCAAAAATAACCTAAACTAATTTTAAAGGTTTTTGTATGGTTAAATCAATTAGAAAATGTTATTTTAATATTTATTTAAACCCTTACGCTGGTAAAAGAAGGCCCTACACCTGCTTTTACCAGGCGTAAGAGTTTTGTGGGCATTCGCTGGGCAGTAGTTGGGCAAATAGTCCAACTCTCCGCCAGCGAATGTCCATTTCCCAGGGATTCGTATGATCTGTCAAGCTGAAACCTGACAGATCGCAAGTTCCGGGTTTTCGGGCGTGCGCAGAGCACACGGAAACCCGGAACTTGTGGGGCCCTTACGACCGCGCGTGCTGTGCGTACGTCGTCATAGGCCCCGGAAAAACCGGGCCCAAGTCTTCTCAAGGACTGCTTTCAAAAAACCAGTTCCACCAGGGACCAGCAGGTGGAGCCACACAAAGGAAATTGAATTCTTTTTGGCCCTCCTCAGCCACCCAAGACAGATTGCCTTACCTTCAGCCTGACAATCAATAAATGTCCCAGCTGGAAAGAACTGATAGTCAGTCAGAGGGGGAATGGGAGTTTGAGTTACAGTAGCCCTGGGTCTTGAATTTGAAACCTATTGGTTGGAAGTCAAATACTCAGGTTAGGTTACCAGACTATCCACAGATCAATGTGATTAAATAAAGATTCAGAAACCTGGCACTAGCCAGAAGGTCAGGACACTGGTGCCTTCAGCTGTAAGGTTGACTCCTACAATAACCTGACACCTCCATTTCCCTCCCATATCTATCAAATATTCCTCAATCTCACACAAACAAAAGCACTGTATAATCTTAAACTCTCACACACAGTACTGTATATTCCTCAATGTCTCACACAGTAATATATAATCCTAAGTCTCATACACAGTACTGTGTAATGCCAAATCTCTCACACACAGTACTGTATACTTCTGAATTTCACAGACAGTACTGTATATTCCTACATTTAGGGTTACGGTAGAATAGCGATTATATTACTGGACCAGTAATCCAGAGGCCTGGACTAATGATCTGGGGACACGAGTTCAAATCCCACCACACCAGCTGGGGAAATTAAATTCAGCTAATTAAATAAATCTGGAGGGGGAAAAAAAACTCGTATCAGTAATGGTGACCGTGAAACTACCAGATTGTCGTAAAAAACCCAGCTGGTTCACTAATGTCCTTTAGGGAAAGAAATCTGCTGTCTTTACCTGGTCTGGCCTATATGTGACTCCAGTCCCACAGCAATGTGTTTGACTCTTAACTGCCCTCTGAAATGGCCTAGCAAGCCACTTATTCAAGGCGGCAGCTCACCACCACCTTCTCGCAGGGCAATTAGGGATGGGCAATAAATGCTGCCCTTGCCAGTGACACCCACATCCCGTGAATGAATTTAAAAAATCTCTCACCGAACAGAGACAGAATGTGTACTCCTCTATCGCAGACATATCCAGACAAGCTCCACTCTGGAGACACACACGCCCGAAAGAAGGATATCATTTGAATGCACCAAACAGTCTCTCCTGTTATACATGATGTTTGAATGCAAAATTCATATCATGCATGAAATGATCCCCAGTTCTTAATGGTCAGCTCTACCAAATACAGTGATTCTGCTGCCAGTTTTTACAGTAGCAGATTTGAGTAGTTAATGACGTTTGTACAAGAGATGTTTTTGTTCAGCATTTATATGCATTGCGATGGAAATGAATGATTTAATGGGCTGTGGTCAGCCTTTGGAAAATAGGTTCCTGTTAATCGAGTTGGGAGCAAAAAGTGAAGCGAGCTGAACCCTTCCCGTCAAACTTGTTGAAGGATTGCGCTGCACTCAGGCGCACACTGTACACACCCAGCAGTATTTATGCTTTCCCAGGTTGTCCTCGTCGAAGAACCTCTGCTCTAACGTTCGTTTGATCAGGTAAGACCTGCATTCTCGCCATACTGCTACTCCAGGCAAGGCTGATCCTGGACTTCTGCAGCTGACCTTGGGCTGTTTTGCATGAAACATAGAAACATAGAAACATAGAAACTAGGAGCAGGAGTAGGCCATTCGGCCCGTCGAGCCTGCTCCAACATTCAATACGATCATGGCTGAAGCTGTTAGAATTACTGAGACCACTTCAAGAAGAAGCCCCGTTCTCGTACATTAAGCTCCTGGTTGTGTGGAGGCTGTGCCATTAATACGTGCAGTTTCAAGTTCACTCATCAGGGGGGCAGAGTTTTTCCAGCATGCTATATGTAGTGAAATTGCAAAACACATTCTTTACAAATGGGTTTTGTTACATGTAGCGTATAGAGGAACTCTTCCCCCACCCCATCACCCACCAAGATATCCACATTTGTCCTCATTCAGATTTTTCAATTGACTTATTCTTTTAAACATAGCTATGTGCCCCCAAGATGTTCATAGTCATAGTCATAGAGTTATACAGCACAGAAATCATAGAATCATAGAAGATATGAGCAGGAGCAGGCCACCATTCGATGAGATCATGGCTGCAATAACATGATCATCCAAACTCAGTACCCTGTCCCTGCCTTCTCCCCATATCCCTTGATCCCTTTAACCTTAAGAAATATATCCAACTCCTTCTTGAATATATTTAATGAATTGGCCTCTACTGCCTTGTGTGGTAGAGAATTCCACAGGTTCACCACTCTTTGGGTGAAGAAATTCCTCCTCATCTCAGTCCTAAATGGCTTACCCCTTATCCTTAGACTGTGACCCCTGGTTCTGGACTCCCCGGCCATCGGGAACATCCTTTCTGCATCTAGTCTGTCTAGTCCTGTTAGAATTTTATAAGTTTCAATGAGATCACCTCTTATTCTTCGAAACTCCAGTGAGTATAAGCCCAATCGACCCAATCTCTCCTCATACGTCATTCCTGCCATCCCAGGTATCAGTCTGGTGAATCTTCGCTGCACTCCCTCCATGGCAAGAACATCCTTCCTCAGATAAAGAGGCCCTTCGGCCCATCGTGTCCGCGCCGGCCATCAAGCCCTGTCTATTCTAATCCCATTTTCCAGCACTTGGTCCGTAGCCTTGTATGCTATGGCGTTTCAAGTGCTCATCTAAATGCTTCTTGAATGTTGTGAGGGTTCCTGCCTCTACCACCCTTTCAGGCAGTGAGTTCCAGATTCCAACCACCCTCTGGGTGAAAAAGTTTTTCCTCAAATCCCCTCTAAACCTCCTGCCCCTTATCTTGAAACTATGCCCCCTGGTTATTGACCCCTCTACTAAGGGGGAAAGTTCCTTTCTATCTACCCTATCTATGCCCCTCATAATTTTGTACACCTCAATCAGTTCCTGCTGCTAGGGTTGTTTTGGGTGGCCAGCGGCCACCTCTGATTGAATACACAATCGCAAAGGTTTAAAGCAAACAAAAATGGGTTGTTCCAGGACATGGTTGAGTTTGGGACTGGCAGAGCCGAGCAGTCCAGTGGTTGTTAGATACAGCATGCTTTTGTTACCTCCAGACTCGACTATTCCAATCCTCTCCTGGCTGGTCTCCCACCTTCCACCCACCATAAACTTGAGCCCGTATCCCGCTCACCCATCACCCCTGAGCTCGCTGACCTACATTGGCTCCCGGTCCGGCAACGGGCAACGCCTCAATTTTAAAATTCTCATCTTTGTTTTCCAATCCCTCCATGGCCTCGCCCCTTCCTATCTCTGTAACCTCCTCCAGCCCCCTACAACCCTCCCTATCTCTGTAACCTCCTCCAGCCCCCTACAACCCTCCCTATCTCTGTAACCTCCTCCAGCCCCCTACAACCCTCCCTATCTCTGTAACCTCCTCCAGCCCCCTACAACCCTCCCTATCTCTGTAACCTCCTCCAGCCCCCTACAACCCTCCCTATCTCTGTAACCTCCTCCAGCCCCCTACAACCCTCCCTATCTCTGTAACCTCCTCCAGCCCCCTACAACCTTCCCTATCTCTGTAACCTCCTCCAGCCCCTACAACCCTCCCTATCTCTGTAACCTCCTCCAGCCCCTACAACCCTCCCTATCTCTATAACCTCCTCCAGCTCCCTACAACCCTCCCTATCTCTGTAACCTCCTCCAGCCCCTACAACCCTCCCTATCTCTGTAACCTCCTCCAGCCCCCTACAACCCTCCCTATCTCTGTAACCTCCTCCAGCCCCTACAACCCTCCCTATCTCTGTAACCTCCTCCAGCCCCTACAACCCTCCCTATCTCTATAACCTCCTCCAGCTCCCTACAACCCTCCCTATCTCTGTAACCTCCTCCAGCCCCCTACAACCCTCCCTATCTCTGTAACCTCCTCCAGCCCCTACAACCCTCCCTATCTCTGTAACCTCCTCCAGCCCCCTACACCGCTCCCTATCTCTGTAACCTCCTCCAGCCCCCTACAACCCTCCCTATCTCTGTAACCTCCTCCAGCCCCCTACAACCCTCCCTATCTCTGTAACCTCCTCCAGCCCCCTACAACCCTCCCTATCTCTGTAACCTCCTCCAGCTCCTACAACGCTCCCTATCTCTGTAACCTCCTCCAGCCCCCTACACCGCTCCCTATCTCTGTAACCTCCTCCAGCCCCCTACAACCCTCCCTATCTCTGTAACTTCCTCCAGCCCCTACAACCCTCCCTATCTCTGTAACCTCCTCCAGCCCCCTACAACACTCCCTATCTCTGTAACCTCCTCCAGCCCCTACAACCCTCCCTATCTCTGTAACCTCCTCCAGCCCCTACAACCCTCCCTATCTCTATAACATAGAAACATAGAAACATAGAATCTAGGAGCAGGAGTAGGCCATTCGGCCCGTCGAGCCTGCTCCGCCATTCAATACGATCATGGCTGATCATCCAAATCCAGTACCCTGTCCCTGCTTTAATCCCCACAGTACACATATCCCACCCTACCCCCGTAACCCCACGTATTTAATTCCCCCTAACATATCCCATCCTATCCCCATAACCCCACATATTTAATCCCCCCTAACACTAAGGGTCAATTTATCATAGCCAAATCAACCTAACCCACACATTTTTGGACTGTGGGAGGAAACCGGAGCACCCGGAGGAAACCCACGCAGACACGGGGAGAATGTGCAAACTCCACACAGACAGTCACCCGAGGTCAGATTCGAACCCGGGTCTCTGGCGCTGTGAGGCACCAGTGCTAACCACTATGCCACCGTGTTAACCTCCTCCAGCTCCCTACAACCCTCCCTATCTCTGTAACCTCCTCCAGCCCCTACAACTCTGTAACCTCCTCCAGCCCCCTACACCGCTCCCTATCTCTGTAACCTCCTCCAGCCCCCTACAACCCTCCCTATCTCTGTAACCTCCTCCAGCCCCCTACAACCCTCCCTATCTCTGTAACCTCCTCCAGCCCCCTACAACCCTCCCTATCTCTGTAACCTCTTCCAGCTCCTACAACGCTCCCTATCTCTGTAACCTCCTCCAGCCCCCTACACCGCTCCCTATCTCTGTAACCTCCTCCAGCCCCCTACAACCCTCCCTATCTCTGTAACTTCCTCCAGCCCCCTACAACCCTCCCTATCTCTGTCACCTCCTCCAGCCCCCTACAACCCTCCCTATCTCTGTAACCTCCTCCAGCCCCCTACAACCCTCCCTATCTCTGTAACCTCCTCCAGCCCCCTACAACACTCCCTATCTCTGTAACCTCCTCCAGCCCCTACAACCCTCCCTATCTCTGTAACCTCCTCCAGCCCCTACAACCCTCCCTATCTCTGTAACCTCCTCCAGCCCCTACAACCCTCCCTATCTCTGTAACCTCCTCCAGCCCCTACAACCCTCCCTATCTCTGTAACCCCTCCAGCCCCTACAACCCTCCCTATCTCTGTAACCTCCTCCAGCCCCCTACAACCGTCCCTATCTCTGTAACCTCCTCCAGCCCCTACAACCCTCCCTATCTCTGTAACCTCCTCCAGCCCCTACAACCCTCCCAGATCTCTGCGCTCCTGCAATTCTGGCCTCTTGTGCATCCCCCCGATTTCCATCGCTCCACCATTGGCGGCCGTGCCTTCAGCTGCCTGAGCCCTAAGCTCTGGAATTCCCTCCCTAAACCTCTCCGCCTCTCTACCTCTCTCTCTTCTCCTTTAAGACGCTCATTAAAACCTCCCTCTTTGACCAAGCTTTTTGGTCACCTGTCCTAATGTCTCCTTCTTTGGCTCAGTGTCAAAGTTTAGTCTGGTTCTGCCCCTGTGAAGCAGCTGGAGATGTTTTACTACATTAAAGGCACAATGTAAATGCAAGTTGTTGGTAATATTGATGGAGCATGCTTCTAATCTCTTTTCAAATACTTTTACCAATTTCTTTGTTCCTGGTTGTCTCAAACAGGATTTCACACAAACTATGGAGTATAGGTAAAAATCACCTGTTTTTCCCCCCCACTTTTTCTCTCCTTGTAGCACCCTCGCCTCTGAGTCAGAAGGTTGTGGGTTCAAGTCCCACTCCAGAGACTTGAGCACAAAAATCTAGGCTGACACTCCAGTGCAGTGCTGAGGGAGTGCTGCACTGTCGGAGGTGCTGTCTTTCGGATGAGACGTTAAACCGAGGCCCCGTCTGCTCTCTCAGGTGGATGTAAAAGATCCCGTGGCACTATTTCGAAGAAGAGCAGGGGGAGTTCTCCCCGGTGTCCCGGGGCCAATATTTATCCCTCAATCAACATAACAAAAACAGATTATCTGGTCATTATCACATTGCTGTTTGTGGGAGCTTGCTGTGCGCAAATTGGCTGCCGCGTTTTCTACATTACAACAGTGACTACACGTCAAAAAAGTACTTCATTGGCTGTAAAGCGCTTTGGGGCGTCCGGTGGTTGTGAAAGGCGCCGGAGAAATGCAAGTCTTTCTTCTTCTTCTTTCTCTCTTTCCCCAGAATTGTACTGAGGTCGGTTTCTATGGGGATCAACAGGCCTCTGGTACTTCACTCAAGTAGTCATTCTTTATCTGTGAGCTTAACCGCATCGAGCCACGGCCAATCCTTGTCTCACTGAAGATCCACACTTTCCAGCAGGGGCCATTGGATACCAATCAAGAATAGAAAACCCTGCTGTTTCTTGCTCTCTTTAGTCCAGGGATATTGAGGCATATTAGAATGCCCCAACTGCCACTCTGGGTGGATTGAACGTGAGACTGCCATGGTCTATGCCATGCCGTTTACTTGCCCACTTTGCCATTGAGCCGGTCAAAATCACTGCCATTTTGACTTACATACTCCAGCAGCTAGATTGATGACAAAAGCAAAATACTGGAAATTTAAAATAAGAACAGAAAATGTTGGAAACACTCAGCAGGTCAGGCAGCATCTGTGGAGAGAGAGACAGAGTTAACGTTTCAGGTCAGAGACCCTTCGTCAGAACTGGAAAAAGCTGGAGATGTAACAGTTTTTAAGCAAGTGCAGAGGCAGGGAGAGGGAGGAGCGGAGGAAAGAACAAAAGGGAAGGTCTGTGATTGGGTGGAAGGCAGGAGAGATTAAACGACAAAAGGTGGGATGGTGCGAGGCAAAAGGAGATGGTAATGGGACAAGTAAAGAAACAAAAGATGGGTCTAGAGGTTGTGTAAAAGGCACTGGCAGAATCATCAACAGCTGCCGTCTGAAAAAATAGGGGCCGAGGTTATGGTCTGAAATTGTTGAACTCGATGTTGAGTCCAGAAGGCTGTAAAGTGCCTGATGGAAAGATGAGGGGCTGTTCCTCGAGCTTATGTTGAGCTTCATTGGAACACTGGAGGAGGCCGAGGACAGAGAGGTCAGAGTGGGAATGGAGAATTAAAGTGACAGGCGACCGGAAGCTCGGGGTCACGCTTACAGACGAAGGGTCACCCAATCTGCGTTTGGTCTCCCCAATGTAGAGGAGACCGCATCGTGAGCAGCGAATACAGTACACAGAAAATAGTTAGATTGGAGACTCAGCTTTAAGGACCCAGTCGTCCAAGTTTCCATCGCTGAAACAGAACCAGAAAAGTGAGTCACCCTGAACACTCATCCCTATTAATCTTTCCTCATCCTAACTCAGCAACCTTTGCAAAAATATATTGGAATTCAGCCACAAAAAAAAGCACACTGTCAACAGCGAACGTGTACCACTGATGGCATGCTTTTATTTTCCCATCATTCCATATTAAACAATGATACAAAATATTGTCACAAAGCTTTAGGGCTCAAAAAGATGTCTTTCATGTCAGAATGTATGTATTATTAACAAATAAAAGACTGGAGGAACATACTGATGGGTACCGAGGCAGGAATATAAATCCGCAGTACCTAATGCACTTCAAAAAATGGGAACAGTTGATTGTAGTCAGACTGACAACTCTTTCCCCCTCTTCTGTAGCTGACTGTAGGATTGTATCTGTGCAAGATCTGCTACTTTGTCTTTGCAAAGGCATTTGTTGCTTTATCGATGCCTCTCTTATGACGTCCTTCCTCCAGGCATCACCCCTGGTCAACGAGGCAGTTAGGCCGCTGGCATCCAGTCTAGAGTTGCTTTTATATTGCAGGCGGAGCCTTGGGTGAGGAACCTAAAAGAAAGACTGACTTGCATTTCTATAGCGCCTTTCATGACCACCGGACGTCTCAAAGTGCTTTACAGCCAATGAAGTGCTTTTTGAAGTGGAGTCACTGTTGTAATGTGGGAAACGCAGCAGCCAATTTGCGCACAGCAAGCTCCCACAAACAGCAATGTGATAATGACCAGATCATCTGGGTTTGTTATGTTGGTTGAGGGAGAAATATTGGCCAGGACCTAAGGGCACGGCTCTCTCCCACCTTTGTGCCATTATTGTGCCGCCTGTAATGGCGGGTTCTTGTATTCGGTGTGACCGGCTGTGACACTTTCATCTGAGTGCAGGCACAAAGCACTGGCACCATGGCGCCTGCAACAAGTGGCGTCCTGGCACCACGGCAGGGGACTGCCGCGCGGGTACACGCGACGATGTCATTACCCCGCTCTGCACTTGTCGCAACGGCGCTTTTATTGGCTCCAAGTGGAAAATGGGGCTCCTGGGCCGCTGAGAAACAAATCCAATGCCCTTAGCCTTTGGTCACCACCAGCTGTGCGAGACTTGCCCGCACAAGATCCCACAAACAGCAATGGGACAAATGACCAGATAATCTGTGGTTTCTTTCGTGATGTGGATTGAGGGATAAACATTTTGGCCAGGACACTGGTGGAGAACTCTCCTGCTCTTATTTGAAATAGTGCCGCGGGATCTTTTACACAGGATTACATCGGATATACGGCACAGAAACAGGCCATTAGGCCCAACCAGTCTATGCCAGCGTTTATGCTCCACTCGAGCCTCCTCCCGTCTTTCCTCATCTAAATCTATCAGCGTAACCCTCTATTCCCTTCTCCCTCATATGCTTATCCAGCCTCCCCTTAAATGCATCGATACCATTCGCTTCAACCACTCCCTGTGGTAGCGAGTTCCACATTCTAACCACTCTCTGGGGAAAGAAGTTTCTTCTGAATTCCCTATTTGATTTCTTGGTGACTATCTTATATTGATGGCCTCCAGTTATGCTCTTCCCCACAAGTAGAAACATTCTCTCTGTATCCACTCTATCAAAATTTTTCATAATTTTAAAGACCTCTATTAGGTCACCAGAGAGGGCAGACGGACTGCTCCTCCTGTTGTTCCTTCTCTCCCTGCCTGTGGAAAAGCTCATGGTCTCTCTTTGGCACCTCCCACTGCTGAAATGGGTCATTCTTTGCGGCGGGCGAGGAGTGGGGGGGGGAATCCCAGGCAGACAGTGCTACAACCCGTGGCACAGTGCATTGGAGCTTCTGTAGCATAAAGCCACTGATCTGGAGGCAATCCCCAAACCCCCTCAACTAAACATAGAAACATAGAAACATAGAAAAATAGGAGCAGGAGTCGGCCATTTGGCCCTTCGAGCCTGCTCCGCCATTCAATATGACTATGGCTGATCCTCTATCTCAATACCATATTCCCGCTCTCTCCCCATACCCCTTGATGCCTTTTGTGTCTAGAAATCTATCTATCTCCTTCTTAAATATATTCAGTGACTTGGCCTCCACAGTCTTCTGTGGTAGAGAATTCCACAGGTTCACCACCCTCTGAGTGAAGAAATTTCTCCTCATCTCAGTCCTAAATGTCCTGCCCCGTATCCTGAGACTGTGACCCCTCGTTCTAGACCCCTCCCAGCTCATTTCCCCTCCCTCTTCCCTCCTGCTTAACATTGCTTCCCACCTCACTGCCCCCCCCCCCCCGCACCCACTCCCACCTAAAACTGATTCACACATATTGCACATCTCAATCAATATTTTAGCATTCAATCTTTCAGGCAGACGCCCAATTGCTCCTGCTGTACACCCACAATGTTGCAAGCGGCATAAGGCAAGGAACTAATGACAAAACATCATAAACCACCCAATTGTGACACAGTACCACAGAGGCCGTTATGTCCCAGGCCCTCCCAGTCATGTTTTGCAGCCTCTTAAACAATTCCCCCCACCCCCACTAAAAAAAGAACAGGATTCCAATTAAAAAGCGATGCTCGTGACAAGCATTAGAACACTTGCATTTAGCGCCTGTCACAGCTCCCAATGGAGAGGGGTTTTCTGCAATTTGAAAGAAGAAGTGGATGGGCTGGACCCTGCTAATTTTAGCAGCCCACTGAAAATCAGAGGAAGGCTTTATAAAAGTATAATTAGTTGATTGGAATATCCCCGTGTTCGATGACTGAGTGGCTGTATGGATGTTGCATTGCATGCAAAATGCCTGCCTGCCTGCTTTTAGGCAATCTAATTGAATAAATTCATTCAAATGAACGCTTCTCTTGAACCTTGGGTCAGACATCGGCAGAGCCAGGGTTGTTACTGAAGAGGAGAAGGTCCTGTTTGAGACCATATTCAACAACAACAACAACTTGTATTTATATAGCACCTTTAACGTAGTAAACCGTCCCAAGGCGCTGCACAGGAGTATTTTAAGACAATAAATTTGACACCGAGCCACATAAGGACAAATTAGGGCAGGTGACCAAAAGCTTGGTCAAAGAGGGAGGTTTTAAGGAGCGTCTTAAAGGAGGAGAGAGAGGCGGAGAGGTTTAGGGAGGGAATTCCAGAGCTTAGGGCCCAGGCAACAGAAGGCACGGCCGCCAAAGGTGGAGCGATTATAATCGGGGATGCTCAAGAGGGCAGAATTAGAGGAGCGCAGATATCTCGGGGGGGTTTGTGGGGCTGGAGGAGATTACAGAGATAGGGAGGGGGCGAGGCCATGGAGGGATTTGAAAACAAGGATGAGAATTTTGAAATTGAGGCGTTGCTTAACCGGGAGCCAGTGTCGGTCAGCGAGCACAGGGGTGATGGGCGAACGGGACTTGGTGCGAGTTAGGACACGGCAGCCGAGTTTTGGATGACCTCAGGTTTACGTAGGGTAGAACGTGGGAGGCCAGCCAGGAGTGCGTTGGAATAGTCAAGTCTAGAGGTATCATTCGTCTATTTGTCTGTTGAGAGCCCAAAGGTCATTGAGTTTTTTAAGACTAAAAATCAATTAATTGTGCAATATAACAGTGCTTAAAGTTGCATCATTTTCAGTGTAAAGATGTTTAATTTCCCAAAGGAGTCCTGGGGCCTGACCCCCGCAAAAAAAATACACCACCAATTCTGTGCCTTCACCATCTGGATCTCCCCTTCAGTCTTTCATGTCATTATGTTATTGTGCCTCCAATCCAAGTGAAGGATTGTTACCTACAGCTCAAGGTACACCGTCCGTGTAACCACTTGCTTCCACACATCACAGGCTAGTAATCAGGGCTGTCTCTGAGGCCTCTGATTGAAGCTGGTGGCCAAGCTTGTGCTGACTTCCTCAGTTGGCCCGAACGTGCCCTTTAGCTACAAATAAATCCCACTCGCCCTCCTTCTGTCGACTCGGAGGCATAAGTGTCGAGTTAGAGGCCTGGAAATGCGTCTCAGGATCGGCCGCCTGATTTGCACACAGCAAGCTCCCACAAACAGCAATGTGATAATGACCAGATAATCTGTTTTTGTTATGTTGATTGAGGGATAAATATTGGCCAGGACACCGGGGATAACTCCCCTGCTCTTCTTCAAAAAAGTGCCGCGGGATCTTTTACGTCCCCCTGAGAGAGCAGACGGGGCCTCGGTTTAACGTCTCTTCCGAAAGACGGCACCTCCGACAGTGCAGCACTCCCTCAGCACTGCAGTGGAGTGTCAGCCTAGATTTTTATGGGCTCAAATCCTTGGAGTGGGACTTTGAACCCACAACCTTCTGACTCAGAGGCAACTGTGCTACCCACTGAGCCACAGCTGACACTAAGCCTTGGTGCTTGGATGCACTATTTAACACAATAGGTACCACAGATGTGCTTTTGGGACAGCCTGCACACTTACTATCTCAACAGTTGGTATTTGGTATTTTAGGGACCCTCCCCCCGCCCCCCCGCCCCCCCCACGGTTCCCAATAGGCCTGCAGCTATTGGACTTTGCTTCCCCATCCTCACCCGCCCCCTCCAAACTGAACAATCTGAACCATCGTTGAATAACAGATTCAACAAAATGCCTTCTGGCTGATGTTAACCTATACTCAGCTCAGTGACACGGCTGTGCTTTCTCATGAAATCAGCACCGTTTTGTTCTTGTGTCGTGCTCTATAAATGAACGGCAAATTAAGCAAATGCGGTGGCATGAAAATGTTGAAATCCCAGTGATAACCTTGGAAAGGGAACTGATGGGTGTGTGATACCGCGGCAGATCCATTGCTTCCTGTGACGAGCAGGTCATCAACCTCAATTAATTAACAAAGCGGAGCTCCTGGCGAGCTGAGTCCGACACGCGGGCCTTACCAACCATCAGTTCCATCATTTGCCCATTGTTCTTAGCGGGGACAGCTGTCCCCCCTGGCTAGGTGGGTACATACACGATGTATGACTGAGCTACAGAAAGCAGGATGATCCCAGGCTGAGTTTGAGATTGACCTCAGCGCCCCTGGGCTGTAGAGCAGGAAACAAAATCAGCCAGACTTCTCATTCCTGATTACTGTCCATTGATGGCTGCTGGATAAATGTGTGTGTGTGTGTGTCTATCTGTGTATATCCCAAAACAAGCGCTCTACTCGGAGCTCCGACACGGCAAGAGAGCCCCAGGTGGGCAGAGGAAACGCTTCAAGGACACCCTCAAAGCCTCCTTGGAAAAGTGCAACATCCCCCACCGACACCTGGGAATCCCTGGCCCAAGACCGCACAAAGTGGAGGAGAAGCATCCGGGAAGGCGCCAAACACCTCGAGTCTCTTCGCCGGGAGCAAGCGGAAGCCAAGCGCAAGCAGCACAAGGAGCGCACGTCAACCCAAGCACCCCACCCACCCGCCCCTTCAACCACCGTCTGCCCCACCTGTGACAGAGACTGTAGGTCCCGCATTGGACTCATCAGTCACCTGAGAACTCATTTTTAGTGTGGAAGCAAGTCATCCCAGGTTCCGAGGGACTGCCTAAGAAGAAGAAGTATATACGTGTGTCTGTGTGTGTGTGTGAATGTGAATGCGGGGGTGTCTGTTTGAGTGTCAGTGTGTGTGTGGCGGTGTCTGTTTGAGTGTGAGTGTGTGTGTGTGTGAGTGTGTGTGTGTGGCAGTGTCTGTTTTAGTGTGAGTGTGTGTGTGTGTGTGTCGATCTGTATGTGTGTGTGTGTGTGTGCGTGTGTGGCGGTGTCTGTTTGAGTGTGAGTGTGTGTGTGTGTCGATCTGTATGTGTGTGTGTGTCGATCTGTATGTGTGTGTGTGTGTGTGTGTGTGTGTGGCGGTGTCTGTTTGAGTGTGAGTGTGTGTGTCGATCTGTATGTGTGTGTGTGTGGCGGTGTCTGTTTGAGTGTGTGTGTGTGTGTGTGTCGATCTGTATGTGTGTGTGTGTCGATCTGTATGTGTGTGTGTGTGTGTGTGTGTGTGGCGGTGTCTGTTTGAGTGTGAGTGTGTGTGTGTGTGTGTGTGTCGATCTGTATGTGTGTGTGTGTGTGTGTGTGTGTGTGGCGGTGTCTGTTTAAGTGTGTGTGTGTGTCGATCTGTATGTGTGTGTGTGTGTGCGTGTGTGGCGGTGTCTGTTTAAGTGTGTGTGTGTGTCGATCTGTATGTGTGTGTGTGTGTGCGTGTGTGGCGGTGTCTGTTTAAGTGTGTGTGTGTGTGTGTGTCGATCTGTATGTGTGTGTGTGTCGATCTGTATGTGTGTGTGTGAGTGTGTGTGCGTGTGTGGCGGTGTCTGTTTGAGTGTCAGTGTGTGTGTGTGTGTCGATCTGTATGTGTGTGTGTGTGTGTGTGTCGATCTGTATGTGTGTGTGTGTGTGTGTGTGTGTGTCGATCTGTGTGTGTGTGTGTGTGTGAGTGCGTGGTTGTCTGTTTGAGTGTGTTCCCTTTAATTTTTTGGGGGGTGCGCCGCCCCTTTAACGGGCTGTGCGGCCCATTCAAATTCCCGCACATGCGCGGTTTTTCCGATGGTAAAGCTGGCCTGCGCGGGAGCTCCAGACAGCTGCACAGCCGTGCGGTTTAAAGAGAACATTGATGAGTGTGTGTGTGTGTGATTTGTGGCACTGATTTCTGTCCGGTAACATTGGGATCACCCAGTGCGTCCCTTTTTGGTCCAATTAAACTGGGCGTAAACAAGTCAGCACCATGTGCTTCACTCAGATTGGGTCAGAAACAGCTGAGGGATATGCCCTGTAATTAAGCGGAGAGACTGAGGAGTAACAGAATAAAAGAAGGGATTTCGTTGTTGGGTAAGGGTATCAAGGGATATGGAGCACAGGCGGTTGAGGTACAGATCAGCCATGGTCTAATTGAATGGTGGAACAGGCTCGAGGGGCTGAATGGCCTCCTCCTGTTCCTATGTTTCCGTGTTACTATTTCACAGCTCGATAAACACATGAGGGAGAAAGGAATAGAAGGATATGGTGATGGGGTGAGATGAAGAGGGGTGGGAGGAGGCTCGTGTGGAGCATAAACACCGGCACGGACCAGTTGGGCCGAATGGCCTGTTTCTGTGCTGTAAATACTATGGAATTCGATGTAATTCTCTGAGATTTAGATCCCTTTTGATCAGTTACCAGGCTTGTCTTTAAGGAGTGAGTACTTCAACTAGATAATGTTTACCATGCCTCAGTTACCAGTCTCTTGTTTTATTCCCCACTGGTGATCGGATTGTTCAGGAGTAGTTTCAATGTATTCATTTAATTTTGGTTTCTAACGGATTGAATTATCACAGTTAGGATAATAAACACCGAATAAAAAGATTCACAAATATCACCATTTCCTTCCCTCCTGCCTCCATCCCACAAGTCGGGAAGTCTTACCTTCTTCCAGAGGGTTTCAATCTTTGTCATTTTCCAGCCTTTTTTTGATGGTTGTTTCCTCACACATCTCCTTGCTGCTTTTTATTCCTCTGGTCTCACCTTGAATACTGCTTTGGAATTCCTCAGCATTTCACTGTCTGCATTTTAGTTTGATTTCAAAGAACTTGCATTTAGATAATGCCATGACATTTCTCTCAGCTGTTCAGTGGACTAATGTGGCTGCCATTTTGCACACAAGGTCTTGTAAACAATAACGAAAAGAACGACAAGCAGTCTTTTTGTGGCTGAGTGACAACTCTTACAGAGTATTATATAATATTGATGACACAGAAATAGGCCATTCGGCCCAACTGGTCCATATGCTCCACTCGAGCCTCCTCCCACCCTTACTCCATCTCACCCTATCATCATAACCTTCTATTCCTTCCTCCCTCTTGTGTTTATCAAGCTTCCCCTTAAATGCATCTATGCTAGTCGCCTCAACCACTCCCTGTGGTAGCGAGTTCCCCATTCTCACCACACTCTGGGTAAAGAAGTTTCTCCTGAATTCATTAGTGACTCTCTTCTATTGATGGCCCCTAGTTCTGGTCTCCTCCGCAAGTGGAAACATCTTCCTTTCATAATCCTTAAAGACCTCTATCAGGTCACCCCTCAGCCTTCTCTTTTCCAGAGAAAAGAGCCCCCGCCTGTTCAGTCTTTCTTGCTCTTTGAAGAGTGCTGGAAACAGATGAACAGGGCATCGGTTTAATGGCTTGTCTGAAGGACAACACCTCTGACAATGCAGCATTCCCTCAGTGCTGCCTTACATTGGGCCAAAAATTCATCCCGCGACGCGAGAGTACACACTGCGTACTCGCGCGTATTCTCTCTCCAATTGCCGGTTTTCTGCATGCCCTGCGCATGCGCTGAAAACCGGCACTTGGTCTTTTGAAAAGGGGGCGGTTCCTCGGTGCATCGTGTGCGCGCTACAGGCTGCGCGCACGCTGTGCACTTCGTGCTTTGGACGCGCAGGTAAGTACGGAAGATTTTAGAAATGGAAAAAGGAGGAGTAAGACCCACTTTTAACAAGGTAAGTAGTGAATTAAGTATTTTTTTGAATTTTTTTTAACAGGTATATCTTTTTTAGAGACTTTAAAGACAGGTAAGTTTATTTTTATAACTTTTTAAAAGATTTTAAATTTTTTCAAAAATTTAATTTTTTATTTAAAATGGTTAATTTATTTAACTATACTTATTTTATTAATGTGATGGTTTTTTTTTTAAATTTAATTGAGGTTTAGCTGTTATTTTGGGGGGGTGTAAGATTCATAGATTTCACAGCACGTATGTGAAACTTATGAATGGAAGATGGTGTGCTGCCATTGGCTCTAACTGAGTCACGTGATCCCACAGCTCGCACGAATTCACTACGCCGGTGGGATACGCAAGCACTGCCCAGCTGATGTCTGGAACATCAAGTTCGTGCGAGCTGGATCTGAAAAAGCACACGCGGAGTGAGAGATCGCGGGGAAGCCTTACCCCCGCGGGAACAGAGCGAGATCAATTTCTGGGCCATTATGTGCTCAAGTCCTGAACCAGCAACCAGGAGAGGTACCAGATGAACGTGTGCAAATCTTTAATAGAGATATAACTGCAAACATTCTTGACTTTCTACTTCAGTGAATAGAATATCGTCGGCTGGTGAATTCTGAAGTGGGATTCTTTGCTCCATTTTAGTAAAGAAACTGCATGCAAAGAAATGAAAGACTTGCATTTCTATAGCGCCTTTCACTACCACCAGACAGCTCAAAGCACTTTACAGCCAATGAAGTACTTTTGGAGTGTAGTCACTGTTGTAATGTCGGAAACGCAGCAGCCAATTTGCGCACAGCAAGCTCCCACAAACAGCAATGTGATAATGACCAGATCATCTGTTTTAGTGATGTTGATTGAGGGATAAATATTGGCCCCAGGACACCGGGGAGAACTCCCCTGCTCTTCTTTGAAATAGTGCCCATGGGATCTTTTACATCCACCTGAGAGAGCAGACGGGGCCTCGGTTTAACATCTCATCCGAAAGACAGTACTGCACTGGGAGTGTCAGCCTAGCTTTATAGGCTCAAGTCTCTGGAGTGGGACTCTGAACCCACAACCTTCTTACCCAGAGGCAAGTGTGCTACCTACTGAGCCACGGCTGACATGCAGACTTTTAGCAAGAGTTAGATCTCTCATTTTCTGCTTTCTTGTATATAAAGTGCAACTAGTTTTGCCCTATCCTCTCTGGTTATGAATTTAAGCCAAGCAAGTAGATTACTGAGCGAATGGCTGGACAGGATAGAATGATCCCAGAACATTCTAAAGCATTCTTACCAGTATTGACTCTGTATTGTACTTGCTTTGATGCAAAAATGTACCGCTCTGGTCTGACCCTGTATGTTTTATTCATTGGAATACAGAAATAAATGTGTCGAAGAGCAGGCACCGAATAAAATATTTACAAAGAGAATCTGTTGCAAGAAATGATGAAAGTTTGGCAGTCACGTGGTTGGAAGGGAAGCAAAGTCCTGATCTGCTCCTTCATTACCATCCAAAATAATCGTGTGCCCTTCTTCACATGAAGTGTTCCACTAAGTGATATTGAGGATAATGGGATAATGTCCGAGATTTAACCCATAACATCACTGGGAAAAGTGGATGGGGATCAAAGGGAAGTAACAGATCTTTGCCAGTTGTTTCTTGCACCTTCTCCCTCTTCCCTTGGAGAATAGTGTGAAGCAGTGGAAGGATTCGCAGGCTGACTAACAGTCTGACAGGGTGGTGTGGGCGTTGTTTTAGTAGCTACACACTCTCCCCTTGGAAAATAGTGTGAAGTAGTGGAAGGGCGGAGAGCAAGTGGATTGGCTGCCGACAGAATCCAGTTCCACTGGGATCCCTCCCTGTTTTTTTTGTATCCAGCCATTTGCCAAAAGTGGAGGCCATGGGAGCATCTTCTGCTTTCTCCTATGTCAGTGCAGGGGTGGGGGACGGTGTGGGCGGCTGCGTATCTCAGGAGTTCCTGGTAAGTCCTTCCTGTAGGCCTTTATAAGGCCTCAGCAAAACTCTCACCAACTGAGAGTCGCTGTGAGTGCCACTGAAGGGAAACATAATTGATCCCAGAGGAGGGCCATCACCTTTCGAGTGACTCGCTTCAGAGCCGAAAATCCGCCCCCCCTGCACCACCCCCTTCAGCCCTGGGAAATGCCTCGGGCACCACCTTTCACAGGTGAATGGAGGTGGGCATTGCTTTCAGACACCAGCGGCTCACTCTTACCAGAATTAATCGCCACCTCATGTCTTTTGCGTCCGCCATCACTGCAATGAGAATGACACCTGGAGGCAAGATTTCCTGTCTTGTTTGCAGCAAAATAGCGACGCCCGTTGCCAATACTGAACTGAGGCGTTCGTTTTCCCTGCAATAATGTCAATGCTGCTTTACATAGATACATAGATACATAGAAGATAGGAGCAGGAGTAGGCCATCCGGCCCTTCGAGCCTGCTCCGCCATTTAATGAGATCATGGCTGATCCTTCAATTCAGTATCCCGTCCCCGCCTTCTCTCCGTAACCCTTAACCCCTTTTGCCTGTAGAAATATATCTAATTCCCTCTTAAATATATTTAATGAGCTGGCGTACACTGCCCTCTGTGGCAATGAGTTCCACAGGTTCACCACTCTCTGAGTGAAGAAATTCCCCCTCATTTCTGTCCTAAATGGTTTAGCCCTTATCCTTAAATTATGTCCTCTAGTTCTGTTCTCACCCGCCAAGGGAAACATTCCTTCTGCATCTAATCTGTCTAGACCTGTCAGAATTTTATACACTTCTATGAGGTCCCCTCTCAATCTTCTAAACTCCAGTGTGTACATCCCTAAACTACATAGTCTCTCCTCATAGGTCAATCCCGCCATTCCTGGTATCAGCCTGGTGAATCGCCGCTGCACCCCCTCCATGGCAAGAACATCTTTCCTCAGATGAGGCGACCAAAACTGTACACAGTACTCGAGGTGTGGTCTCACCAGTGCCCTGTACAGCTGCAGCAAGGTATCCCTGTTCCTGTATTCCAACCCTTTTGCTATGAAGGCCAGCATACCGTTTGCCTTCTTGACCGCCTGTTGCACCTGCATGCTCGCCTTCAGTGACTGGTGTACAAGAACACCCAGGTCTCTCTGTACTTCCCCCTCTCCCAATTTATTGCCATTTAAATAATAATTTGCCCTCCCGTTCCTGCACCCAAGGTGGATAACTTCGCACTTGTCCACATTATAGTGCATCTGCCATTTATCCGCCCAATCACCCAGTCTGTCCAAATCGCTCTGGAGCTTCCTGGTCTCCTCCTCTGAGCCCACCCCCCCTCCTAGTTTAGTGTCGTCTGCAAATTTGGAAATGCTGCATTCGACTCCCTGATCCAGGTCATTAATATAAATTGTGAACAGCTGGGGACCCAGGACAGATCCCTGTGGTACCCCACTTGTTACTGCCTGCCATTCAGAAAATGAGCCGTTTATTCCAACTCTCTGTTTTCTATCTGACAGCCAGTTCTCTATCCACGTCAATACTTTCCCCTTTATCCCATGAGCTTCAATTTTCCATGCTAATCTTTTATGTGGGACCTTATCGAAGGCCTTTTGGAAGTCCAGGTACACCACATCTACTGGCTCTCCCCCATCTAT
This sequence comes from Squalus acanthias, assembly GCA_030390025.1. Lineage (NCBI taxonomy): Eukaryota > Metazoa > Chordata > Chondrichthyes > Squaliformes > Squalidae > Squalus > Squalus acanthias. The sequence continues at coordinate 970,884 of JASTWF010000036.1, read as the reverse complement.
TTTACCAGTTACTCCCTCAAAAAATTCCAATAGATTAGTCAAGCACGATTTACCCTTTGTAAATCCATGTTGACTCTGTCCTATCCTGTCCCCATTTGCTAAGTGCTCGGCTATTTCATCCTTAATGATGGACTCCAGCATTTTGCCCACAACTGATGTAAGGCTTACAGGTCTGTAATTACCTGCTTTTTCCCTACCCCCCTTTTTGAATAGTGGGGTAACGTTAGCTACCCTCCAATCCATGGGCACTGTTCCCGAGTCTAATGAATTCTGAAAAATCATGCTTAGTGCATCCGCTATCTCTAGGGCCACCTCCTTCAGTACCCTAGGATGCATGTTATCAGGCCCTGGGGATTTGTCCGCCTTCAATCCCTTTAGCTTCCTTAACACCATATCCTTTGTTGAAGAATTGTTAGAATTTACTGCAACAATTGGTTTTTTTTAAATGAGATTTTTTTTTTGTCACAAGTACATTGGACTATAACTAGGCCAGTGGTCCCCTTGTCATTCAGGTCACCTGGAGTGCAATGGTATCCCTGGACCATCAGCAGCATGTGAGCAGGAATGTACGGTTCATCTGTTTTACCCGTCCATATTTAATACACAGCTCTTGTAAAGTGCTACCAGTAACACTGCTGTCGTTTAATTAAGTTATATCCTTTTGAACCAGCAGATTGGGCAGTGTTCGAAGTTTAATATTATTGGCTAATTAATATATTGCAGTTAACAATGATAGTTGGGGATTGTTGCGCCTTCTAAAACATTTGCTGCTAAATATTTCAAATGAGGATCTGTTTTAAGGGGGTAGGTATGTGAGCGTTGGTTAACAAAGGTGCTCATGATCTATGGCTTTCAGCCTCTTCACCCTTGAGCTGTTTATTTCCATGAGTAGATGTCAGAATTGATGAGTGTGATGAGTTCCTTTGTGCTGTGTTCCAACTTTCAAATTGCCCCCTGTTGTGGCTGCTCTCAGTTGAAAGCAGCCACAAACAGTGGGATACATGCTGTTGCTTTTTAGCCCAGCGTAACAGCTCTATGACTTACCAGCAGAGCAAAGCAGACTTGCTAAATACGTGCGTTGTAAACATCTTGCTCTATTTTAGCTCGTCTTTGACTCAACTCTGAACGTGACTGCAACTGGACTCGAAGTCGTCAAGGCAGACCCTTAAAGCTCTTCTATGCCGTGTTTGCCTGTGGCTCTTTTTAGTCGTGTAAATCTGATCTCTTTCTCTCTCTGTCAAGGAAAATCCATTTGCGTCAGTGGATTGGGTTTGGGGGCACAGCACGTAAAGATCCTGCCTAATGCCCTTTTAAAAGCGAAACCTGTCCTTGTGAAAGTTAGCTCGTGACAACAACACTTATTAAAAGGTGATTTGGAGTCACACAGTCACTGAGCAGCAACAACAACAACAACCAACGTAACACAAACCGATGATCTGCTCATTATCACATTGCTGTTTGTGGGAGCTTGCTGTGCGCAAATTGGCTGCCGCGTTTCCTACATTACAACAGTGACCACACTTCAAAAAAGGTACTTCATTGGCTGTAAAGCGCTTTGAGACATCCGGTGGTCGTGAAAGGCGCCATATAAATGTAAGTCTTTCTTTTCTTTCTTGTATTTACACAGCGCCTTTAACATAGTAAAACGTCCCAAGGCGCTTCACAGGAACGTTTTCAAACAAAATTTGACACCGAGCCACATAAGGAGATATCAACCTTGTTCCAGTTCTGACGAAAGGTCTTCGACCTGAAACGTTAACTCTGTTTCTCTCTCCACGGATGCTGCCTGGCCTGCTGAGTTTTTCCAGCGTTTTCTGTTATTAAGGAGATATTAGGTCAGGTGACCAAATGTTTGGTCAAATAGGTAGGTTTTAAAGAGCGTCTGAAAGGAGGGGAGAGAGGTGGAGAATTCCAGAGCTTAGAACCTAGGCAGCTGAAGGCACGGCCACCAATGGTGGAGCGATGAAAATCGGGGATGCGCAAGAGGCCAGAATTAGAGGAGCGCAGAGATCTCAGAGGGTTGTGGGGCCGAAGAAGGTTACAAAGTTAGGGAGGGGCAAGGCCATGGAGGGATTTGAACCTTTCACTCTGAAAGATGGCACCTCCAACAATACAGCAATGCATTGGAGCATCTGCCTGGATTCTGTGCTTGAGTTCTGAAGTGCCGCTTGAGGCCACAATCTACTGACAACAGGAGCCAACAGGCGTACCAACTGGGCCAAGCTGACACTGGCAGTGAGTGCGTGGGTTCAAGTGGAATCCATCTCGTCTGTCGGGCTCTCCCAAGTCGAAACCTGACGGTATGACAACCATGAACGCTGCAGATGCTAATGACTTGTGTCGAATTTGTCATGGGTTGCTTTGCAGTGAGTATTTTGTCTTCTCCCCAAGGGACAACATTTAGACAATCGAACCTTAAAATGCCTTACTAATATATGCCCAAAGCAGTTTAACAGCCATCAGATTATATCTGACTGACCAGACATATAAGCCCATGCACGTTACAATTAATAGACCATGGAGCCATCTGTTTATATAGCTGTAGGAATTAATCAATTATTAAATTAGATGGAGAGGGACTGCCATTTTTTGAAAAAAATTAAGAAAGAAGTACATACGTATATCTCAGTAATGGATGAAGGAAGTGTGTGAATGAGGTCAGGTCGTACAATTCCATAAATTGACTATAGATTCCCTTTTCCTCCTCTTTGTCTTGCAGTAAATGGCATTATACTGGTATGTACAATGCCATGAATGTAAGGGTTTGCTAGCATTAACTGTAAGGCAGCCAGCAAAATATGGTGTGGTCGCAACACCTTTGTCCCAATTGTCTTGGCTTTAGACAGTCAAAAGAGTATTTTTATTAAAAGGAGTAAGAAAGCCAATCATTTTCGGCAGCTTTTTTTCTGACCTGGAGCCAGAACTGCCCTCCAATCCGCAAGCTTCCTTCACCAAACAGCAGTTAAAATTGACCTTGGGCTGTGTTTTGCTTACCGTGACTAGGCTTTGTGGTATTAAAGGGGCAGGCCAGCTGAGTTTGCCAGTTAATGGGTGGTGAGAGATGCCAGTCATGATTCTAACGGTTGCGAACTATTTAATTAGAAGTTCATTGTCCGTTTATTGTTGCCAGTAGAATTGCAGCATCAGTAACTGTCATTCAGGAACAGTGCAGAAATATAGTGCTTCATCTTTTTAAAGAGAGGCGTGTGACCACTTTACTGAATCGCAGTCACCAAGAGTTAGCTGTAGCTCAGTTGGCAGCACTCTCGCCTGTAAGTCAGAAGGTTGTGGGTTCTAAGCCCCATTCCAGAGACTTGAACACAAAATCAAGGTGAACAGTTCTAGTGCAGTGCTGAGGGAGTGCTGCACTATCAGAGGTGCCGTCTTTCAGATGAGATGTTAAACCGAGGTCCTGTCTGCCCTCTCAGGTAGATGTAAAAGATCACATGGCTTGATTCATTTATCCCTCAGCAAAAACAAAATATCTGCTCATTATCTCATGGTGTTAGTGGGAGCTTGCTGTGCGCAAATTGGCTGCTGCGTTTCCTACATTAGAACAGTGACTACACTCCAACAATATTTCAATGGCTGTAAAGCACTTTGGGATGTGAGGATGTGAAAAGCGCTATCGAAATGCAAGTTCTTCCTTTTAGAATGACCTATAACATTGCTGGAAATAGTAACCAGGGATCTTGTTATATGTTCACTGGCTATACGTGGTATGAGCTGATTTAACGTACACACAGTTAAATAAAGAGAACGCGAAGTGTATTGACTGATCTTAATTGTGCCTTGTTGTAACAAACAGAAGTAACACCCAAGAGGGACTGCTAACCAGTAGCATTCTGTCAAGACTCCCGGGGGGTGAAATTCCCCTCGTTAACGCCTCCGGTGGGAGGCGTTAACGGGGCGCAAATGGCTTTACGCCCCCGCCCCCGAGGCGATAACCGCGCCTCCCGCGAAATTCCGGGGGAGGTTAGCGGCGGCCCTACCGGGTATCACCCCGATCTTCTGCGCCCAGAGATCATGACGTCATCTCTGGGCGCAGCGCCCCGGGAGAAAACTGCGCCCTCGCTCCCTGCAGCAGCGCCGGGCGATGTTACCAACTGCTGCAGGGGTCGCGAGCAGTGCGGCCGGCCGCTCGCGGGGCGCCGTTTAAAGGCGCGGTGGCCGGCCAGCATGAAAGAAATCGCCGATTTAAAAAGAAACATTTCTGAGCACTGGACGCGGGCTGAGTGCCGCGATCGGTCAGCCCGGCACTCGGCTTGATTTAGCGCTCCGCTTCTCTCTTGGAGCAAAAAATGGGAATTTCTCAAATGTTTGAAAAGGATAGCGCCTGGCGCTAACTTTTCAAACATTTTTGACTTAGCGCCCCAAATGGCCCTCGAGCGGAATTTCTCCCCCCTAGTTTCTAACTGCATCACTGCTGGTCATTTGCAGTTTAGTTGCTCCAGCTTGCTTTGAATTGGAAGATAATTAGTGAGAGATCAGACTTGGACTTATTCGCCACTATGTACGTCAACAAGTAGTAGGAAGTAAGTGCCACCCTCTATTGTCCTGATCATCCAACAGGGGTGCCCAACATCTGGGACATGGCAGGAGGGCACATGAAGCTGCTTCCTCTTCGGGCAAGCACACATCCATTCAACTAGCCAGCCCACTGAAGGATTGAAGAAGTACCAGTTAGTGGACAGGTGCTGGCAGCCATTTCCTTAATGGACACGGCTCCAGTTTCCGCAGGACCATATTGTGACCTGCACCCAGAGGTACAAGCCCACCTCCAACCCTTGAGGCCCTCACTGGCCAGCAGTATTTTGGACATCTTTCCTGGGCTTTACTTGAGTGTGGTGTGCTCCACATTTAATTCTGGTTGAAGCCAGCAGTTCAGGGGTTTCTCAGTCAGGTCCTAAATAGCTGCAAAGGGTAGCCCTTTCCGCTCAGCAGCCATCCGCCCAATCTATGTGATCCTTCAAATAATGCAGGCACTGTTGACTGGTGCATAATGAAGGCATCATGGATGCTTCCTGGATAATGGGCACTGCTTTGCATCATGATGTTTCTATGGTCAGATCCCACCTGCACATTCATCGAATAGAAGTCCTTTTTGTTCATGTAGACGTTCGGGTTGATATGAGGAACTCTGGCCACGTGGGTTCCATCTACCATGCTAGGTACCTTTTGGAAATGCAGTGAAACTTCTGTGCTCTGTCTTACTAATGCAGGAATCCCGCCCCAACCGCGGTTTTACCATACGCGGATTTCAAGTATCCACGGTTCCCTCTCCGCGACAACTTTTGCCAACCGCGGCAGTGAATTTTGCGTATACGCGGTTTTTAATTTAGGATTAAGGTAAATAACATGATTTTATTGCTTTTATATTCTTTTTTAATGTGTTATTTGAACATTTATACTGTATTTGCCAACTGCGGTTTTACTAACCACGGGGGTTTTCAGGGACATATCCCCACGGTTGGGGAGGGATTACTGTACCTCTTTTACACAGGGAAAATGAAGAAAGTGTTGCCCCTAGTAAATGTTTGTCACTTGCTTGATAACGTCTATGAACTGCATACCAGCTGATCTGGCGGCCGTCCTCTATGGAGGCTTGGCAGGATCTAGCGCCATAAATGCATCATGCTGTCGTAATCTTCACGGCTTATGGAAAGAGCCATTGCTGTTGTAGAAGTTGTCTGCAGGTCAGCCTGCAGCAGATGGCAGAGCTCAGTGACCACCTCTCTTGCAAAGCAGAAGCCGTGACATCTCCTCTGACGTTCTCAGGTAGGGGAATTGGGATCTGTAACTGCTAGGGTGTGCTGAGGGAGCTCTGCACTGTCGGAGGTGCAGTCTTTTGGATGAGACATCAAACCGAGGCCCCGTCTGCCCTCTCAGGTGGATGTAAAAGATCCCACGGCAGTATTGGAAGAAGAGCAGGGGAGCTCTCCCCGGTGTCCTGGGTCAATATTTATCCTCAACCAATATCACTAAAACAGATTATCTGGTCATTATCACATTGCTGTTTGTGGGAGCTTGCTGTGCGCAAATTGGCTGCTGTTTCCTACATTACAACAGTGACCACACTTCAAAAAGTACTTCATTGGCTGTAAAGTACTTTGGGATGTCCGGTGGTCATGAAAGGCGCTATAGAAATGCAAGTCTTTCTTTCTTTCTTACTTCTTTAAGTGTTATTGCACCTGCACTTAGTGTCCTCTCATGATCTCAGTTTCCTCCATGGAGCTCAATGAGGACCCCCAAAGAAATTGGAACCCTCAGCACTGCCAGTTTCTTTTGTACATACTGTACGAAAAATATGGTAAACAAACAAAATTAAAATGCAAAAGGAGTGCCTTCCACAGCAAAAGAAACGAATGCAGGGACATAAATGCAACAAAATATCAATACTTCTTCGAGAGAAAAACACACAACTGTTGAAATGACGGATCTAATTTCAGCAGGCCAGTCCATCAGTCACGTATTTACAGGACCAGGTGAGTACCACGGACAGAGCACCCTGACAGGTCATTATCAGAACTTCTTCGCAAGAAGGCTGACGCTGGCCAGCACTGCAGTCTCCCGGTATCCCACTTCCTTGCCAGCCCATTGTGGTTCCTACTGAAAAAAAGAAAGATTTGCATTTCTTTAGCGCCTTTCACGACCACCGGATGTTCCAAAGCGCGTTACAACCACTGAAGTACTACTTGAAGTGTGGTCACTGTTGTAATATGTAGGAAACACGGCAGCCAATTTGCACACAGCAAGCTCCCACAAACAGCACTGTGATAATGACCAGATCATCTGTTTTTAGTGATGTTGATTGAGGGATAAATATTGGCCCAGGACACCGGGGAGAACTCGTCTGCTCTTCTTCGAAATAGTGCTGCAGGATCTTTTACGTCCACCTGAGAGAGCAGACGGGGCCTTGGTTTAACATCTCATACTGAAAGATGGCACCTCCGACAGTGCGGCACTCCCTCAGTATTGCACTGAAGTGTCAGCCTAGATTTTTGTGCTCAAGTCTCTGGAGTGGGACTTGAACCCACAACCTTCTGACTCCGAGGTGAGAGTGCTGCCCACTGAGCCACGGCTGACGCTAACTGAATTAAAACGCTGACCTATTCTTGCCTGCGTCGCCGCTGACGCTTTGCAATTTCAAAACGCTAAGCTCTCTGCACTCCCCAGTCCTGCTGGAGATCAGGGATTCTTTTAACAACCATCTTCGATCGTCCATTGTTGCATTACAGTCACGCTTTTAGATTATTTGATCAATAAACAATTAAACCCGTCTAGATCTCAATTTATGTTATTAAAATTTTAAAATGGCATCATTCCTTCGCCGATAATCTTATTTTTAGGTTGACTTTATTAAATTTAGCTGAGTAGGTCTCAGGAGCTTTACATAGCACAAACAATGAGGGGGAGGGGAGGACTCTGGGAAGGTTGGTTTATCCCTGACTGACAGAGTTGTAAACAGTACGGTCCCAATTTTAAAGGGGGGGGGCAGGCACGGTGCACGGGAGCCCTGAAGTGGGCGGCGTACACCGGGGAGTCTGGGGACACGGAGGCCTGGCTGGGCCTAATTTTTGATCTTAACAGCCGGGCCTAATTACCATAGCTTACATCGGAGTCCCACTTGAACCGCGTGCGGGCGGGAGGGGATGATCACAGGCAGGAGGCCTTAACTGTGGAGCCGATCGAGTCCCGGCAGTCGGGTAAGTGGTAAGGTAGGGCGGGGGCGCAGGCAATCGGGGGAGGGAGGGGGATTCCGGGACAAGGGAGGCCCAAGGCTTCCTTGTGAAGCCTGGAGGAGCAGTAGGATCAGAGGGGGTAAATTGTTCCCTTCATTTTAACTGCCCCCCCTCGCCCAGTTTCCGCCAGGTGGCGGGAGTTAAAATCGGGGCCTACATGTCAGAGGTCCTGGTTTATTGCAGTGAAGGGGTTACATCAGAGGGAGTTATCTTGTATCGTTCTTTGTTACTGAGGGAGCCGTTAAGAGTGCATGTTAAAACCGAGATGGTGACAGATATTTGACAGTAAGGGGGTAGATAGCACATTCAGCATGGTCGCTCTCTATGGGCTTTTTACAGCAGATCACGGCTGTTTTACAAGACTGTTGGTGATATTAGTGGACGACACGTAACATGTTTGCCCAACATTGCTCTATCTGCCATTTTAACCACGGCATTAACAGATAGCATTGTAGAATCGTATTGCACAGAAGGAGGCCATTCGGCCCATCGTGCCTGTGCCAGCTCTTTGAAAGAGCTCTCCAATTAGTCGCACTCCCCCCTGCCTTTTCCCCATAGCTTTGCAAATCTTTCCTTTTCAAGTATATATCCAATTCCGCTTTGGGTTAACATGGGTTAACATTTCCGTTAAACAACAGGGGGGAACGTGCGGAAGCGCTAAGAATCCATTTGCTAATATTGCAAGCGGTCATTTCTAGGCTCTGGTGGGGGTTTCCTGTCAGTTTATAAAACAGATAGATAGTCATGACACTCCTCTGTATTTTGCCCATTTGGCTGTAAGGGGTTCTGAAAATAGTGAATGAGGTCAAAGCATTGTGTGAAAGAAAAAAGAAATTACTCGGTTCCTGCAGACCTCAAGTATTGTCAATCTGAATCTTGTGTTAAAGAAAGCATTTGGAATTTGCTGCCAAAAGGAATTAGCAGAGATCGACTTGGCTTTGTATGGGCCCTGCAAAAGCACAGTGCACATTACGGCAGCACTTTGGGAATAGCCTAGAAATAACACTTCAGCCTCGATTTTAAAACTGAGGCCGGGATCGGTGGGTGATGGGGGAGGGGAGGGTGACAGGGCGGGTGGCAAACTCCCATGCCAAGGCCAGGTAACATTTGAGCTCCTGGGCCTCATTTGCATATTGAAGATCGGACGCTCGCCCGAACCCGGCAAGAACCTCTGCCTGGCCGGTGAATGGGAGTGGGGATTCGGGGATTCGGATGGCAGGAGACTGTGGGACTGCCAGTTTATAAAGTGTGGGGGGCGGCGGGGGGAAGCCCGGGGCAAGGGAGCCCCACGGTTTTCTTGTAATGCCTGGAGAGACACTCGTGCTCCTCCTGGCCCCACAAGGAAACAGTTTTTATTCATTTTTTTCCTGACCTTTCTGGGCCTTTTCTGGCTCTTGCCTCCGGCATAAAGCGTAGACACCAGCAGAGCCCGACCTGCATATTTAAAGAGGACCCCACAGGAGTGGGGCGGGTGTCCTTGCTGCCTGCAGTCAGTCAGATTGTGGCGGGAAAGGAGTGGGTAAGTCACCAGCTCCATTTTAACTGCACCCGCCTGCACCCCCCAACCTGGTTTCCGCCAGGCAGTGGGAGTTAAAATCAAGGCCTAAGTGTCCGAATGCTTAACCTCCTCACAAGAATTGTCTTTGCTATTGAAATGGATCAACCCAGCCATTAAAATAGTGGACAAATGTGTACGCTAATGTCGCAGTGTGATTTCACGGCAAATGCGGTTTCCTAATTGTCACTTTTTTCGAAAAACTAGTTACAATTGAGGTGCTTGAATTTCAAGTCCATATCTTGATTGAATTTTTTGAGGAGGGTAGATGAGGGTAGTGCGTTTGATGTAGTCTATGTGGATTTTAGCAAGGCTTTTGACAAGGTTCCACATGGCAGACTGGTCACGAAAGTAAAAGCCCATGGGATCCAAGGCAAAGTGGCAAGTTGGATCCAAAATTGGCTCAGAGTCAGGAAACAAAGGGTAATGGTCGAGGGGTGTTTTTGTGACTGGAAGGCTGTTTCCAGTGGGGTTCCGCAGGGCTCAGTACTGGGTCCTTCGCTTTTTGTGGTATATATCAATGATTTGGATTTGAATGCAGGAAGTATGATTAAGAAGTTTGCAGATGATACAAAAATTGGCCGTGTGGTTGTTAATGAAGAAGAAAGCTGCAGACTGCAGGAAGATATCAATGGACTGGTCAGGTGGGCAGAACAGTGGCAAATGGAATTCAATCTGGTGAAGTGTGAGGTAATGCATTTGGGGAGGGCCAACAAGGCAAGGGAATACACAATAAATGGTAGGACACTGAGAAGTGCAGAAGATCAGAGGGACCTTGGAGTGCCTGTCCACAGATCCCTGAAGGTAGCAGGCCAGGTAGATAAGGTGGTTAAGAAGGCATACGGGATACTTGCTTTTATTAGCCGAGGCATAGAATATAAGAGCAGGGAGGTTATGCTTGAAATGTATAAAACACTAGTTAGGCCGCAGCTAGAATACTGCGTGCAGTTCTGGTCACCACATTACAGGAAGGATGTGAGTGCACTACAGGGGGTGTAGAGGAGATTTACGAGGATGTTGCCTGGACTGGGGAATTTTAGCTATGAGGAAAGATTGGATAGGCTGGGGTTGTTTTCTTTGGAACAGAGGAGGCTGAGGGGAGACCTAATTGAGGTGTATAAAATTCTGAGGGGCCTCGATAGAGTGGATAGGAAGGACCTATTTCCCTTAGTAGAGAGATCAATAACCAGGGGGCACAGATTTAAAGTAATTTGGTCAGAGGTTTAGACGGGATTTGAGGAGAACTTTTTTCACCCAGAGAGTGGTGGGGGTCTGGAACTCACTGCCTGAAAGGGTGGTCGAGGCAGAGACCCTCATCATATTTAAAAAGTACTTGGATATGCTCTTGAAGTGCTGTAACCTACAGGGCTACGGACCAAGAGCTGGAAAGTGGGATTAGGCTGGATAGCTCTTTGTTGGCCGGCGCGGACACGATGGGCCGAATGGCCTCCTTCTGTGCAGTAACTTTCTATGATTCTATGATCTAAGGAGAGGTTTGCAAAGAACCCAAGCACCTCCTTTGCCCCTCTATCTTCGGCTTGTAGCCAACACGGTTTTAAATCCAGCCCAGGTCCACTTGTCCTGGTGAGGCTGTTAAATTCAGTACGGCTCCTGGAGGAAGGTAAATAAGGAGCAGGGCCATGTGCAGAGTCACTGGATTGGAACAGAAATGGTGACGATAACTCCTTACGTTGCGAGTTAGGTGATAAATATTTGCCCTGGTTACTTTTTCCCTCGGCTGGTACCTCATTCCTGATGGTTGTCTTCACCAATTACCAGAGGTAATCAAACGCTCCTCAAAATACGACAGTTGAGGCAGGAGAGAAATCCCACCCGTGGCCAGCTTTAGCTGCAATAGCCAACGGTGCCAAGCAGCGAAAATGAAAGGTTGACAGGATTTTACTGCTGTTAATTTCGAACCCTGCAAACCAAAGTCCAGTAGCTTTATAACATGGGACTGCTTTGGGACTGAAAGCTTGTCAATTAAAGTGTGGGTTTATACCGGATTAATATTAAATGGAGGCACAGATAATGAGGTTGGGTGTCTAACGGAGTTTGTTTTGGAATAGAGCCCTTATAACAAGGGTGAGGGTGCATTAGACAGTGTTAAAGCAGAGACCCTGATCACGAGGGTAGGTTCTATTATAACCTGCACACGGTCCCTGCCTGTTATCTACCTCTCTCCACGAATGGACTGATTTTAACAGTTTGGGCTGGATTTAAACCCGATGGGGGAGAAATTCGGTGGGTTAGCGCCTCCCGTTAGCACCCCCGGGGGCGATAATGGGGCGCTAACGACTTACCGCCCGGGCGCGGCGACATGACCGACTCCCGCTAACTTGGCTGGGAGGTTTGCGGCGGCGGTAACACTTTGCGCCACGGTCTCCTGCGCCCGGAGATCGTGACGTCATCGGCGTGCGCATCGCCCTGGTAGCGCCCCGGACCCGAACTTTGGTTCCGCCCCCTGCAGCATCGCCGGGCGACGACACTGACAGCTGCAGGAGGCCTTGTTCGGGAGGCCGGGCGCCGGAAGTTAAAAGGGAGGTTGCCGAGGTAAGTAGCAAAATTTATGACATTTGTTTTTGCAATTTTTTTCAATTCTCCTGGGCCGCGATCGATCAGCCCGGCGCTCTGCGGGAGTGTGTGGGGCGGATCGGGCCGGATCGCGGTTGCCGTCGGAGACCAGCTAACTGGTCCCAATGCAGAGCCTGCAGCGATGGTCATTCCCTTTAAGGGAGGGCAGGCGGCTCAGATCGCGGCTGCGCGGCGCGGGACATTGTGCAACGCTACACCTCTGCCGCCCCGCCTGCGTCCTTTAGCGCTCCAGAAAGGAAGTGGAGCGCTTGATTTGCGTTCCACTTCCTTCCTGGAACGCTAAACCCAATCTCGTGAAAGCTGGGAATCAGTAGCGCCTGGCGCTAAGTTTCCCAGCTTTCAAAAGCTACCGCCCCCAACCGGGGCGATAATGAATTTCTCCCCCATAACCTTTTTGACTACAAACCAAGGATAGAGGTGAAAGGAAGCTTCTTTAGAAATCTCTCCCTACATCAGCCATAGATCCTTGGATAAGATCAGGAATTCAGTTCAGAACATCCAAGTACCTCAAAATTCTGTCCAGTATTTTTTTAAATTAAAGGAACGAAGAGTTAGGAAAATGTAGTCAACTTGAAATGACACCAACATTCGTGTGCAGACACACATTTGGACACTATTTTAATGGAGGTGTTAACCCATTGAAGATGAACAGATGCGAACAAAGCCCGATAGTGAGAGCAGTGCAAGACTAAAATATCTCGATCGCTTTCATACAGAGATTGTTGTCTGCACAAGAGGCAGATTTATACCCTGGAACACCACAGACTGGTACAAGGCTGAGAAAATCTGGCCAACCAATGGTCATCTGACTGGGCGTCGTATGTGGAGGGCAGGATCTCACTGACAGGGCAGGTTATGTCAGTACGTGATACAGTTTAATATCTTTTGGGGTTCATGTTGAAGTGAGAGGCAACACTGTTGGGAAATGGAAACGAGGACTCACCTTGTGACAGCGCCAACGTTTATTGCTACTTTTTGAGGGATGAAAAGGTTTATTGCAGTCTCTTTTTGAAAAATACGCTTGAATGAGGATGAACAGCATTAGCCACGCACTAACATCTAGGAAATGCCAGGGATGTGAGAGCTCAGATTATCCTGACCGGCCACCCAAACACACGACAACCAGCTTCACTGGGGAAGGCTTCTTCTAGAAGAGGCCACCAGGAACAAAGTGCATTCCAGCAAGGAAAAAACAATGATAGGAAAGAGGGAGCGAGCGAGAGAGCGATCAGAGAGGTCAAAGGTGGTGCATTTCAGGGTTGGAGAACAGACCACGGGGCCAATTTTAACTTCTGGCGCAAAATAGGCGGTCAGCGGGAGGAGCCCCGCCACGCACCCACTGTTGCTGGCTTGAGGCCTGAGCCATTTTGAGGCCCAGGCCTCACTTGCATCGATTTGGCGAGCTGCATGCGCCAAACCCGATGCAGCTTGGGGAGGGCACAGAGCTGGCTGACAATCAGTACCTCAGGAAGGAGGCGATCCCGGAGGGGCTCGTGCATGGGCCAGCAGCAGGCCGGAGTATTTTAGTGGGGCCAAGAGGCACGTTCCTGCTCTTCCTGGCCCCACAGAAATAGAAAGTGGAACAGGTTTTAGGTCGCCCAGTTCCTCAAAACAGTTATGCTCTCTGCCCACTCAGCTAAAGGTCCCTACCAGGAGTAGTTGAGGCGAATCGCATAGATGCATTTAAGGAGAATCTAGATAAGCACATGAGGGAGAAAGGAATAGAAGGGTATGCTGATAGGGTGAGATGAAGAGGGGTGGGAGGGTGTGGAGCATAAACACCGGCATGGACCAGTTGGGCCGAATGGCCTGTTTCTGTGCTGTAAATTCTATGTAATTCTATGGTTTCGTAAATTAGTTTATGGGATGTGGGCGTCACTGGCAAGGCCAGCATTTATTGCCCATCCCTAGTTGCCCTTGAGAAGGTGGTGGTGAGCCGCCTTCTTCAACCGCTGCAGTCCGTGCGGTGAAGGTACTCCCACAGTGCTGTTCGGGAGGGAGTTCCAGGATTTTAACCCAGCGACGATGAAGGATCGGCGATATACTTCCAAGTCAGGGTGGTGTGTGACTTGGAGGGGAACTTGGAGGTGGTGGTGTTCCCATGCACCTGCTGCCCTTGTCCTTCTAGGTGGAAGAGGTCGCGGGTTTGGGAGGTGCTGCCGAAGAAGCCTTGGCGAGTTGCTGCAGTGCATCTTGGAGATGGTACACACTGCAGCCACGGTGCGCCGGTGGTGGAGTGAATGTTTAAGGTGGGGCTGGCTGGAGAAACAGTGTAAACAGGGCAGTTAGTGACCCGATGCCATTTTAAAGCTCCACCACCCTGTTTACACTCGCTGGTCGCAGTTGAAATCAGCCCCCATGTGCTTGGGAAGGGGATAGGGTGGAAGACAGATTTCAATTCAGAGGATCTGACTAATCTCCTTTACTACATCCTACTGTTGGGATTATCTCCCGGCAGCTTCCACCAATCTCCCAGATTAAGTGCATGGGGCAACTATAGTTCAGAGAAGTAGGGGGCGATTTTCCCAGCCCTGGGGAGGCGGGTTTGGAGGCGGGACTGCCGGGAAAATGGCAGAATCTGGGAGCGGGTACCCATCCCACCCCCAACCCGCCTCCATGCCATCTTCCCAGGAGGCAGGTACCCGACCCGCACCGGATCCCGTCTCCCTGAGGCAGGAAGAGGATTAGTGCCAATTAACTGCCTGTTAACAGGTAGTTAACAGGCAGTTTTTTGGCTAATCCCTATTTTGAGCCCTAAAGTGTGGGCTTCCCGACGGCTCCGAACCTCGCCAGGGTCAGTGAGGCGAGCCGTGGGTCTGCGGGGGTCGGAGGGGTTGGAATGTCCGCTGTGCAGGTGAGTGATGAGTGCAAGTGTGGAGAGGTAAGTGTGTGAGGTGAGTGTAAAATGTTTTAATAAGATTACTTACCTTTGCTTCTTCCTCCAGGCTTCATCCCTTTAGGCTGCGGAGCTGCCTCAGCTCACCGGCACAGAAAGCAGAATGGCCGCTGAACTGTCAAAAGCTGCAGCCTTCTGCTTTCTGCTCAGGAAGGCTTTCTAAGTGAGTCTTGAGTAAAGGACTCAACTTAGAAGACAGATTGTCAGTGTTTGACAGCTTCACAGAGCTGTCAAACGATGACAATTCATCTGTCAAAACTTTTTGACAGATGAAACGTCATACGCTGACGTTCTCTGTCACCGGCTTTCCCTTAATTAATTGGCCTGCAAAGCCCGCTGGGCGGGCTTAACAAGGTCAGTCAAGGGAAAATAGCGTGGGTTGGCCGGACGTCAATGGAGGCGGGACTAAAACCCGACACGCAGCAGTCCCGCCTCCATCACGTCCCCATTGATAAAATCACCCCCGAGGTTTTTGGGTTGGCCATAGGGCCCCAATTTACGTTTGAAAAGTGACCTCCCGCCTGAAACGGGGGCCGATTCAGCAGTGGCATCCGGTCATTTACTTCCCATGTTTACACTAGCTCTCCAGCCCCTGCCGTCTTGCTAGGGGCCTATAGATGGGTGGGCGGAGTCGCCCGCCTGCTTCCGACAGGCGGCCACTTTTAAGATGGAAATCAGGGTCCTGCTGGGGTACCAGAGGCCTGCCAACATGTGTGGAGCCAGAGAAAGTCAATGCCTTCAGGAGGAAGAGGGAGGGAAACTGAAAAGAAAGGGTGGCAGTGAAAGGGAAGCCTGAGGGCTTCACTCCAGTGGGACGCAGCTCCCCGCCCCTCCCCAGCTAACACAGCCGATAAGTCGCATTGCAGCACAATCTTCAGAAGCCGGCTTGTCTTTTTGTGGTGGAGGAGCTGAAACTTTGCAGAGAGCTTTGATTAAATTGCTACTTAAAGAAGCTTTGAACGCCTTTCATCAGCTGGGTGAGGGGGGTGGGCTGAGCAGCCTGAGGTACACAGAGTTATAAATGAATAACACATCACACACACAAAAAAAAGCGATCTCCGTTAAGATGAGTTCTATTGATTTCATGTTGTACTGCATATGCTGCAGATTTGTGTGTTTTCTTACAAGCCTTACAAGTCTCAAAACAATCAATATAAATCAGATAATCTTCAGTCTACGGAGGAGAGGGGATTTCTGTATAACCCACCGTCCAAAATAAGCCAATATCGCATTAAGATGTTGCCCAATAAACTCAATATCCCACAAAGACTTACTTCACAAAACCAATACCTGATAATGCCCTACATCGTGACCACCACCAAGGTGATTGGTTTTAGTTTTCAAGGGAAAACGCACAAAAAACAAAACACAAGCGATGCAATAAGCAACATGGAATCCAGTAAAAGGAAAAAAGAATGAGACGGATTGGCCCCAATTTCGAGATGTCAGCAAAGTTCTGGCTGCGCTGACCTGTAGCTGCGCAGCTAATGATGAAGGCTGGTGCCTGCTCAATTAGTGGGCTCCCAGCACGTGGAAAAATGAGTGCAGGAAGCCCAGCCTGCTCGTCAGCAGCAGGACGGGCTGGGGGGTGCGAAGATTGACCCGTCAGTGGCTCTTAAAGGGCTGCCGCTCGCCACTGAAAGGGAGGGTTTTTTTTTGTGCCGCCAGAAGTTATACTTGCTGGAGAAGAAACCGTCATGGGAAACAGCCAAAGTGGGAGGTGTGTGTGGCAGAAATGTCTGTAAGCAGGAATGTGGAGGCGGCGGGGGTGGGCGGGGGGGAATCTCGCCCTTTTACTGAGAAAACCTTGCAGATCGTTCTTCAGCGCGCGCAGGAAAGGAGGGTGGCCCTCTTCAGAGTCGACAGCCGCCCTCCCTCCAAAGTAGAGGTCAAAGTAGTTTGGATGGAGGTGACTGAGAGAGTGAACCAAATTTCCCAGCCAGTCATTTCCAGTGACTCGGGGCGAGGACAGGAACAGGCTTGGCTGTGATGTGCCCCCCTCCCCCCTCCCCTCCAGAAGGTCAAACGGCCGCTGACGCCCACGGGTAGAAATTTGTCTTGGGCAGTACCGCTAAATGGGTGTTATGGCAGCGGACGCCTGCTACATTTCACGCTATTCGGTCCTATTGAAGTCAATGGAACTGGACATCGAGCTGGGCGTATAACGGGTCGCCCAAGACGAATTTCTACTCCTCAACTTCTAGGGTCATACGTAAAAAATGACTGGGTGAGGAAGCAGAGAGCTGTCACCGCCTGTCAAACGGTACCCCAGCCCAAGTCAACGCTGTCGGGGGAGGAAATAACAAAAATAATGAACTGGCCACTGATGTAAGAAAACTACGAGGCACTTGGTCTCAGCGTTAAACAAAGCTTTAGTCAACTGTTTTACAACATGGAGGTCTAGTTGTGTCCTTAACCAGTTCCTGTTAAGAATGTCCTGCGCAAGCTGGGCCCGTGCCCGAGTATTTATACTCTCCCTGGACAGCGCCACCCGCGGGCCACTCAGTATTATTTCATAAGTCATGAATGACAGATTCATGTCAGCCACCAAATATCAAGAGCACACAACAGCTTTGGTCAACCACAAACAAAAATATATAAACCTCGTCGACACAATCCGTGCTCTTTCTTTGAATGTTGGATTGTTATATCAGTTTGATTCACTTGGCTATCATATGTTATCCCTCAAGAAGGTGCAGGAGTGGCTGGATTGACATAAGTCCCCATACTTTTGAAGTGGTTCGGGTTAACAAGCCAGGAGCTGTTGGAGGTTAATCTGAGCACTTAACTTCTTTCCATAAATTAACCGAATTTAAACCCTTTTTAAGAGTTTGTATCATTTTCAAAAATGAAAGAAATTGGCCAGTTATTGATCCTGTTCTGAAGGAAAAGTGCAGTAAAATATTACAGAAGTTATTTATTGTTGGTCTACTTGGCGCTCTTGCTTGTAAATATGAAAATTAATGTGGATGATGATGAAGAAAAAAACACCCTTATAAGTCTCCTAGCTTGGAGGAACGGATGGTTTTTAAAACTTTTTGATCGATCCAAATATCTTTCTTTCCCACCTCATCACCCTCCCTCAAAAGCATCTGGCGTGGCTGCACTGGAAACAGCTGGAACAGCTGGCCTTCAAGCCAGAGCTTCTCAATCTCAATGAACCACACTAGAGGCTGGGAAGTCTGTATTGTCAGGCTGTATCCTGGTTTCCTGGGGTTGGGCAGCCCTCAGGCTGGTCTGAAGTCACTGCCATTGCTGTTTCTAATGGAGCTAAAATGAGAAGTCGCACAACACCAGGTTATAGTCCAACAGTTTTAACATAAAACTGTTGGACTATAACCTGGTGTTGTGCGACTTCTCATTTTTGTCCACCCCAGTCCAACACCGGCATCTCCGCATCATGACCACTCTAATGGAGCTGTTCTGGGAGCCTCCCTGTAACTGATGTGACAGTGCATGTCAATTTTCTTCTCTGACTTATTCCACAACTTCATTACCCTTTGGTTAAAAACTTCCACCTAACTTCCCTTCTTACTCCTGAATTCCTAATTTTTTTTTGAAAACACTTACGCCCTGAAATTTCATGGGGGTTCTGCTGGTCTCTCACCATAACTCTGGTGGGAGACGAGTGGAACCCTGAGGGAAATGGTGGAACACCCATGGAATTGCAGGGCCTTAGTGCCCTCTTGTATGGGAACCCTTCACCACAGTGAACAATTTCCCTGGATCAACTTTGTCAATCCTCTTCATAACCTTGTGCTGGTTTCTAACCAAAGAGGTGGACCAGGGGTGACTAATTTACATAGAAACATAGAAAAATAGGAGCAGGAGTCGGCCATTCGGCCCTTCGAGCCTGCTCCGCCATTCAATATGATCATGGCTGATCCTCTATCTCAATACCATATTCCCGCTCTCTCCCCATACCCCCTTGATGCCTTTTGTGTCTAGATGATAGAGCGTTGGCGATTAGGGGTGAGGGAGGGAGTGGTGGCCAGCAGCAGCCCGAGTTCTTTTGACCATTTGTTGCTGGATCTTCAGCTACCTTCCTGTGCAGTGTTTGTTAGAAGTGTAGAACAGGTAGAGCAACAGACATACTGATTTGAAATGATGCATCTATTACTGGCAGAGCCGGGGACATATGGGCACTATCTGATACATCTTTTGGTCACGTCCCAATTTCAAACGTTCGAAGATGATTTGTGTAAATCTTCCTAGATTTTATCATGGCCCACTCCTTTGTGTCCTGGGATCACCATTAGACATTTCCTATCTGGGATGAAACACAGAAGCTTCCTTCTTCTTGATAAGGGCCCTGTATTCTACTCTACCTAAAGCAAGCTGAGCCTCCCGACATACACAATGGCCCGAAAATTAGACCTAATACGCGAGAGTACGCACTGTGTACTCTCGCGTTTTAGGTCTCCAATTGCCGGTTTCCTGCATGCACTGCGCATGCGCGGGAAACCGGCACTTCGTGAATTGCGAAGGGGGCGGTTCCTAAGTGAACCGCGTGCGCGCTACAGGCTGTGCGCACGCAGTGCACTTAGTTTATTTTTTCAGCTTTGAACGCGCAGGTAAGTGGTGAACATTTTACACATAAAGAAAGCAGGCGTAGGACCCCCTTTTTACAAGGTAAGTAGTTAATTAAGTGTTATTTTAAATTTTTTCAACAGGTTTATCTTTTTTAGAGACTTTAAAGAAAGGTAAGTTTATTTTTATAACTTTTAAAAAGATTTTAAATTTTTTCAAAAATTTAATTTTTTGTTTAAAGTGGTTAATTTATTTAATTATACTTATTTTATTAATGTGATGGCTTTTTTTTAATTCAATTGAGGTTTGGCTGTTCTTTTGGGGGGTATAGTATTCATAGCTTTGACAGGTCTTCCTGTCAAAACTATGAATGAAAGATGGTGTGCTGCCATTGGCTCTAACTGAATCACGTGATCCCAGAGCTCGCACGAACTAATTGCGTCTCTGGGTCACGCAAGCACTGCACAGCTGCATGTGGGACTGGCCTTGAAACTAAAGTTCGTGTGGGCCCGGAGGAAAAAGGTAGGCGCGGAGTGAGATATCGCGGGGAAGCCTTACCCCCGTGCGAACACTCACTGTTTAATTTCTGGGCCAATGATTTCAAATACCCATCAGAAATGTCTTCTTAATGAGGTATGTCCCTCCATTCTCGCCACTACTCTGTGGTGGAGGTCTTTGACCAAGCTTTTGACCAACTGCCCTAATTTCTCCTTATGTGGCTCGGTGTCAAAATTTTTGTCTTATAATACGCCTTGGGACATTTTACTATGTTAAAGGCGCTATATAAATACAAGTTGCTGTTAGCGCACAATCCTTCCACGGAAAATAGAAGAAGAAGGACTTGCATTTCTATAGCGCCTTTCACGACCACCGGACGTCACAAAGCACTTTACAGCCAATGAAGTACTTTTGAAGTGCAGTCACTGTTGTAATGTAGGAAACACAGCAGCCAATTTGCGCACAGTAAGCTCCCACAAACAGCAATGTGATAATGACCAGATAATCTGTTTTTTTGATTGAGAGATAAATATTGGCCAGGACATAAGAACATAAGAACATAAGAAATCGGAGCAGGAGTAGGCTAATCGGCCCTTCGAGCCTGCTCCGCCATTCAATAAGATCATGGCTGATCTGATCCTCACCTCAAATCTAAAGAACACAAGAAGTAGGAGCAGGACCCGGCCACTCAGCCCCTGGGCCCGCTCCGCCACCCACAGGGCCTCGACCGATCCGAACTCAGCCTCATGTCCAATTTCCTGCCCGCTCCCCGTAACCCCTACAGCTCTGTGAAGCTGTCAAACACTGACATTCTCTGTAGTTTGATGAGTTCTTGTATTCAAGACTCAGCAAACCTCTTTTGTGAGCAGAAATTAGATGGTTGTTGCATTGGAGAATGCAGCAGCCATCTGTCATCTCTGCCGGTGAGATGCGAGACTCTCCGCATCCCCAACGTTTGAAGCCTGCAGGAAGAAACAAAGGTAAGTAAACATTTTCGATCACTTTCCACTTACCTCACATACTTACCTCTCCACACTTGCACCCATCACTTACCTTCGCAGCGCACTTTTGCACCCCTCCGACCCCACAGACCCACTGCTCGCCTCGCTGACCCTGGCGGGGTTCGCAGCCTTCGGGAAGCCCGCACTTGTGTGGGTAAAATGGGGATAATCCTCTTATCTGCCTGTTAACTACCTGTTAACAGGCAGTTAAGTGGCTGTAATTCCCTTCCCGCCTCCAGGGAGATGGGATCCGGCGCAGGTCGGCTACCCGCCTCCTGGCAAGATGGCACGGAGGCGGGTTGGGGGCGGGATGGGCACCCGCCCCCAGATTCTGCCATTTTCCCAGCAGTCCTGCCTCCAAACCCGCCTCCCTGCCATCTTGCCAGGAGGCGGGTAGCCGAGCTGGCAAAATCGCGCCCTGAATGTTTAAGAGCTGGGTTATTGCAAAGACTTTCTTTAAGAGGGAGCTGACAAAAAGTCGGGTCTCCGGTTCATAGCATGGTCCCTTGTGTAAAGTTTAAATCCATGTTCCCGCTGTCTTAAGTTGCTGATATTAACCAATCTTGTTCTGATTTAACCATTAATGAGGCAACAGTGCTGAGAATAGCCTTTTCCAAACCTCCAGACCACAACATTCAAACAGGACAAATGAGTGAATAAGAAATATAAGCACAAATAGGACTAGCTTGCCTGTGTTTTATGGGTTCATAGGAACAACAGCATTACCATCGCCGAATCCCCCACCATCAACATCCTGGGGGTCACCATTGACCAGGTCAGAGGCTGGGTATTCTGCGCCGAGTGTCTCACCTCCTGACTCCCCAAAGCCTTTCCACCATCTACAAGGCACAAGTCAGGACTGTGATGGAATACTCTCCACTTGCCTGGATGAGTGCAGCTCCAACAACACTCAAGAAGCTCAACACCATCCAGGACAAAGCAGCCCGTTTGATTGGCACCCCATCCACCACCTTAAACATTCACTCCCTCCACCACCGGCGCACCGTGGCTGCAGTGTGTACCATCTACAAGATGCGCTGCAGCAACTCGCCAAGGCTTCTTCGACAGCACCTTCCAAACTCGCGACCTCTTCCACCTAGAAAGACAAGGGCAGCAGGCGCATGGGAACACCACCACCTCCAAGTTCCCCTCCAAGTCACATATCATCCTGACTTGGAAGTATATCGCCGATCCTTCATCGTCGCTGGGTCAAAATCCTGGAACTCCCTCCCTAACAGCACTGTGGGAGTACCTTCACCACACGGACTGCAGCGGTTTAAGAAGGCAGCTCACCACCACCTTCTCAAGGACAACTAGAGATGGGCAATAAATGCTGGCCTTGCCAGCGACGCCCACATCCCATAAAAACTAATTTAAAAAAACATAGGAATTGCTAGACGAAAAAAGATGAAGGTCCATCTAGTTCACCGTCTACCATCCTGGTAGTCGCATGATGCAACAATAATGGAGTTTTTGACTAATCACAGCGATCAATCTCTATCAATGAGTCTACAACAGACCCAGACAGGAGCTGAGGTAAACCCCCAGTGGTGGAGAGCTTTGGGAACCACAGGTTCAAAGTCACCTGTTCCTCCCAAACACACTACACTCACCACACATCATGTCTCAACTTAATCACCTACTGGATCCCAAAATGTTATTTCTGAACGAAATCTATCTAATTTGCATTTGAATGAATCAACACTATCTGCTTCCACCGTCTCCCTCGGGAGCCTGTTCCATAGATTGACCACTCGCTCACTGAAATATTCGGCAAATTCGTTTTCAATTTACTTCAAGCGCAGGCCGTGTCCTCTGGGTCTACTGTTCTGGACACGGTGAGACAGCTCGTCATGGTCGACATTATCTAGTCCCTTTAGAATCCTAAATACAGCAATCATATCACCTCTCAACCTTCTCTATTCCAGTGAGAACGTGGCCAATTTACATAATTGCTCCTCATAATCCAATCCCTCCATCTCCTCAATCATTCTGGTTGCTCTTTTGTGTATCTTTCAATAGCTGCAATGTCCTATCTGTTCTGTGGCAACCAGAACTGTACACAGTATTCTAAGTGTGGTCGCACCAATGATTTATAAAGTGGCAGGATTACTTCACTATTTCAGCTCAATATTGACCTTTTAATACATCCCAACATCAGCTTCGCTTTACTCACTGCCGCCGAGCATTCAGGGGCTACAAGCTGTAGTTGGGATACCTCAGTTTAAAAGCATCTTGCACGACAGTTTACCAAGAGGATAATAGTACTTTAAGCGTAATTGAAGATCTACTGCAATTATATTTTCTCCACTTCCATCTCCGCACACCACACTTATGTCAGGTACCCAGACCTGTGGCAATGCTGCTCTATAAGCAGCTGATTCTTGGTCCCTCGCTGTAGGGAAGTGTTTGACATCCACAAGGTGGGGCCCCAGAATGGCAAAGCCGAGACTGGGAACTCAAAACGGTAGCGCCTCTTTCCCCCCCGCCGCCCCCCCACCCTGCAAATGTCACATCACCTAGCCACGACAACCAGATTTACTCCTTTCAACCTTGGTCGTGTTCACAGTTTCTCAATTTCATTCACAAGCCGCTCAGCCAAAGTCAGCTGATGTGGTTAAAAGAAAAGACTGTTTTCTTTGAGCATTCAACACATTGACGTATGTGCAGCCGTCCTTTGCTGAAGAGCATTCCAGCGAAGAGGAGCAGAAGAGGAGCCCTTCAAACAGCACCAAAAAAAAGGGATGCATCTTACCCTGAACAACTGTACAATGCAAAATTCCTCCTTGGAGACGAGAGCTGTCATAAAAAGGTCAAATGACAAAGCTTCCACTTTCCTAGGCTGACATGCCCTTTTGGCAACATTTGGAGTTTGGTGGTCTTCACAGAGCGGGATTAAAACCGAGTGGACTTAAGCAAAGTGTTTTATTTGGGAATTTGGAAAGAGTGGGAATTTGGAGAAGAGGGGGAAGGAGTTGCTGCTTTTTGTCTACACTGCTTGTAGCGCTTTGTGTTACAGGTAGATATTTAATTTCAGTACCCAAAACTTAATCTAGATCAAGTAGTCAAGAAACTACACTGTAAACTAAGTTATCTAATTACAAATTTAATTAAATAAAACAAGATCATATAGCGATGGCAGGGCAGGTGGTGTGCCGTAACTGCAGCAAGTGGGAGTTTGTGGAGAGCATTGCGATAATAAGCCGTAGGAGCAGGAGTCAGTCATTTGGCCCCTCGAGCCTGCTCCGCCATTCAATAAGATCATGGCTGATCTGATCTTGGCCTCAACTTCACTTCCCTGCCCGCTCCCCATAACCCTTGACTCCCTTATCGTTCAAAAATCTGTCTATCGCCACCTTAAATATATTCAATGACTCCGTCTCCACAGCCCTCTGGGGCAGAGAATTCCAAAGATTCACGACCCTCTGAGAGAAGAAATTCCTCCTCATCTCCGATTTAAAAGGGTTTCCCCTTATTCTGAAATTATGCCCCCTAGTTCTAGATTCCCCCACGAGGGGAAACATCCTCTCTGCATCTACCCTGTCGAGCCCCTTCAGAATCTTATATGTTTCAATAAGATCCCCTCTCATTCTTCTAAACTCCAATGAGTATAGGCCCAACCTGATCAACCTTTCTTCATAAGATAACCCCTTCATCTCTGGAATCAATCTCATGAACCTTCTCTGAACTGCCTCCAATGCAAGTATATCCTTCCTGAAATAAGGAGACCAAAACTGTACGCAGTACTCCAGGTGAGGTCTCACCAATGCCCTGTACAGTTGTAACAGGACTTCCCTACTTTTATACTCCATTCCCTTTGCAATAAAGGCCAACATTTCATTTGCCTTCCTAATTACTTGCTGTACCTGCATGCTAACTTTTTGTGATTCATGTACAAGGACCCCCAGATCCCGCTATACCTCAGCCAGGGTTAAAGACCTCTCCTCGCGGCTGGAGGAGAACTTGGAGTGGGAGGGGGAGGATCCAGTTGTCGTGGTCCACGTAGGAGCCAACGACATAGGTAGAACTAGGAATGAGGTTCTGCTGAGGGAGTTTGAGGAGCTAGGATCCAAATTAAAAAGCAGAACCTCAAAGGTAATAATCTCTGGATTGTTACCTGAGCCACGCGCAAATTGGCATAGGGACAAACAGATTAGAGGTTTAAAGGCGTGGCTGAAAGAGTGGTGTGGGAGGAAGGGGTTTTAGTTCATGGGGCACTGGCACCAGTACTGGGGAAAGAGGGAGCTGTTCCGTTGGGACGGGCTCCACTTAAACTGGGCTGTGACCAGTGTCCTGGCGAACTGAATAACTGGGGCAGTAGACAGGGCTTTAAACTAATGAAGGGGGGGTGGGAGGATTCAGGAAAGAGTAAATTTAAAAGCAGCAAGAGAAATGTCAAGGCTCTAGAGCAGAGTAGAGTTTTGGGCAGAAATAAGCAGAGTGGGTCAGGAAGGGACAGCGAGAGTAACAAAGGTAATAAGGCATCAGTGACTAAGGTGACATCAGGGAAAAATAGAAATAAATCAAAGCTAAAGGCACTATATCTGAATGCGTAAAGCATTTGTAACAAAATAGATGAATTAATAGCGCAGATAAAAATTAATAGGTTTGATCTAATAGCCATTACGGAGACGTGGTTGCAATGTGGCCAAGGTTGGGAACTAAATATTCCAGGATACTTAACTTTTAGAAGAGATAGGCAAAATGGAAAAGGCGGATGGGTAGCCCTGATAATAAAGGATGGGATAAAGACAGTAGAGAGAAAGGATCTTAGCTCCGAAAATCAAGAAGTAGAATCAGTTTGGGTGGAGCTAAGAAACAGCAAGGGGCAGAAAACATTGGTGGGAGTTGTTTATAGGCCCCCAAACAGTAGTTGTAATGTAGGGCAGAGTATAAATCAAGAAATTAGAGGTGCATGTAACAAGGGTAATACAGTAATCATGGGGGACTTTAATCTATATAGACTGGGCAAACCAAATTTGCAGTAATCGTGTGGAGGACGAATTCATGGAATGTATGCAAGATAGTTTTCTAGATCAGTACGTTGAAGAACCAACTAGGGAACAGGCTATTTTAGATCTAGTATTGTGCAACAAGAAAGGGTTAATTAATAACCTTGTAGTAAAGAGGTCTTTCGGGAAGAGTGACCATAATATGATAGAATTTTATATTGAGTTTGAAAGTGATTTAGTTAAATCCAAAATTAGGGTCTTAAATCTAAAAAAGCAAATTATGTGGGTATGAGGGGCGAGTTGGCTAAGGTAGATTGGGAAACTACGTTAAAAGGTATGATGGTAGAGAAGCAATGGCTAGCATTTAAAGAATTAATACATAATTTACAACAAATATACATTCCTTTAAGGCACAAAATCCCCACAGGAAAAGTGGTCCAACCATGGCTAACAAGAGAAGCTAAAGATAGTATTAGATTAAAGGAAGAGGCTTATAATGTTGCCAAAAAGAGTAGTAAGCCTGAGGATTGGGAGGATTTTAGAATTCAGCAAAGGAGGACCAAGAAATTGATAAAGAATGGAAAATAGAATATGAGAGTAAACTAGTGAGAGACATAAAAACAGACTGTAAAAGCTTCTATAGGTATGTAAAAAGGAAAAGATTAGCGAAAGTAAATGTGGGTCCCTTACAGGCTTAGACAGGAGAAATTATAATGGGGAATAAGGAAATGGCAGGGAAATTAAACAAATACTTTGTGTCTGTCTTCACGGAAGAAGACGCAAAAAACTTCCTGGAAATAGTGGAGAACCAAGGGTCTAGCGAGAATGAGGAACTGAAAGAAATTAGTATTTGTAAAAAAATAGTACTGGAGAAATGAATGGGACTGAAAGCCGATAAATCCCCTGGAACTGATGGCCTACATCCTAGGGTTTTGAAAGAGGTGGCTTGCCAACACTCACTGCCTAGGATCCCCACACAAAGAATGGCAAGGTACAGAAGAGCCGCTGGTACACACTGTAACCGCACCTCACTATTGGACAGTACCATGGGAATGTTGGTGCTGCATTTGTGCAGTCTAAACCCAGTGCTGCAAACCTCTTTCTAAGTTGATGCCAAGCTCTGCTCTTTCTTAAAGGTTAATGAAGCCCTGTTGCATTGAAAGCTGCTCCACCACAAACAGGAATACCAACTCGATTGACAAAATGGCCCAGAAATTAAACATCGATGGTTCCCGCGGGGGTAAGGATTCCCCGCGATATCGCACTCCGCGCCTACCTTTTTGCTCCGGGCCCACACGAACTTTAGTTTCAAAGGCTCTCTCTGTTGGAACCGTGCAGTGCTTGCGTGACCCAGAGGCGCAATTAGTTAGTGCGAGCTCTGGGATCACGTGATTCAGTTAGAGCCAATGGCAGCACACCATCTTTCATTCATAGTTTTGACAGCAAGGGCTGTCAAAGCTATGAATACTACACACTCCCAAAAGAACAGCTAAACCTCAATTAAATTTTTTTTAAAAAGCCATCACATTAATAAAATAAGTATAGTTAAATAAATTAACCACTTTAAACAAAAAATTTAATTTTTGAAAAAATTTAAAATCTTTTTAAAAGTTATAAAAATAAACTTACCTTTCTTTAAAGTCTCTAAAAAAGATAAACCTGTTGAAAAAAATTTAAAATAACACTTAATTAACTACTTACCTTGTTAAAAGGGGGTCCTACGCCTGCTTTCTTTGTGTGTAAAATCTTCACCACTTACCTGCGCGTTCAAAGCTGGAAAAAATAACTAAGTGCACTGTGTGCGCACAGCCTGTAGCGCGCACGCGGTTCACTTAGGAACCGCCCCCTTTTCAATTCACGAAGTGCCGGTTTCCCGCGCATGCGCAGTGCATGCAGGAAACCGGCAATTCGGGTTCTAATACGCGAGAGTACACAGTGCGTACTCTTGCGTATTAGGTTTAATTTTCGGGCCATTGTGTACAACTAGCACGCTAGGTGGATTCCCCGCTCAGGCCAGAGTTAAAATTACAGTCGGGTCTCAATGATGTCATCGGGCCGCAACATGCGCGTGTAAAGAAGGACCCTGTTGGCTCCGGGCGGCTGTCCTCGCTGCCTGCTCAGGAGAGCAGGTTAAAATTGCAGATGTTGCGATCATCAGGCAAGAGGCAGGGAGATTTTAACTGCCCACCCGCCAGGTTTCTGCTGAGCGAGTAGGGTTAAAATCACCCCCTGGAGTTTGTTAACGTAATAGTCCTCCTACCCACACCAGCCTCCAGATTCTTTCGCCAAATTGGGTAGTTACTGGCTGCAAGTTACCTTTAAAAACAAAACAAGTGCCCCCAGGCCTATCTCCCTAGTCTGGTAGGTGAGACCTACTCCAAGTCCCAGTTGTAGCAAGATCTAGGTTTCCTCCAATAGGTGGCAAAGATTGTGGTAGAAGGATTCTTATTTTTTTTAAAGGCAGATAATTGAATTTATGAGCCTCTCTGTATAAATTTTATTTAGCTAAGGCAGCCCTGATTGGATTAATGTTCTCTGTTTTTACCACAGTGATTTTCTTGAATTAAATCCAGAAAAATCTTATTAAAGCCTATCAAATGGTTCTTCGCTGTCCATTTATAATTTAAACACCAGAATACATTTGTATCACAATTATCTGCCCTTTAATATGATTTTCATGGATTGCAATTTAGAAAGGATTTTATTTCTTCAAAACAGAAAGAATTATCTCTTTGAAACCTGACTGTGGAGGGGGAGTTTGAGATTGAAGCCTCTTTCAATTTGGCACAATGAGGTAATGATTTAAAAAGTATTTTTAAAAAAACACACACACAATATACTTAAGCACTGTGGCAGCAGCTGGGCGGATGAGCAGCAGATTATGTTGCGCTATGTGGGGCTTAGAGCAGGGAAGAGCTGAGAGCAACGTCTGAGGCAGTGCGACTTCCACAGTGCAGATGAAAGAGAAGAATAATCTACCAGCTCCCAAAGAACTCTGAGATGAATAAGTAAACTTGTGCAGGCATAAACTATTCATCAAAGTGTGAATTATAAAATAGTCCACATGTCATCATTTTAATTGCTGCTCGGGGAGGGGGGGGAGAAGGTGTGGAAAGAGACAAACATAATGATGTCATTGAGAAGAGTCAAGGGTCACGTTGGCGTAGTGACATCAGAAAGATGTGTCAAACACGAATCAACATTCCTCCCTCAATCAACACCATCAAGGACAGACAAACTGGCCAATTCACTTGATTGCTGTTTGTGGGATCTTGTTGTGTGCACAAAATGGCCGCCGCATTTCCCTACAACAGTCACTTCACTACAGAAGTAATTCATTGTGTGAAGTGTTTTGAGAACTCAATGTGATCCGGCGCTGTATAAATGTCAAATGACTTGCATTTATATAGTGCCTTACATCTCAAAGCCCGTGACGCACAATGAATTACTTTTGTGGCCTGCAGCAACTGCTTTGCGGATGGAAGGGGAGAGCCCCCCTGCTCTGTAAATATTTAAGTTGAGGTCAGGAGGGTTTAATAAGTGCCATGGGGGGAGTCCAACTGGAGTTACACTGCGAACCCATTCCGTTTTACATATACATAGATACATAGATACATAGAAGATAGGAGCAGGAGTAGGCCATCCGGCCCTTCGAGCCTGCTCCGCCATTTAATGAGATCATGGCTGATCCTCCAATTCAGTATCCCGTCCCCGCCTTCTCTCCGTAACCCTTAACCCCTTTTGCCTGTAGAAATATATCTAATTCCCTCTTAAATATATTTAATGAGCTGGCGTACACTGCCCTCTGTGGCAATGAGTTCCACAGGTTCACCACCCTCTGAGTGAAGAAATTCCCCCTCATTTCTGTCCTAAATGGTTTAGCCCTTATCCTTAAATTATGTCCTCTAGTTCTGTTCTCACCCGCCAAGGGAAACATTCCTTCTGCATCTAGTCTGTCTAGACCTGTCAGAATTTTATACACTTCTATGAGGTCCCCTCTCAATCTTCTAAACTCCAATGTGTACATCCCTAAACTACATAGTCTCTCCTCATAGGTCAATCCCGCCATTCCTGGTATCAGCCTGGTGAATCGCCGCTGCACCCCCTCCATGGCAAGAACATCTTTCCTCAGATGAGGCGACCAAAACTGTACACAGTACTCGAGGTGTGGTCTCACCAGTGCCCTGTACAGCTGCAGCAAGGTATCCCTGTTCCTGTATTCCAACCCTTTTGCTATGAAGGCCAGCATACCGTTTGCCTTCTTGATCGCCTGTTGCACCTGCATGCTCGCCTTCAGTGACTGGTGTACAAGAACACCCAGGTCTCTCTGTACTTCCCCCTCTCCCAATTTATTGCCATTTAAATAATAATTTGCCCTCCCGTTCCTGCACCCAAGGTGGATAACTTCGCACTTGTCCACATTATAGTGCATCTGCCATTTATCCGCCCAATCACCCAGTCTGTCCAAATCGCTCTGGAGCTTCCTGGTCTCCTCCTCTGAGCCCACCCCCCCTCCTAGTTTAGTGTCGTCTGCAAATTTGGAAATGCTGCATCCGACTCCCTGATCCAGGTCATTAATGTAAATTGTGAACAGCTGGGGACCCAGGACAGATCCCTGTGGTACCCCACTTGTTACTGCCTGCCATTCAGAAAATGAGCCGTTTATTCCAACTCTCTGTTTTCTGTCTGACAGCCAGTTCTCTATCCACGTCAATACTTTCCCCTTTATCCCATGAGCTTCAATTTTCCCTGCTAATCTTTTATGTGGGACCTTATCGAAGGCCTTTTGGAAGTCCAGGTACACCACATCTACTGGCTCTCCCCCATCTATTTTACCAGTTACTCCCTCAAAAAATTCCAATAGATTAGTCAAGCACGATTTACCCTTTGTAAATCCATGTTGACTCTGTCCTATCCTGTCCCCATTTG
Source organism: Squalus acanthias (assembly GCA_030390025.1). Lineage (NCBI taxonomy): Eukaryota > Metazoa > Chordata > Chondrichthyes > Squaliformes > Squalidae > Squalus > Squalus acanthias. The sequence goes on along the minus strand of JASTWF010000036.1, from coordinate 940,186 downwards.
CTAAGTGCTCCGCTATTTCATCCTTAATGATGGACTCCAGCATTTTGCCCACAACTGATGTAAGGCTTACAGGTCTGTAATTACCTGCTTTTTCCCTACCCCCCTTTTTGAATAGTGGGGTAACGTTAGCTACCCTCCAATCCATGGGCACTGTTCCCGAGTCTAATGAATTCTGAAAAATCATACTTAGTGCATCCGCTATCTCTAGGGCCACCTCCTTCAGCACCCTAGGATGCATGTTATCAGGCCCTGGGGATTTGTCCGCCTTCAATCCCTTTAGCTTCCTTAACACCATATCCTTAGAGATATTGACTTGCGTCATTTCCTCCTTTGCAAATGTCCCTATTTTTCCCGATATCCCAGGGAGGTTTTTTGTGTCTTCCTTCGTAAAGACTGACCCAAAGTATGCATTTAGTTGGTCTGCCATTTCTTTATTTCCCGTTATATATTCCCCCGTATCTGACTGCAATGGGCCAACTTTGGTTTTCACCAGTCTTTTCCTCTTGATATACTTATAAAAGCTTTTGGAGTTAGTTTTTATATTTTCCGCCAGCTTGCTTTCGTAAGCTATTTTGCCCCTCTTGATTAAGCCCTTTGTCCTCCTTTGCTCTATCTTAAACTGTTCCCAATCTTCCGCTCTGGCGCTTTTTTTGGCTATTTTATATGCCCTATATTTGGATTTTATGCTGTCTCTAATTTCCCCTGTTATCCACGGTTGAGTCACCTTTTTAGATTTCCTTTTATGCCAGATTGGTATAAACAATTTTTGCAATTTTGTCATTCTATCTTTAAATGCTTGCCATTGTTTATCTACCTCCAGTCCTCCCAGAGTTTTACTCCAGAGTGAGATTGAACTGCAGTTTAGTGCCATCGCAAATTGGAATTCACTCCATGCAGACGCTACATACAACATATCCTACCCCTTGAAGGTGCTTTCACATCACTTGAGTTCAGTTTGGACAGCTTCAGAATTGCTTCGCAGGGTTCCCCTTGTTGCAAGCTGTGTAGTAGACCTACAAATCACACAAGTTCCACGTGTAGCAGAATACAGTCGGAGATTTGTTACTAATCATCAGTCTAACTCAGTAAGATATATTAAACTCTATTTCAAATATAGTTACAACAACAACTTGTATTTATCTAGCGCCTTCAATGTAGTAAAACATCCCAAGGTGCTTCACAGGAACGTTATCAAACAAAATTTGACACCGAGCCACATGAAGAGATATTAGGACAGATGCTTGGTCAAAGAGGGAGGTTTTAAGGAGCGTCTTAAAGGAGGAGAGAGCGGTAGTGAGGTGGAGAGGTTTAGGGAGGGAATTCCAGAGCTTAGGGCCCAGGCAGTTGAAGGCACGGCCGCCAATGGTTGAGCGATTATAATCAGGGATGCTCAAGGAAACAAAACAAAAAACAACCTACCTTTCTGGGCCCCTTCAGGCCCCGGATCCTCTTGCCATCAGCTTGGCCTGGTGAGGAGACCACGATGGCTTTCCCCACGCAGGCCTCAGGTTAAAATTGCAGTCGGGCCCCGAAGACGTCATTGGAACCCAATCTGCACATGACCAACGGGTGCCCAGCTCGCCTGCTCAAAAAGAGCAGGTTAAAATTGCAACCCGCGGGGAAGGCAGCGGGTTCGGAGGGTGCGCGTCACTGCGGGCATTTTAACTGCCCCGCTTTCCGCCATACGAGCAGGGTTGTAATCGGCCCTTTCGTGTTCCTGTCATTCTGCATAAGTTTACTGATTCCACCTTCCCACCCCGCCCCATCCCCCAACCCCCTGCCCCGCCACCCGGATTGGCGTCTGTAAATATTGACAGTATAATTGCTGTGATGACTCAGATTGAAGCCTTTAAGGGATGCCCAGTAATCTGACTAAAGCCAGACAGTGGACAAAACTGCTTGCTTCGGAAATTTGTCTGCTGTGTTTATGAAATGTTCCAAGTGTTGCACACGCACAATTCCCCCGAATGAGCTTTTAATTTGAACACCTGTTTTCATATACTGCTAGTTTCGCTCTCCACGCCTTTTACTTGCTGCATTATTACATATTTGGACAGTTAGATATGACGGTCTCTTCCTCATCCCTGAAATGCGGATGAAATCTTACATTTCACACCTCCTGTGTCAATGCGGCCGTAACCACGGTAATGAGCTGTAGTGCTATACATGAGCATCTGACTTCAATATTCAGCATTGATTTGTGTCACGTTCCTCATTACCTACTGCATTTGCTACACAGTAGGACAAGATAGCTTGTACCTTCACCAAAACACTGAAGATGTGAAGGATTAACGACATAATCTAGTCTGACACTCCTGTGTTGTCCTGAGGGAGCACTCCTTTCTCGGAGGTGCTGTCTTTCGAATGAGACATCAAATCAGACATCTGCCTGATCAGGTGAGCATTAATGATCCCATGCACTATTCAAAGAGGAGCAGGGAGTTTTCCCATTGTCCTGGCCAATAGGTTTCCTGCAACAGTATGTAATGGAACCGACCAGGGAGCAGGCTATCTTGGATCTGGTACTGTGTAATGAGACTGAATTAATAAATGATCTCATAGTAAAGGATCCTCTGGGAAAGAGTGATCATAGCATGGTTGAATTTCAAATTCAGTTGGAGGGTGAGAAAGTTGTATCTCAAACCAGTGTCCTGATCTTAAACAAAGGCAATTACAGTGGGATGAGGGCAGAACTGGCTAAAGTGGACTGGAAAAATAAATTAAAGGATAAGACAGTTGAAATGCAGTGGCGGACATTTAAGGAGATATTTCATAACTCTCAACAAAAATATATTCCAGTGAGAAAGAAAGATTTTAAGAGAAGGGAGCACCATCTGTGGCTAACTAAGGAAGTAAAGGATGGTATCAAATTGAAAATGAAGGCATACAATGTTGCCAAGATTGGTGGGAGACCAGAGGATTGGGAAATTTTTAAAAACCAGCAAAGGATGACTAAAAATATAATAAAGAGAGAGAAGATCAATTATGAGAGTAAACTGGCAAGAAACATTAAAACAGGTAGTAAGAGCTTCTACAGGTATATAAAAAGGAAGAGGGTAGCTAAAGTAAACATTGGTCCCTTAGAGGATGAGACTGGGGAATTAATAATGGGGAACGGGGAAATGGCAGAGACTCTGAACAAATATTTTGTATCTGTCTTCACGGTAGAAGACACTAACAACATCCCAATAATGGATAATCAGGGGGCCACAGGGAGGGGGGAACTAAAGACAATCACTATCACTAAGGAAATAGTACTTGGTAAAATAAAAGTCCCCTGGACCAGATGGCCTGTATCCCAGGGTCTTAAAAGAAGTGGCTGCAGAGATAGTAGATGCATTGGTTGCAATATTCCAAAATTCCCTGGACTCTGGAGAGGTCCCAGCGGATTGGAAAACCGCAAATGTAACACCCCTATTTAAGAAAGGAGGGAGACAGAAAGCAGGAAACTATAGACCAGTTAGCCTAACATCTGTCGTTGGGAAAATGCTGGAGTCCTTCATTAAGGAAGCAGTAGCAGGGCATTTGGAAAATCATAATGCAGTCAAGCAGAGTCAGCATGGTTTTATGAAAGGGGGTTCTTGTGCATGAAACACAAAAAGTTAGCATGCAGGTACAGCAAGTAATCAAAAAGGCAAATGGAATGTTGGCCTTTATTTCAAAGGGGTTGGAGTATAAAAGTAGGGAAGTCCTGCTACAACTGTACAGGGTATTGGTGAGACCACACCTCGAATACTGCGTACAGTTTTGGTCTCCTTATTTAAGGAAGGATATACTTGCATTGGAGGCAGTTCAGAGACGATTCACTAGGTTAATTTCAGAGATGAGGGGTTTGACTTATGAGGAAAGGTTGAGCAGGCTGGGCCTATACTCATTGGAATTTAGAAGAATGAGAGGTGATCTTATTGAAACATATCAGGTACTGAGGGGATTGGACAAGGTAGATGCAGAGAGGATGTTTCCCCTCGTGGGGAAATCTAGAACGCGGGGGCATAGTTTTAGAATAAAGGGTCGCCCTTTTAGAACTGAGATGAGGAGGAATTTCTTCTCTCAGAGGGTCGTAAATCTGTGGAATTCTCTGCCCCAGAGAGCCGTGGAGGCTGGGTCATTAAATACATTTAAGGTGGAGATAGACAGATTTTTGCAAGATAAGGGAGTGAAGGGTTATGGGGAGCGGGCAGGGAAGTGGCTTTGAGCCCAAGATCAGCCATGATCTTATTGAATGGCGGAGCAGGCTCGAGGGGCCAAGTGGCCGACTCCTGCTCCTATTTCTTATGTTCTTAATATTCCTCCCTCAACCAACACTGCCTAAAAAAGAATAGAGTAACTGGTCATTCAGCTCATTGCTGTTGGTGGGATCTTGCTCTGTGCAAAATGGCTGCTATTTTTGCCTGTATGAGTAAGCCTTGCCTCCGTGAGTCAGAAGGTGGTGTGTTCAAGTCCCACTCCAGAGACTTGAGCACAATAATCTCGGCTGACACTCCAGGGCAGTCCTGAGGGCGTGCTGCACTGTCGGAGGTGCCGTCTTTCAGATGAGATGTTAAACCGAGGTCCCATCTGCCCTCTCGGGTGGATGTAAAAGATGCCACGGCGCTATTTCGAAGAAGAGCAGGGGGGAGTTCTCCCCAGTGTCCTGGAAAATATTTATACCTCAATCAACACCTAAAAACAGATGATCTGGTCATTATTACGTTGCTGTTTGTGGGAGCTTGCTGTGCGCAAATTGGCTACCGCGTTTCCCACATTACAACAGTGACTACACTGCATTGGCTGTAAAGAGCTTTTGGATGTCCGGAGGTCACGGAAGGTGCTATATAAATAATTAATTGTGAACGTGTAGTGCTTTAAGACGTTTGAGAGATGTGCTTGATAAGTCTTTCTGGGATTGTGCTTTATTTTAACCACAGACTTTCCACTGGAAATAACAATCACTTGAAAAGCTGCTCTGAAGATTATTGACCAAGCTTCATTCAAGCTGATAGTGTGAGACTGGACATCTTATTCAGTTTAAGAGGTGGTCCGGGGCACAGGCATTGGTGTGCCAACGAGCTATCACACAATGTGGGTTCATACCTGCATTTCCAACATGTCCCAAGCCAGCCATTCATTAGTTTGTAATACAAGCCTGATTATCACTATGCTGGTATGAAATACAAAAAACCCTTTCCTTCTTCATCTTTCAGTCACTTGATAGGGTTCTGGCATGACTGGATACAAATGGCAGAAGAGATAGTCTGGGCTCAAACAGCAAAGCCTAACATAAACACACCATAACAAAACATAAGCACCTCCCAAACCCACGGCCTCTACCACCTAGAAGGACAAGGGCAGCAGGCGCATGGGAACACCATCACCTGCAAATTCCCCTCCAAGTCACACACCATCCTGACTTGGAAATATATCGCCGATCCTTCATCGTCACTGGGTCAAAATCCTGGAACTCCCTCCCTAACAGCACTGTGGGAGCACCTTCACCACACGGACTGCAGCGGTTCAAGAAGGCGGCTCACCACCACCTTCTCAAGGGGCGACTAGGGATGGGCAATAAATGCTGGCCTTGCCAGCAACGCCCACATCCCAGGAACGAATATTAAAAAAATGGTGCAATAGGCCATTCCATAGACTACTTTTAAATAGCGCTACGAATGGTGTGTTGGAAGGCTGCAACACAATTGAGTTCAGATGTCTTTTATAGATTACTCAAACATTACCCGCCTTTTGCTAGCTCAGTGGATGAATAACTAGCATGGTACTAAGCCACTCAGACCAGAAAATCCAAGCTACCATGGCAATGAGCTGTAGTGGTATAAACAAGCATCTAATTTCAATATTTAGCCTTGATTTTTGTCACTTTCCTCATTCATATCCCCAGTCTTGGCCACATTAGCTGATTTCAGCTGGGATGCAACACTGTGCCTCAGTGTGCTACTAGGCAAAGGAGAATGAAAACCGACCAGGGTTCCCACTCCTCATTATCCAGCGACACCCCCACCCACCAGCCCCCCCCCCACCGCCGACATGTGCTTGAATACGGGACGAGAGCAGGATCAAGCACAGCTCAGTCGAATAACCGCCCAACGCTCACTATCTAGGCTCACAGGTGGGAGTGTGGGTGTGGGGAGGGAAATAGCCACTCGCAGGGTACCAGAGGGTTGCTGCTGGTCTCCAGAGAGCTATAGCGCAGTGCGACCTGGTGCCTTCAGGAGCAGAGGGGGAGAAAGCTGAAAGAATAAAATACGCAAAAAGATGTGTGCTTGTGGCTCATGTCAGCCGTGGCTCAGTGGGTAGCACCCTCGCCTTCTGCGTCAGAAGGTTGTGGGTTCAGAGTCCCACTCCAGAGACTTGAACACGAAAGTCTAGGCTGACACTCCAGTGCAGTACTGAGGGAGCGCCGCACTGTCGGAAGTGCTGTCTTTCAGATGAAAGGTTAAACCGAGGCCCCATCTGCTCTCTCAGGTGGACGTAAAAGATCCCATGGTGCTATTTCGATGAAGAGCAAGGAAATGATCCCCGGTGTCCTAGGCCAATATTTATCCCTCAATCAAACACCACTAAAGCAGATTATCTGGTCATTAATACATTGCTATTAGTGGGAGCTTGCTGTGCACAAATTGGCTGCTGCGTTTCCTACATTGCAACAGTGACTGCACTTCAAAAAGTACTTTGTTGGCTGTAAGGCGCTTTGGGACGTCCGGTGGTCGTGAAAGGCGCTATATAAATGCAAGTTTGTCTTTTTCTTTCTCACGTTATCATGTGATTCCCCTCAACTGCACTGCAAGCTATTACTTTAGTGAGCGCAGGAGGTGGTAGTTGCCCTGCTCATTACAGTGATGGATTATAGGTTGCGCCTGTGCACTGAATGTTGGTGGTGTCCCTCAATGGTGAACAATTGTAAAGTCTACTCCAGTTCATAAATTGACGAATGTAATTTGTGGGCTGTGGTAACTAATAGATCACAGCATTACTTAATGGAAGCAAAACACATCAACAGTGATTAGCCCAGCCCTGGCACGATGTCTGGCGGGGGATGCAAATGATTATTTTAGTATCTAATTAATTCTTTATATTTGTAGTTAAATAAAATGTTGTTAGGTCAGTGTCCTTTTCAGAAGAAGCATGAAGTTTCGGTCACATACTCTGCAGTTGTTGCTGAATTCCAGAGGGCCTCAACCAGCTGCACACAATTCCAAAACACCAGATGTTGGGAAGGTCAAGTACAATATTAATGACACTGAGATGATTTAACACACACTACAAAATGCTCCACTGCTTCCAAGTATACTGTGGTAGGAAGAGCGGATAAACCATGACACTTAAACTCTCCAAGACTCTCCAAGCTCTGAGAGTAACATCTAAATACATAGATCATGGGCAAAGGAATTCCTTTCAGAAGTATGTCGGACCTGTTAGTCACAAGCACCGCAGGCAAAAGTGATTGACGATGAGCAGTTTCTCACCTTGGTAAACACCATCAATTATTCAATGGCCCACGTATTATATGGGTGCCTTTTTAAACACACTTTGTGCAACACAGAACCCAAAGTGATAAGTTAAACACAGTGAGATGTCATTTTTCATTTCCACCGTTCCTCAACTCATCCACTGCTGAAAGCCTCGTCCATGCCTTTGTTACCTCTAGACTTGACTATTCCATTGCTCTCCTGGCCGGCCTCCCATCTTCCACCCACTATAAACTTGAGGTCATCCAAAACTCTACTGGCCGTGTCCTAACTCGCACCAAGTCCCGTTCACCCATCACCCCCTGTGCTCAATGACCAGCACTGGCTCCCGGTCCCCCAACGCCTCCAATTTAAAATTCTCATTCTCGTGTCCAAATCCCTCAATGGCCTCGCCCCTCCCCATCTCTGTAACCTCCTCCAGCCTGCTCCCCTCCCCCAATCCCCCACCCCGCCCAGCGGCAAGCTGCCTGTCAGATCACATTGAGCATCTGGAGCTCGCCAATATTATTGGCGAGACTCAACCATAGAAATAGTTTGGGCCTCTCAATGGCATCGGGTGTAGCAGATGTCCCTCCCACCGCCCGTCCGACTTGTACCAGAGTTGAATATTGCCCCCAATTGTTCTTTCGAAGTTTTGCTCGAGACTGTATACAGCAGCTCCTCATCTGGAATCCCAGATGGGCAGACTGCCGCTTCTGCTCAGGATTTGGCTCTTTATCACTGTCACCAAGAAATATAAAAGTTACGGTACGATTAAATCAACTTGCATCTATCCTCTCTACTCAATATTTCTGTAAAACTGTTTGAAATTGTTAAACGTTTAAATAAACATGTTCAAATAGTTTGGACAGCTCTACCAAAGAGCTGGCATGGGCATGATGGGCCGAATGGCCTCCTTCTGTGCTGTATCATTCCATGATTCGATGAAATCCAGGGCTACTTTCTATTCAGAAGCTCGATCATAACTTGTGCAATTGTTGGTCCTTCCAGAAGTTTCTGCTCTTGTATTAGTCCTTTATTTAAAAAGAATCATTCTCAATGAAAATACATTAGACCGATTTGTTTCTGAGCTCTCTTCCAGACACGTACATAACCATTAAATGCTTGGCAAAGTTTCACTTGTCCCACTAATGGGACAATTAGCTCTTCACTGACATTAAGAAACTCGCCAGCTGTGCAGTGCTCTGCTTTTCCCCGATTTGAGTGCAGTGCAGAGCTGGTAGTATAACTCGAAGCTGCACTAAGAGCAGGTACTGCTCTCAAACAGCACCTGCAGTATGACTGCACCGGAAGTGAGCTGTCCATCACAGCGACACCTCCTGGCAGAATAAAGAACTGAACAAAGATGCACAGGAAAATATTGCACATGATTTATGTAGTCAGCATTAATATTGATAACAGGAAAGAGTGTATGTAAGGTTGTGACTTCATTTTTGGGGGTTCAGACGATGACTATTAACCATTTAAACTTCACACTCGCAGTTTGATACCATCAGAGTCTCTTGATTACTCTCTGCTCTCCACATAATAAAGTTAACACACTTCCTCTTTGTTTGGGGAGAACAGAGGCACCTTTACACTGTATCTAGCCCATGCTGTACCTGCCCTGGGAGTGTTTGATGGGACAGTGTAGAGGGAGCTTTACTCTGTATCTAGCCCATGCTGTACCTGCCCTGGGAGTGTTTGATGGGACAGTGTAAAGGGAGCTTTACTCTGTATCTAACCCGTGCTGTACCTGCCCTGGGAGTGTTTGATGGGACAGTGTAGAGGGAGCTTTACTCTGTATCTAACCCATGCTGTACCTGTCCTGGGAGTGTTTGATGGGACAGTGTAGAGGGAGCTTTACTCTGTATCTAACCCATGCTGTACCTGTCCTGGGAGTGTTTGATGGGACAGTGCAGAGGGAGCTTTACTCTGTATCTAACCCCGTGCTGTACCTGCCCTGGGAGAGTTTGATGGGACAGTGTAGAGGGAGCTTTACTCTGTATCTAACCGTGCTGTACCTGCCCTGGGAGTGTTTGATGGGACAGTGTAGAGGGAGCTTTACTCTGTATCTAACCCATGCTGTACCTGTCCTGGGAGTGTTTGATGGGACAGTGCAGAGGGAGCTTTACTCTGTATCTAACCCCGTGCTGTACCTGCCCTGGGAGAGTTTGATGGGACAGTGTAGAGGGAGCTTTACTCTGTATCTAACCGTGCTGTACCTGCCCTGGGAGTGTTTGATGGGACAGTGTAGAGGGAGCTTTACTCTGCATCTAACCCGTGCTGTACCTGCCCTGGGAGTGTTTGATGGAACAGTGTAGAGGGAGCTTTACTCTGTATCTAACCCCGTGCTGTACCTGCCCTGGGAGTGTTTGATGGGACAGTGTAGAGGGAGCTTTACTCTGTATCTAGCCCCGTGCTGTACCTGCCCTGGGAGTGTTTGATGGGGACAGTGTAGAGGGAGCTTTACTCTGTATCTAACCCGTGCTGTACCTGCCCTGGGAGTGTTTGATGGGGACAGTGTAGAGGGAGCGTTACTCTGTATCTAACCCGTGCTGTACCTGCCCTGGGGGTGTTTGATGGGAAAGTGTGGAGGGAGCTTTACTCTGTATCTAACACCGTGCTGTACCTGCCCTGGGAGTGTTTGATGGGACAGTGTAGAGGGAGCTTTACTCTGTATCTAACCCGTGCTGTACCTGCCCTGGGAGTGTTTGATGGGACAGTGTAGAGGGAGCTTTACTCTGTATCTAACCCCGTGCTGTACCTGCCCTGGGAGTGTTTGATGGGACAGTGTAGAGGGAGCTTTACTCTGTATCTAACCCCGTGCTGTACCAGCCCTGGGAGTGTTTGATGGGACAGTGTAGAGGGAGCTTTACTCTGTATCTAACCCGTGCTGTACTTGCCCTGGGAGTGTTTGATGGGACAGTGTAGAGGGAGCTTTACTCTGTATCTAACCCGTGCTGTACTTGCCCTGGGAGTGTTTGATGGGACAGTGTAGAGGGAGCTTTACTCTGTATCTAACCCGTGCTGTACCTGCCCTGGGAGTGTTTGATGGGACAGTGTAGAGGGAGCTTTACTCTGTATCTAACCCCGTGCTGTACCTGCCCTGGGAGTGTTTGATGGGACAGTGTAGAGGGAGCTTTACTCTGTATCTAACCCCGTGCTGTACCTGCCCTGGGAGTGTTTGATGGGGACAGTGTAGAGGGAGCTTTACTCTGTATCTAACCCCGTGCTGTACCTGCCCTGGGAGTGTTTGATGGGACAGTGTAGAGGGAGCTTTACTCTGTATCTAACCCGTGCTGTGCCTGCCCTGGGAGTGCTTGATGCAAAACGTGTTCCATTAATGTGCAAGTAAAACTTGAGGGTTCGAGAGATAGTAATATAAAAGAGCCCATAATTGCAGTAGCTGTTCATGAACAGTGGGTGGAGTGGGCTTGATGGGCTTCTCCTCATTCCAAACTTTTACATATCCAGGCATCACCCAATGGAACTCAGCCTTTCACAAGTAGAGCTCAAGAGTGACCCAGGTCTCGGAGGCAGTTGCTTTTCTGCTTTGCTTTTCCTTCTGCCCTGGTGGAGAGGCGCTTTGCCCTTTTCTCAACAGTGCCACTCGCCAAGGAGGCCGAGATAAGGAACTCAGTGACGTAAACCAACTCCAAAAGTATATCAAGAGGAAAAGACTGGTGAAAACCAAAGTTGGTCCATTGCAGTCAGATACGGGGGAATATATAACGGGAAATAAGGAAATGGCAGACCAACTAAATGCATACTTTGGGTCAGTCTTTACGAAGGAAGACACAAAAAACCTCCCTGGGATATCGGGAAAAATAGGGACATTGGCAAAGGAGGAACTGACGCAAATCAATATCTCTAAGGATATGGTGTTAAGGAAGCTAAAGGGATTGAAGGCGGACAAATCCCCAGGGCCTGATAACATGCATCCTAGGGTACTGAAGGAGGTGGCCCTAGAGATAGCGGATGCACTAAGTATGATTTTTCAGAATTCATTAGACTCGGGAACAGTGCCCATGGATTGGAGGGTAGCTAACGTTACCCCACTATTCAAAAAGGGGGGTAGGGAAAAAGCAGGTAATTACAGACCTGTAAGCCTTACATCAGTTGTGGGCAAAATGCTGGAGTCCATCATTAAGGATGAAATAGCGGAGCACTTAGCAAATGGGGACAGGATAGGACAGAGTCAACATGGATTTACAAAGGGTAAATCGTGCTTGACTAATCTATTGGAATTTTTTGAGGGAGTAACTGGTAAAATAGATGGGGGAGAGCCAGTAGATGTGGTGTACCTGGACTTCCAAAAGGCCTTCGATAAGGTCCCACATAAAAGATTAGCATGGAAAATTGAAGCTCATGGGATAAAGGGGAAAGTATTGACGTGGATAGAGAACTGGCTGTCAGATAGAAAACAGAGAGTTGGAATAAACGGCTCATTTTCTGAATGGCAGGCAGTAACAAGTGGGGTACCACAGGGATCTGTCCTGGGTCCCCAGCTGTTCACAATTTACATTAATGACCTGGATCAGGGAGTCGGATGCAGCATTTCCAAATTTGCAGACGACACTAAACTAGGAGGGGGGGTGGGCTCAGAGGAGGAGACCAGGAAGCTCCAGAGCGATTTGGACAGACTGGATGATTGGGCGGATAAATGGCAGATGCACTATAATGTGGACAAGTGCGAAGTTATCCACCTTGGGTGCAGGAACGGGAGGGCAAATTATTATTTAAATGGCAATAAATTGGGAGAGGGGGAAGTACAGAGAGACCTGGGTGTTCTTGTACACCAGTCACTGAAGGCGAGCATGCAGGTGCAACAGGCGGTCAAGAAGGCAAACGGTATGCTGGCCTTCATAGCAAAAGGGTTGGAATACAGGAACAGGGATACCTTGCTGCAGCTGTACAGGGCACTGGTGAGACCACACCTCGAGTACTGTGTACAGTTTTGGTTGCCTCATCTGAGGAAAGATGTTCTTGCCATGGAGGGGGTGCAGCGGCGATTCACCAGGCTGATACCAGGAATGGCGGGATTGACCTATGAGGAGAGACTATGTAGTTTAGGGATGTACACACTGGAGTTTAGAAGATTGAGAGGGGACCTCATAGAAGTGTATAAAATTCTGACAGGTCTAGACAGACTAGATGCAGAAGGAATGTTTCCCTTGGCGGGTGAGAACAGAACTAGAGGACATAATTTAAGGATAAGGGCTAAACCATTTAGGACAGAAATGAGGGGGAATTTCTTCACTCAGAGGGTGGTGAACCTGTGGAACTCATTGCCACAGAGGGCAGTGTACACCAGCTCATTAAATATATTTAAGAGGGAATTAGATATATTTCTACAGGCAAAAGGGGTTAAGGGTTACGGAGAGAAGGCGGGGACGGGATACTGAATTGGAGGATCAGCCATGATCTCATTGAATGGCGGAGCAGGCTCGAAGGGCCGGATGGCCTACTCCTGCTCCTATCTTCTATGTATCTATATCTATGTAAGAAATCGAGCCCACTCCCACCGCTGTCATGCCACCTTGGGTGGGTACTGTAATGCACTGCACCAGCATGCCACAAAAACACAGTGCCCCGTCTGCCCTCTCGGGTGGACGTAAAAGATCCCATGGCACTATTTTGAAGAAGAGATGGGGAGATCTACCCGGTGTCCTGGGCCAATATTTATCCCTCAACCAACATCACTAAAAACAGATTATCTGGTCATTATCACATTGCTGTTTGTGGGAGCTTGCTGTGCGCAAATTGGCTGCCACGTTTCCCACATTACAACAGTGACCACACTTCAAAAAAAGTACTTCATTGGCTGTGAAGCGCTTTGAGACGTCCTGAGGTTGTGAAAGGCGCTGTATAAATGCAAGTCTTTCTTTCATTCATCATGCTCCCCGAATAAACCCAAAATCGTAAAATGTTATTTATAGTATCTAACTTCGCTGCAGAGTTCTGCTGCCCTCAAAGAAGTAGATTGACTTGTAAAGTCATGTGCTTTTTAATGATCAGGAATTTTCTCTCTCTCCTCAATTTACTTGGTTTCCACGATATTATCACAACAATCTCATTGAGTTCTGTAGAAATCAATAAAATGCAGGTGACCCACTGTCAGTGGGACTGTGATAATGTGCCGAGCAATCGCTCATTAACTCTCTGAGGACGGCACTCTTGATTTCCACAGCAAAAAAAAACCAAAATAAAATCTGTGACAGGCTCGGTGCCAAAGGTGGCAGTCTCCTGATGGTTTAGTCTTGCAAAATTCAAATTCCTCTGCTCAGTGTGCAGCAAAACGCCTCTGTCCTTCTGTGATGATGATGCCCACCCAAGTTGTTAGATTACTCTTGCAGGTATTTGTGATCCCTGCCTCTGGATTCCCTTCATCCTCTCCCACTGTGAAAACAGAAAGTCTCGACAGATTTACAAATGTCATGCAAACAAAACCTTTTCAGGAGACACTTGCCTTCTCGGCACACAAAAGAAGTCATTTCTTTCAAATTCAGTGTATTCTATAGCCTTCTGTTTCAACAAATACAGCTCATAAATCAGTTTGCTTTGGAATTGTGTGTTTTTTAAGTGCTTTCAACTTTGCAACAGTGACTACACTTCATTGGCTGTAAAGTCCTGAGGTCGTGAAAGGCGCTATATAAATGCAAGTCTTTCTTTCTTTGATGGTCCCCTCTAAAATGGGAAGCAATGGGACTTCCACTGTAAAGTCTTTTTTCTTTCTCACAACATCACTAAAACTGTTTATCCGGTCATTATCACATTGCTGTTTGTGGGAGCTTGCTGTGCGCAAATTGGCTGCCAGGTTTCCTACATTACAACAGTGGCTACACTTCAAAAGTATGTCACTGTCATTGCCAGCTGTGGCTCAGTGGGTAGCACACATCACCTGAATGGCTTGATAGGTCATGGGTTCAAGTCCCACTCCAGAGACTTGAGCCCGTAAAGCTAGGCTGACACTCCAGTGCAGTGCTGAGGGAGTGCTGCACTGTCGGAGGTGCTGTCTTTTGGATGAGACGTTAAACCGAGGCCCCGTCTGCCCTCTCAGGTGGATGTAAAAGATCCCATGGCACCATTTTGAAGAAGAGCAGGGGAGTTCTCCCCTGGCCAATGTTTACCCCTCGACCAACATAACAAAAATAGTTTATCTGGTCATTATCACGTGGGAGTTTGCTCTGTGCAAATTGTGGCTGCTGTGTTTCCCACATTACAACAGTGACTCTACTTCATTGGCTGAAAGGTGCTATATAAATGCAAGTCTTTCTTTATTGGCTGTAAAGTGCTTTGGGACGTCCTGAGGTCGTGGAAGGTGCTATATAAATGCAAGGCTTTCTTTCTTTCCTATACTCATTGGAGTTTCGAAGAATGAGAGGTGATCTTATTGAAACATATAAAATACTGAGGGGGCTCGACAGGGTAGATGCAGAGAGGATGTTTCCCCTCATGGGGAAATCTAGAACTCGGGGGCATAGTTTCAGAATACAGGGGTCTCCCTTTTAGAACTGAGATGAGGAGGAATTTCTTCTCTCAGAGGGTCGTAAATCTGTGGAATTCTCTGCCCCAGAGAGCCGTGGAGGCTGGGTCATTAAATACATTTAAGGTGGAGATAGACAGATTTTTGCAAGATAAGGGAGTGAAGGGTTATGGGGAGCGGGCGGGGAAGTGGCTTTGAGCCCAAGATCAGCCATGATCTCATTGAATGGCGGAGCAGGCTCGAGGGGCCAAGTGGCCTATTCCTGCTCCTATTTCTTGTGTTCTTATGTTCTTTTCTTTCTTTCCTTCCTTCCACTGCAGTGCTCAGTGTGGAGCTGAACCTAACACACCAGGAAGGTCCCAGTGGTGGCAGTGGTGCTATAACTTGCCTCAGAACCCCTGAGCTAGGGAGAAGGGAAATCTACCAAGGTTTTCACTCCTGGAGGAAAGAATTGCTCTGAATCCTATATGAAGTGACATTGTAAACGCATTTAAAAGAAACCTGTTTATGATTTTTCTAAATAGTGAACAGAGGAATTCACATCCTCAAATTGCTATCCAGTGATTCGAAGTGTACTTGTATGGATGTTGGGTGACGATCAGATCGGGCTCGGTTATGATGCCACCGCGCCATGTTAAAATAGCCTCCTGATAAAAAAGACTTGCATTTCTATAGCGCCTTTCATGACCACC
The DNA here is from genome assembly GCA_030390025.1 of Squalus acanthias. Lineage (NCBI taxonomy): Eukaryota > Metazoa > Chordata > Chondrichthyes > Squaliformes > Squalidae > Squalus > Squalus acanthias. Next base: position 924,566 of record JASTWF010000036.1, on the reverse strand, counting down.
GGACGTCCCAAAGCACTTCACAGCCAATAAAGCACTTTTTTTGAAGTGGAGTCACTGTTGTAATGTGGGAAACGCGGCAGTCGATTTGCGCACAGCAAGCTCCCACAAACAGCAATGTGATAATGACCAGATCATCTGTTTTTTTTAATGATGTTGGTTGAAGGATAAATATTGGCCAGGACACCGGGGAGAACTCCCCCCCTGCTCTTCTTCAAATTGGTGCCAGGGGATCTTTTACGTCCACCTGAGAGAGCAGACGGGGCCTCGGTTTAACATCTCATTCAAAAGACAGCACCGCACTCCCTCAGCACTGTGCTGGAGTGTCAGCCTAGAATTTTGTACTCAAGTCTCTGGAGTGGGACTTGAACCCACAACCTTCTGACTCTGAGGCAAGGGTGCTGCCCACTGAGCCACGGCCAACACTCAGTGACAATCAGTGTCCAGGATCACATGTGAAGAATGGCCAGTTGGTTCAGGGGTCAACCAGCATCTGTGGACTTGTGTCTCAGCAAGAGTGGAAGGCAGGGCAAAAGTGAGCAGGGGTGGAATATCAGTGCCAAGGAATACATCAAAACCGTACTACGTACACACGGGTCAGGTATTGTATGGCTGAGATATAAAACAAATCTCCCTTTAGTCTGTTCCCCTTTCAGAAGCGTACACTCCTACTTCACCAATGTGACATTCCTATTCCCATCTCACGGTCTTTCCAAGTGAGATTGACAATCGAATGCCAATTAGTAGAGAATTACAGCCAACTGTGTGCTATGGACCCTTATCTGCTCGAAACTCGGTTGTCCAAACTAATTTAACTTGGGCCTCCTGTACCTGTCACAGTGGAGACTTGCATCCATCAGTCTGAGCTGATAAGACTGTGTTCCAATTCACTACATCACCCTGTTCCGCTTTAGAATCTGCTTCTAAATAATAACACTCCATCCATAACAAAGCAGATTGTCATTCTTATCAACATTCCTCCAACCATCAGCTCCTGAGCTATCTTTTCCGCAGCTGCACTCACTTTATTTATTGAAAGTTTCGGAGGACTGTGAAGGATCTGAAAAGCTCATGAGAGTGGTGCAAAGGGCAGTACGCACACACAAAAAAGAGAATTAAACTTCAAAAGAGCAGACGCCGAGGGAATGTCGAATTAGATGAAGTTAGTTGACTGGAGCTCAGAAGTGTTCGAGGGGTCGTTAGAGAGGCTGGCATCAAAATTCATTGAGAGGTCGCACAACACCAGGTTATAGTCCAACAGTTTTATTTTAAATCACAAGCTTTCGGAGTTACAACTCCTTCGTCGGGTGAAACTGTTGGACTATAACCTGGTGTTGTGCGACCTCTCAATTTTGTCCACCCCAGTCCAACACCGGCATCTCCGCATCATGATCAAAATTCATCCCAGTGAAGGCAAAACAGCTACAGGGACAAGGGAGACCAATGCAGTTAAGTAGGTCTGTAAGGAGTAGTATTTGGGACAAGCAGAAGGCAATTCAAAATATAATGGGGGTCATTTTAACCTAATTCGCCACGCAGGAAACCCACTAAGTTAAAATTGCTCCAGCAATCTGGGACTCTGATAAAAATGAGCAAAGATAAGTTGAAACATAACTAGGTAAATCTCCTGCGGCACTGTTCCTGGGTAGTCTGGGGCGGGGGTGGGGGGAACGACAATTATCTGATGTTCTGGGGTTGCAGATGGACACTCGCTACCTGTTGCTCAAGCCCAGTCTCAATCAGACCGGTGACCTGTCGTGGCTGCTTTCTGCATTTGCTTTTGTATTCTGATTGTGACTAGATTGTAAAGCGGGGCCCTGCCATTCTACAGCAGCAACGTTTTATTACTGGGACTGTTAGGAGACCCGAAAGGAGAAAAAAAAATGAACGTCAGACTGCAGTCAACATCTGAGGTAACCATGAGTGCTTTTTCAAGCATACACGCAGCAGGTCAGTGAAGCAAATAATATGAATGGATCCGAGAGACAACTCGATGTGCTTCTGAAGAAAAAGGAGATGGATGTGTTTTTGTTTAGTCAGCCAAGTGTCTGATACACATGGAAACCAATCACTAATCTTCAGAGCCTTCAAACCAAGCACACACACTCAATTCCGATAGGGTCGCACCCCGCCAAGTGTGAAGACCCGCTGTTCCCCAGTGACCAATCTACTCCTCCAGGCTCCACTTAGTGAGTCACAGTGGCTGCTCAATCATTAGCAGTGCCCTGGGGCACTGTGGACTTGTCTGGTTTGGGTATCAGCTTATTGAGGCTGCTCCAAAAAGGAGACTGTGTTTGAATCTTCCTTCACCACGTGTGCCAGCTTGGAGCCACCTTGATTCTAAAGAGACACCCACCCCCGCACCTCTCCCCGCCTCCCCCGGAGGTTTGCTAATAGTTAGCCATTATGCAAATGACTAGCTCTTGCGAGGTACCAGGAGCTCCTCACGACTGGCATGATGAGCAGTAGAACTCACCATAAAATGTGTGAGCGCATTACCACCAGAAAGATGGTGGAAAGTTGGAATTGAGACGAATAAAAGGGTAGGCTTGTTGGGCGAAATGAGCTTTCCCTGTTGTTAAAATTTCTTGTGACCCTAAGCCTAGCCATGCTTAAAACCTTCCATTGTACTGTAAGGGGCAAAAATTCAGTATCGCCCCGTTTGGGGCGCGATTATCGGCCGGGCGCAAAGATTAGCACCTGGCGCTCATTATCGCCTCCAACTGCAAACTTGGCTTTTATCGCCCCTGGAGGTGATTGGAGCGCTAAATCAGGCGCTACACACCCCTCTTAAGGTGCTACCGCCGAGGAGCGAGGCGCTACCTCAGAGCGCTGGCGAAGCTCATGTGATGTCAGTCAGCAATGGAACACACACACAATGGCGCCGGCCAGTTCTTAAAGGGGAGGGTTGATCTTGCTCTCCATCCACATCCTGCTCATTGCAGCCTTGAATCTCGGCCTGGAGAGACCTGTACATCAAATCTGCTGGAAAGAACAATGGAGAGGCCCAGGGAAAGTGCTCAGACTGCAGCCCCCACAGTCTCTTCTAAATCGATACAAGGAAGATCAAACCAGAAAGAACCTGCAAAGTGCTGCTCAGTACCCAAAACTCCTCAACACTGCTTTGAATATCTCCTGCAGTCTCTCTCTCTCTCTCTCAGAATGCGTGGTGCAAAAATTTCGCCGACAAAAAAAGGCAGGAAGCGGTCGCCTTTAAATAGCGCTCCCCCAGTCCCTTCCAGACTGCAAAACGCTCCCCTCAACCTGTCGTTGCTAACGGCAGGCGGTAAGACAGGGGGCGCCACTCAAGATCCGGTCCGGGGCGCTACCGGGGCATTGCGCACTCGACTGACGTCACGATCTGCCGGCGCAGGAGATCGTGGCGGTAGTGTTTAGCGCCGCCGCAAAATGTCTAGTTAATTTCGTGAGCGACGCAAACATCGGCGCGCACGGGCGCTAGTTGCTTTGCGCCCCATTAGCGCCCTCTTAAGGCGCTAAAGGGAGGCGCAAAGCAACTGAATTTTTCCCTCTAAGGCTTTAGAACTGCAAAAGCAACTTTTACAATCAACAACAACTTGCATTTATATAGCGCCTTTAACATAGTAAAACGTCCCAAGGCGCTGCACAAGAGCGTTCCCGAGTCACATAAGGAGGCATTAGGACAGGTGACCAAAAGCTTGGTCAAAGGGGTTGAAGGTCAAAGCTAGTATAACGATCTGCGTGTTGCAGGATGTCGCTTCCTTCAGTTCGAGAATGTTCTCGGCGTTCGAAACCTGCATTCTGATATATGAGTAAACAATTCAGGCTCCCTGATGGTATCTTGACTGTGTGATACCCGTGGTCAATCGCTGGAAGGATATATAAAACGAATGCAGTCAACCCAGGGAGTGTGCAGATTAACAAAGTTCGAGTGATTGTTGCTCGGAAAACCCAAGTTGAAATTCCTTCAGGCCTGCCCTGGAAGTCACACAGTCAAGATGCTCTGTTGTTAATTTTGAAAGATAGAAGCTATATTGGTCCAGTTTGGGGTATGCCCAGTGTAAAGGTGGTGATGGAGGATTTTTTTTGTTACATATGAACAATGGAAGAAACACTTTCAAAGATGTGATAGGCTGGGACCTGTCCTATTTCAAATCTTTACAAAAAAATCATTCTCATGTCTAATTAGGGGATCTTGGTCGTCTCCTTAAACTAATTACTGCAGCAGCCAGTCAATATCCCTGGCCTTTCACGCTCACTCAGGCTAGGATATTGTCACAGTGGGGCACTCGCTTTACCAAGACAGACCACTCTTGGACTAATTTGATTGCAATCTCATTAAGAGTAGATGTATGTGAAGTAGGAACCATTTACTCCAACCGCTAGCTTTGTTGTGTTCAATGATCAATTGAGTCGAAAGAGCTTTTGCAACTTAATGAAAATGATCTACTTCGGCCAGAGAGCTGGCGAGGTGTCCTTTCATCGTCAGGGCATGACTTGGCTACCTTGGGCACCTATGACAACTGATATGTAGAGTTCATCATGGCAGGGGATGGGTTTGAGGGTCAATGGACAGCTCAATGCCCCGACACAGGTATATATTCAAAAGCAAAATACTGCGGATGCTCGAGATCTGAAATTAAAACAGAAAATGCTGGGAACACTCAGCAGGTCAGGCAGCATCTGTGGAGAGAGAAGCAGAGATAATGGGGGGTAATTTTAACCCAAAAAACGGGTGGGTTGGGGTCGGGATTTTGATTTTTAGCACTTTAACCTCCCACCCGACCCCAACCCACCTCCAACCCGCCCACTTCCGGGTTTAATGGAGGCGGGATGGTGGGCGGGCAGCCAACCCACTCACAGGAGGCGGGTTGGCACTTTAAGTATGATAATGAGGCTGGGAGCTTTGCAGGTTTTACTGTGGCCGGCCTTGTTTCCCAGGCCTTGGGAATGCTGGCAGCTGCAGTGAGGCGAGGACAACCTCGGGAGCACTCCTTGTGGGCTGGGAGGAGCAGGAGTGGTTCCCCCCGGGCCTCCCAAGCTGCCTCACCATCAGGCCCACCGCCCCCCCAACCCCGTACAAAACCGCCAGGGATCAGTTCCCCACCACCCCCCCGGGATCGGCCACCCTCTCGAGGTCGGGGCTCAGACCCCACCCCCCGGGGTCAGGGCTCACACCTACCTGGGGTTGTGGCCTCTTGTCCGGCGTTCCCTGCCCGACCGTTAGCCAAGCCTGCCAATCAGGCTGACTTCCGGGCGGGGAACCTGTCAGTGACGTCACATGCATGATGTGGAACTCCACAGCGTGTGGGGGGACCTGGACTTCCAGGTTTCCCGCACACTACCGGAACCGCACCCCCCTACCCCCCCCCCCAATTCCGCCTCCAAAAGTTAAAATTCCTCCCCACTTTTCAGGTCAATGACCTTTCGTCGGAACTGGAAGATGTTAGAGATTAACATATAACAAGCAAATCCAGAGCCGGGGAAAAGGGAGCAGGAGGCGGGCAGGAAAAGAACAAAAAGGAAAGGTCTGTGATAGCGTGGTGGGCAGGAGTGATTACAGGTAATTGATGACAGATAATTACAGGCCATAAAAGTTTGGAATCTTTAATTAAAGATCAAATTGCTCAATATCTAGATGAACAGAAAATAGTTAGAAGTTCAAAGAGGAAAATCCTGCTTCACAAGCCTGAGCGAATTCTTTGAGGAGGTGACGGATATGGTAGATGGGGGAAATGCAGTGGATGTGGTGTACAGGGACTTTCAGAAAGCCTTTGACAAGGCACCACACAGGAGACTACTGGAGATGATTAAGGGGCATGGAATTATTGGGAGGCTAGCAAATTAGCTTAGAAACTGGTTTGAAGAGAGAAACCAGAGAATAGAAGAGAAGGGCAGTTTCTCAGAGTGGCTGGAAGTGGAGAGTGGTGTCCCACGGGGTTCTGTTCTCGGACCGCTTCTGTTCACTGTGTACGCCAATCATTTGGATATAGAGCTAGAGGGAGTGCTGTCTAAATTTGCAGACAATGCTAAAATAGGAGGCACAGCAATTAATTCTAAGGATCAAAGGAAGCTGCGGAGATATTGATAAGATGGCGGAATGGGCACAAAAGTGGTCGATGGAATTCAATGTCAGCAAATGGCACATTTTGGGAAAAAAAATAAAAGTAATAATTAATTAAATGGAGGAAGATTGGGTGATGTGGAAGAGCGGAGGAATTTGGAGATTCAGGTTCACAAAACATTAAAAGCAGCACATCAAGTGGCTAAGGCCATAAATGAAATACTAGGGGGGAAAAACTTGGTTGCTTTGCGCTTCCCTTGGGGCGCTAACAGGGCGCAAAGCAACTAGCACCCGGGCGCGGTGCCGCTAACGCCTCCCGCGAAATTCAGCGGGAGGTTAGCGGCGGCGGTAGCTGGTAGCGCCCTGTGGCGCTGCGCCCTGCGGCGATGATGTGATCACCGTGCGCAGCGCCCTGCTCGCGCCCCGGCTGCAAACTTGGCTTGTGCCCCCGACCTACCGCCGGACGCTATGTCCGATAGGGTCAGGGTGCCGTGTTTGCAGCCGGAGCGGCGCAAATTAAAGGGCAGGTGCCGGGCGGCCATTTTTTTTGGGCTGCCTGCCAGCACCTGCCCCCGCTGGCCTCCTCCTGCGGGGTGCCGGCCGTGATCCGTCAGCCCGGCGCGCCTCTTGAGTGCCGGGCTCTTTTGCCGGCACCCCACTCCCCGGTGGTCCAGCAGGGCCCCGATGCACGCTGTGCTAGGCCCCTCCCCTTTAAATGGGGAGGGAGGCCTGTAATACCGCGGCGCTACGTGCTGACGTGCGTGGTGCTGCTGCACGTAACGCCGTGATATTCAATGGGCGCGCCCCAAGAGGGAGGGGGAGCGCTTCCAGTAGCGCCCTGCCTCCTGCTTGGGGCGCTACCATTCAATTTCGGGTGCGGGGGCGCTAACTTTTTCGGGGCGCTAAACCCGGCGAAGTTAGCGCCCCAAAGGGGGTGCAACCCAATTTTTCCCCCGAGGTTTTATGACAAAGGGTGTGGCATATAAAAGTCCAGATGTAAAGGTGAAGCTACATAAATTGCTTAATTGGAGCACTGCGTGCAGTTTTGAACTCCACACGATAGGAAAGATGTTGAGGCAATAGTGCAGATTCACTGGGATGCTGCCTGCTATGAGGAAATACAAATACGAAGAAAGACTTGTTTTTATTCGAGCTGAGGATATTATTGGGTGATTTGATAGCGATGTTTAAAAGTATGGAGGGACGGGACAGAATAGATAGAAACAGACTGTTTCCAGTGATTGAGGGTGCTAGAACGAGGGGACACAGAAGATTAAATGTAAGAGAGTTGGGACAGAGAGCAGGAGAAACCTTTTCACACGGAGGGTTGTGAGGCAGTGGGACGCACTACTGGAGTTAGTGATTGAAGCAGAGACCATGTCAACATTTAAGAATAGGTTCGAGGGGTGGTTGAAGGAAAAAGGAATGAAGGGATATGGGAACAGGGCGGGAACATTAGAACTACTGCTCCTGTGAAGGATAAACACCAACGCGGACTGGTTGAGTTGAATGGCCTGTATAAATATTGACAGGGTAGATGCTGAGAGGCTATTTCCCTTGGCTGGAGTAGGGGGCACAGTCTCAGGATAAGGGGTCGGCCATTTAGGACTGAGATGAGGAGAAATTTCTTCACTCAGAGGTTTTCAAGGCTGAGATCAATAGATTTTTGGACTCTCGGGGAATCAAGGGATCTGGGGATCGGGAGGGAAAGTGGAGTTGAGGTTGAAGATCAACCATGATCTTATTGAATGGCGGAGCAGGCTCGAGTATGGCCTACTCCTGCTCCTATTTCTTATGTTCTTGTGTATCCGTGTCGCAATTTTGATGTAATGGGGGGTAAGCATGAGAGACACACCTGGTGTGACCCTAAATTTATAACGTGACCTGTAGTTGATGCTATTAAATATCTAAGTTTTGAAAATTACCGCACATGCCATGTCTGAGACATCCTGGAAGATCAAAAAGTTTCCAATAAAGAAGGAACACTAATCGAAGAGAAGCTACTTCTAACGAGTGTTCAACTGTGACAATGCCTTTGGACAAAGCAACAAACGTCTCTGAAAATTACAATTTAGAAGCGTCTCAGCTGAAATGAAGATTAAATCATGACTGTCCGTGATGGCACTGTTAGACCAATTCTTGGTAATTAGGTTTGTTTAATTATGTCTAGTGTCACACCAGCAATTGCCACCCACTGATTCACCAGCTCACTGAAGCTACATTGAAAAGCTATACATAGCGCAAAGAGACAAAACAATACGTTTCTCAACAGTAAGTAGGTTATCAAGCTGATTTAATTGCATTGGTGTACTTTGTTTGGATTCTATTGGAATCCCCAGGAACGACAGAAGGACCCCTAAGGGATGGCTTGATCTTTATAATTTAGGCAAGTTGCAATGCAAGTTCTGTCCTGTTTTTCTCCAGTCAGCTTCTGTCAAGGGAGGGGGGGAATAGTACACTTTTTAAAAAAGAGAGCAAAATTCTTCTTCTTCTTAGGCAGTCCCTCGGAACCGAGGATGACTTGCTTCCACATTAAAAATGAGTTCTCAGGTGACTGATGAGTCCAATGCGGGACCGACAGTCTCTGTCACAGGTGGGGCAGAGGGTGGTTGAAGGGGCGGGTGGGTGGGGTGCTTGGGTTGACGTGCGCTCCTTGCGCTGCCTGCGCTTGGCTTCCGCTTGCTCCCGGCGAAGAGACTCGAGGTGTTCGCCGCCTTCCCGGATGCTTCTCCTCCACTTTGTGTGGTCTTGGGCCAGGGATTCCCAGGTGTCGGTGGGGATGTTGCACTTTTTCAAGGAGGCTTTGAAGGTGTCCTTGATGCGTTTCCTCTGCCCACCTGGGGCTCTCTTGCCGTGTCGGAGCTCCGAGTAGAGCGCTTGTTTTGGGAGTCTCGTATCGGGCATGCGGACAAATTATTGAGTACAGTAGTGGATTAAGCACAGTATTTGTATATGAAATCATTTCTCTGATTTTAATGAAAATGTAAAGTTTCCGACGAAGCAAATTCTACTTTTGAAGATCATGATCACAGGGATTTAAAGGTACATTTGTATCAATTTCAACACATTGAGGTTACTGCTACCCACATTTAATGGGATTTTGGCACAGGAGATCCTTAGTTGTTCACAATCCCCTTATTATCCCATCGCACATCCCCATAATCCTCGCACATCACACCTTATTCCATCACCTATATCTGCAATACTGACATACTTTCTATGATGAGTGTTTGGTAGGACTATGGGAAAAATGGAACCATTTTTTTCTTCAAATGGCCCGTGTGTTGAGTAGAGGGGCCAAAGAGACGATGGCTGAACAGGCTTCAAGGCAGCAATAGAGAATTCCATTCCTTGGAGCGCAACCCTTCTTGACTTCAGCGCTGAAGTCATTCCGTGAGCAGCCCATCAGTTCCTATGTTTTCTGCATCTCATGAGAGTCAAGCAAGCAGTGTGATTGACAGTCCAAGCAACCAATTGCATGAGCCAAATAAGACAGGCTTTGACCCACTGCGTGCCCAAGGGCGGGCTATCAACACAGAATCACTTGGAAATGTAATGTCATTGGCCCCATAGTGGCTTCCAAGTTATTTCCTAAGATGTGCCTGCCTCCAGGATCTGCAGATTGCACTGGTTCCACGCTCATTAAGGAGTATTTCTGTAAAGCAGCAAGTTATTTTAACAGCAGATTTTTCGGGATGAAATCAAGAAGTGTATTGAGCTATTACTTTTGCAGACCACGAGGTTTCTGCCTGTGCAAAATGTAAATGAGCTACAACTAAGAAACAGCCGGATTTTGCCAATGGGGAGCTTGTGGAGGCGGGACTCCCACTTGTCGGGTTTTAGTCCCGCCTCCATCGACTTCTGGCCAACCCACGCTATTTTCCCTTGATTGACCTTGTTAAGCCCGCCCAGCGGGTTTAGCAGGCCAATTAAGGGGAAGCCGGTTACAGAGAACGTCAGCGTATGAAGTTTCATGATGAATTGTCATCGTTTGACAGCTCTGTGAAGCTGTCAAACACTGACATTCTCTGTAGTTTGATGAGTTCTTGAATTCAAGACTCAGCAAACCTCTTTCTTTAGCAGAAGTTAGATGGTTGTTGCATTGGAGAATGCAGCAGCCATCTGTCATCTCTGCCGCGGAGATGCGAGACTCTCCGCATCCCCAACGATTGAAGCCTGCAGGAAGAAACAAAGGTAAGTAAACTTTTTCTCACACTTTCCACTTACCTCACATACTCACCTCTCCACACTTGCACCCATCACTTACCTTCACAGCGCACTTTTGCACCCCTCCGACCCACTGCTCGCCTCGCTGACCCTGGCGGGGTTCGCAGCCTTCGGGAAGCCCGCACTTGTGTGGGTAAAATGGGGATAATCCTCTTATCTGCCTGTTAACTACCTGTTAACAGGCAGTTAAGTGGCTGTAATCCCCTTCCCGCCTCCAAGGTGACGGGACCCGGCGCGGGTCGGCTACCCGCCTCCCGGGAAGATGGCATGGAGGCGGGTTGGGGGCGGGATGGGCACCCGCCCCCAGATTCTGCCATTTTCCCGGCAGTCCCGCCTCCAAACCCGCCTCCCCAGAGCTGGCAAAATCGCGCCCATAGATCTTGAAGTTACACTGTGGAAATTTCATCTGAAAACCCATTTAAGTTAAGCAGGTTAATAGCTCCGCTAAAATAGTGGACAAAGGATTTTCAGACGAATACTTGAAGCTTTTGGACACCATTATCTCACAATGAAAGTTTAAGGCCATAGAATTTACAGGAAGTGTAGGTGTTGGTTGTGAAGTGCTTTGAGGCATCCTGAGGATGTGATAGATGCTATATAAATACAAGTTTGTTCATTTCTTTTCTTAACCCATTTGTCACTCGTTGGGGCCCGATTTTCATGATCTCTGCCCGACGGGAATAGGGCAGTAGCCGGCCGAAAGTGGCAGTGCACCAGTTACTGCCCCGTTCCCACTCCACTTATGGCTCTCGCCATTTTCATTGGGGGTCTTCTCATGGGCAGTCCAGGCAGCCGCCTGTTTCAGGCTGGAGCCCAAGGGCTGGATTTTGTGAATGGAGGCGAGTTGGATGCGGGACAGCTGCTTGTCGTGTCAATGTCCCGCCTCCATCCTCGCCTGACCAACCAGAGGGATTTTCCCCTGATTGACCTTGTTAAGCCTACCCTGCGGGCTCAGCAGGCCAATTAGGGAGGAAGTCACTGACAGAGCACGTCAACGTCAGACGTGCTATCTGTCAAGACTTCTTGGAAGAAGAATATCAGCGTTTGACAGCTCTGTGAAGCTGTCAAACACTGACATTCTCTTTAGTTTGATGAGTCTTTGTGTTCAGGACTCAGCAAACCTTTCAACTTTGTAAATTTCACATGGCTGTTGGTTCGGAGGATCCAACAGTCAGTCTGTGAAATTGACAAGGAGGATGTCGGGTCTCCCGATCCAGCGCTGCTGAAGGCTGTAGAAAGAAAACAAGGTAAGTGAACATTTTTTTAAACTTATCACTCACCTTCCATACTTACCACTCCACACTTGCACCCATCACTCACCTCTACATCTTACTTCCAGGTGCCTCCGACCGCCGCAGACCTCCTCCACGTCTCCTCCAACCCGGCGGGGTTCTCCGAGGTCGGGAAGCCTTCACCTGTGAAGGTAAAATGGCACTAATCCTTTTTTCTGCCTGTTAACTACCTGTTAACAGGCAGTTAAAAGGACGAAATGCCTTTCCCGCCTCCAGGAGACGGGACCCGAAGCTGCACATCCTCCCGCCTCTTGGCAAAAGGGCACCGAGGCTGGATGGGGGCGGCTTTGCCATCCGCCCCCCCTTTCTCCGAGTTTACTGGCTGTCCCGCCTCCATGCCCGCCTCCTCGGGGCTTGGAAAATCCAGCCCTAAATGTGCGAATCAGGGTTCCATTTGAGGTAGCAATGGGTGAAGTGGATGATCCACCCTTTGGTACTAGGAGTTGAGCGGCCTAGCCAGCGGTCCTTAAAGGGACCACTGCAGGCAGCTCAGAAATCAGCCCGGGTAAGTTTCTTTTGAAATGAATGCTCCTCCTGGCCCCACAAAAATCTTCCAGCCCATACACGCCTCGCCCCTCCCCTTGAACCGGTGAGCTACTTCTAAGGGGTGGCACCGAGCTGACAGCCCGCTGGCAGTAACCAAATGAGGCCTGGCTCGGGCCTCGCAGCAAGGACTTCGGGGGGGGGGGGCAGCACAGACGTCCCTCTCACCGCCCGCCCGAATGCAGCCCGGAGTGAAAACCTACCCCGTGTTCTTTTACTGTGCGCAGTACGTGTTCGAATTCCGTGCATTCGAATAATGCCACTGGCAAGTGTGATTCTGTGACCAGTGAAGCTGTTGCCAAGAAAGGCGGAAGGAGAGTAAGAGAAACCAAAATGAGAAGAGAACTTTATTAAGAAGCTAATTATGACTTGGTCTTGGTACAGTAGGCTGAGATAATGCCTGATAAAATCATTGCCCCAAAATGTCAATGTTTTTGAGATGTATATTGGGGAATAGAAGTTCACATGTTCACACCTTAGCCCTGGGTCCATCGTGATCCCATCAGGTGGGAGGGCCGTAGTATGTTCCTGCAGTCCCACTTAAATGGATAGAAACCTCCAGTGACCTTTAAACTCCACCCCTCCTCGCACCCCCACCCCCCAAAAAAAAATCTCCAGAGCTTTGAGAAGCAGGATGTTTCCCAACTTAAAAGTGACCAACTCACCTTCAGACAGTAAATGAGAAATACCAGAACCCTACATCAGTTAAACTGCCTCCACAATTGGGAGTTTTATGTGTGCATTTAATTAGTTTAGGACATGAGAGGCACAATGGAGGATTAATTGGTCCTCGTTGCACCTGCTTTCCGTGCGGAAAATGGGGGCAAAAAGGGCAACCGCCCGCGCCCGATCTGCGCCTGTGATACAGGTGCCGCCATATTGGTAAAGGCGGTTCTGCTCATGTTTTTGGTTCCTAATGTGGCCTAACCAGCAGTCCTTAAAGGTGCTCGGAACACGCCGCCTATTTCAGGCCCAAAAACGGGCCTAGACCTCTCTCAGCACATGGGCATGAACAAGCACAGAAAATTACTGTACCAGAAAAAAGTGGTGGAAAATTCTGTGAAATAAAAACTCATCAAATAATCTCTGTCACAGATAGATAACGTCTCGAATATGATGTCCAAGTTTTTATAGGAATCAAAAATCACCAGTTAGTTTGCAAAGGTAGGCTATCACTTATCCAAAGTTTGGTATCCGCAATCGTGCGAGACTCACCTTGCAATTAATTGTTTGCTTGGTTGGCACAGAGCTTGCTCCAACAAGCTGCCCAGCCTTGGAGCCTGTTTGAGTGCCCACTATCTGGCAGTGCTGCGAGTGTGTCTGTCCCTCTGTCCTATTCCTCACTGCCCACTTCCTCCACTCCCTACCCATAATAACCCTACTGGCTGTTTGTCTGTACTGCTGACTGCCCGAGATTCCAGTCATTTCCTAGTTTGTCTGCAGTGCTGCTTGCCTGTCTAGCCGGTTTTCCACCTATTATCGGGCTTGCCTGCTGTCCATTTAGTGCTACCTCAACTATCCATCTCAATGTCTCTAAATGCTACATTTTCCACTACTTGTCACTCTATTCTGCTTGTGTACGTACCTCATTGCCTGTCGATACTGCTCTGGATATGTCCAATTTATCTATTCTAAGGATCTAGTACAACAATCCTCATTACGGATTTATACTCTAAATGCTGCTGTAACTTGTATGCATATACCCCTTATTTCAATTATATACAGCATTATAAATAGTCATGTAACTTGTATTAGATATTATCTAAGGTCTTCGACAGCACTTCCCAAACCTTCTTCGGCAGCACCTCCCAAACCCGTGACCTCTACCACCTAGAAGGACAAGGGCAGCAGGCGCATGGGAACACCACCGCCTCCAAGTCACACACCATCATGACTTGGAAATATATCGGCCGTTCCTTCATCGCCGCTGGGCCAAAATCCTGGAACTCCCTCCCTAACAGCACTGTGGGAGTACCTTCACCACACGGACTGCAGCGGTTCAAGAAGGCGGCTCACCACTACCTTCTCGAGGGCAATTAGGGATGGGCAATAAATGCTGGCCTTGCCAGCGACGCCCACATCCCAGGAACGAATAAAAAAAACTGTGAATCGCAGTATTGGAAATTTTAAAAGAAACTGGTAATGTCTCCACTGAAATAGTGGAGAGCGGAATTTCATGTGAGCAGATGGAGTTTCAGATCGCCCTGTGCAATTTCATTCCTCAAGTAGTTTGTGTTTTATATATAAGAGTAAATTCAGTGAGGCTACTTGATATGATTGAATGGACAGCTCGAGAGGCTGAGTGGCCTACTCCTGCACATCATAGTTACTGGTTTAACAGCTGCCCCCACTCCCTCCTATAAACAGTACTGAAGCACTGCTTTAAAACTCTCATCTGTTATTGCAACGCGGTCAGTCTAAGGAACCTAAGTGTCCACAGGTCCATTAACTGCCGTTCAATGACAGTGTGGGTCACAGATAGGCCCCTTAGCATTATAGGGCTGATTCTGGCATCCATGCTTCTGTTGAGCAAGGCAGTGTGCCGGGAGCCAGCATCACTGAACTTATTCTCTGGTGGCATTTACTATTTGTGTTATATTATGCTGTGGGATAATAGTGAATGAACATATTTAGCAGAGAGCAGAATTTCAGACAAACACATTGGCCTAGAAATTGGTTTAGGCCTGTTTTCGGGCAAAAGACGGTCACCAAAAGCTGGAGGCCCGAGGCGCGCCTGAAATAGGGCCTCAGGCCTCATTTTAATAATTACGGTGAGCTATTGGCGTCTGTCGCATCTGCAGAGGGAGCGCGTCGCTGTGCTCCGCTCCATTTTGGGCTGGCTGCCTCGCCAACAGCGGCCCTTCGGTAAATCCTGGGGAGGGGGGGTGGGGGTGAGAACGGGAAGGGGGCCAGCACGGGCTGGCAGCGGCCCG
This sequence comes from Squalus acanthias, assembly GCA_030390025.1. Taxonomy (NCBI): domain Eukaryota; kingdom Metazoa; phylum Chordata; class Chondrichthyes; order Squaliformes; family Squalidae; genus Squalus; species Squalus acanthias. The sequence continues at coordinate 909,531 of JASTWF010000036.1, read as the reverse complement.
CGGTAGTGCTGTGGAGCCGGGAGGAGCACTCCTGCTCCTTCCAGCTCCACATGATTGGCGACCTCTAGCGGTCCCTTTAGGGACCACCTTAGACCGCATGTAGGCCAAGTAATCCTGAGCGGAGCAGGTCCACCGCGGCCCAGTTTCTGGAAGGAGTCCTCAAAGAGGCGTTAGGCCCCTTATTAACATATGCAAGGGGCCTAATGCCTGTTTTAGGCAGCCGCCAGGGACGCCTGGAAGGCCGCTTTTACCAATATGGTGCCGCCCATAACACAGGCACAGACTGGGTGTGGGACGTTACGGCCAGGAATTGGTCCTTCTGTCCCCATTTTCCAGGCGCAGCGAGGGCCAATTTGTCCCCCATTAAGCATTCGTACACTATTATCCCACGATGTCATTACTTTAGCTATATACTGCGAATGTTCCTGTAATTTTAATTAAAACATAAGCAATTCTGTAAATATTATGTTAAAATAGATGTTCTATTTTATTCCCATCATATAATTTTAATGGTATTAATTAGATCTGAACATCGTTCATCTCCTGCCAATAAAGTTTATTTTAATAGCGTGTTAAGCATAACCTTCAATGTCATTTAAATGTTATCGATGCTATGAAGGTGCAATAAACAGAATCTATAAAGCTTGCACCTGACATGCCATAACGTCCCTCGTATAATATTACTGCAATAAGTAATATGATGGAGATGCAGAGGAAAACACTGCAGTCTGGATCGATTAGGGGCTATATTTTGTTCTGGCTAGAGCATAATCCAATACATACAAGTACATGCACCTGTTAACTTAGTGCTACCCACTAGACCAGTCTTTGATGGCATGGTGCATAGCATTGAGCCACACAAATCATAAAGTCCCAGGTTTGGTGTCTGTGCTCAGTGAGTTGGCTGCAGCTCAATACTGTAAAACTGCAATTGAACTAAACAATAACTTGCATTTATATAGCGCCTTTAACCAAGACGCTTCACAGGAGCGTTATCAAACAAAATTTGACACCGAGCCACATAAGGAGATATTTGGGCAGGTGACCAAAAGCTTGGTCAAAGAGGTAGGTTTTAAGGAGCGTCTTAAAGGTGGAGAGAGGGAGGTAGAGAGGGAATTCCAGTGCTTAGGGCCTAGGCAGCAGAAGGCACGGCCACCGATGGTGGAGCGATTAAAATCGGGGATGCTCAAGAGGCCAGAATTGGAGGAGCGCAGATATCTCAGTGTCCCCTGAGCCAGAGAGGGCGAGAATCAGGCCGGACTCCTGCTCATGATCACTATCCAGTAACCTCTGTTGGAAAGAGGGCATGGGTGGATGTTGGTGTGAGCACAGTGTCGGGTGTGATGGCCTCCATAGTTGAATTGCCTGCTGCCGCTCCCTGGCTTGACTCTTGCGTGAAGAATTGCAGTGGCTTCAGGAGGGAAAGGATGGTAAATTAGAAGGGAGTGGGGAAAACATTCACGGGCAGCTTATCTTTACACTAGTCAATAATGAAGCAGTTCGTTTATCACAGTAATTAGCACTGTCAGAACTGTCCAGGAAAGTTGATGGGCCAGTTATACTGCAGCCTCGATGCCGATGTGGCCATTTTCACATTGTGTTGAGTTTGGGGGTGCTGATCTGAGTACAACCGCAGTTTTGTCAAGTACAGTGAACCATTTTTAGGAAATTGTCTTTGTTTGGCCTGCACACGAGAATGATGCAGCACAGAGGGAGGCCATTCGCCTGTGCCGGCTCTTTCAAAGAGCGATCCAATTAGTCCCACTCCCTCGCTCTTTGCCCGTGGCCCTGCAATTTTTCTCCTTTTCAAGTATTTATCCAATTCCCCTTTGAAAGTTACTATTGAATCGACAAACCCATCTTTCTAAACGTTTTAATTTTATTTCAAAAGGGTCCAGTCCTTTCGACCCCCTTTTGTTTTAAATATTGGATCTCTGCGCTCCTCCAATTCTGGCCTCTTGCGCATCCCCGATTTTAATCGCTTCACCGTTGGCGGTCGTGCCTTCAGCTGCCAAGATGCTAGGCTCTGGAATTCCCTTTCTACCTCTCTCTCCTCCTTTAAGACGCTCCTTAAAACCTACCTCTGACCGAGCTTTTGGTCACCTGTCCTAATCATCACTTTAGTTATATAGTTCGAGCAAGACTTCTTCGCTGCACAGGACCTCCAACCAACGCTGTACACCAGATACATCGACGACATCTTCTTCCTTTGGACCCACGGCGAAGGATCACTGAAAGGACTACACGATAGCATCAACAGGTTCCATCCCACCATCAAACTCACCATGGACTACTCCTCAGAATCGGTTTCATTCTTGGACACACGAATCTCCATCAAAGACGGACGCCTCAGCACTTCACTCTACCGCAAGCCCACGGACAACCTCACGATGCTCCACTTCTCCAGCTTCCACCCTAACCACGTTAAAGAAGCCATCCCCTATGGACAAGCCCTGCGAATACACAGGATCTGCTCAGACGAGGAGGAACGCGATGGACACTGAAAGACGCTCTCGTAAGAACGGGATATGACGCTCGACTCGTCGATCGACAGTTCCGACGGGCCACAGCGAAAAACCGCATAGACCTCCTCAGAAGACGAACACGGGACACAACCAACAGAGTACCCTACGTCGTCCAGTACTTCCCCGGAGCGGAAAAACTACGCCATGTTCTTCGCAGCCTTCAACATGTCATCGATGACGACGAACACCTTGCTAAGGCCATCCCCACGCCTCCACTACTCGCCTTCAAGCAGCCGCCTAACCTCAAAAGTACCATCGTTCGCAGCAGATTACCCATCTTCCAGGAGAACAGCAACCAAGACACCACACAACCCTGCCACGGCAACCTCTGCAAGACATGCCAAATCATGGACACAGATACCATCATTACACGTGAGGACACTACCCACCAGGTACACGGTACATACTCATGTGACTCGGCCAACGTTGTCTACCTGATACGTTGCAGTAAAGGATGCTCCAGAGCATGGTACATCGGCGAGACCATGCAGACACTGAGACAACGTATGAACGGACACCGCGCAACAATCGCCAGGCAGGAGGGTTGCCTCCCAGTCGGGGAACACTTCAGCAGCCAGGGGCATTCAGCCTCGGATCTGCGGGTAAGCGTTCTCCAAGGTGGCCTTCGAGATACACGACAGCGCAAAATCATAGAGCAGAAACTGATAGCCAAGTTCCGCACTCATGGGGATGGCCTCAATCGCGATATCGGGTTCATGTCACGATACAGAACGTGACTTGACATCATGGCCGGTTTTCCCAGGTGTTTTTTTTGGTTTTTTTTTTTTTGGTTTTTTTTTTAAAAAAGGCTAACACAAGAACACAAATTGACAGGATATGCAGCCAGCAGGTGGTTTGACACGTTGGACCCCCTGGGACACATCTCATTGTCTTGGCTGTGCTCTTTGTTGTAGCGAATAATGTGAATAGATTTTGTCTGGGTTTAAATTGTGAATTCTGGGAGATTCTCTCATTGCTAACTTACCTGACGAAGGAGCGACAGCTCCGAAAGCTTGTAAAATTAAATAAATCTGTTGGACTATAACCTGGTGTTGTGCGACTTCTCATTTTAGTTATATTCATCACAGATTTAGTCCTCGTTTCACCTTCACGGACAAAAATACAAGAATTTTCCTGAATGACTGTTTTGCTTGGATTCAGATGGAAGATCCAAGGGTTGTAGCTGACCTCAGTCAGAGCAGTGGCAAGGGTGGTACAATTGGCCTCAGTGCCTTTGGCCTAGAGAGGGGGTAAATCAACCCTGTTCCTGATCACTATCCTACTGGAAAGTGCACGTGCGGACAGGATCAGGCTCGACGGTGATGCCGCTCTGTCTAGGAATGACCTGCGGGCACTGGCTGCCTAGGTTCACAAATGAAAAATGGGCATTTAGGTAAGGTATGAGAGGGCAGTTGCCACCTGTGGCACCCAGTCAGGGGAGAAGGGGACAAAAACATAACGCAACTAAAGCTATGCTTGTCAGATGGATGTATTTTAATAAGCGGAGGCAATCGGCCGTGATGGTCTCTCAATTCCACAGCTTATTTAGGGTCTAATACCAGTTCTGCAAATTTTGGAGTCAGTAGTATTTTACAGTGGAAGTCCCATTGCTTCCCATTTTAGAGGGGACCATTAAAGAAAGAAAGTCTTGCATTTGTATAGCGCCTTTCACGACCTCAGGACGTCCCAAAGCGCTTTACAGCCAATGAAGTACTTTTTGAAGTGTAGTCACTGTTGTAATGTACGAAACGCGCCAGCCAATTTGCGCACAGCAAGCTCCCACAAACAGCAATGTGATAATGACCAGATCATCTGTTTTTAGTGATGTTGGTTGAGGGATAAATGTTGGCCAGGAAACCGGGGAGAACTCCCCTGCTCTTCTTCGAAATAGTGCCACGGGATCTTTTACATCCACCTGAGAGAGCAGACGGGGCCTCAGTTTAACGTCTCATCCGAAAGACGGCACCTCCGACAGTGCAGCACTCCCTCAGCACTGCACTGGGAGTGTCAGCCTAGATTTTGTGCTCAAGTCTCGGAAGCGGGGCTTGAACCTCCAACCTTCTGACGGGAATGGGTGCATAATCGAGAGTCTGCAAAGTTTGGTCTTCAACGTACGGTACAGTGATAGCCTCGGAGCAGGACTGAAGACGATAGTAATACAGATGGCAAATGAAACATTGTGTAGCTTGATTCACCAAGTGATGGAGCCATGCAGTAAGGTAGCATCTCGCACAAGGCTTTGTTCTGAGGAATTTCTGGTGGATAATCGGGACAGGCAGATAATAGGAGTGTGGATAATGGAGATTTCACTTTTGTCAGCATTTTTAGAAATAATTTTCTGCATTCTACCTCTGAATACTAAAGAAGCACCAGCAGAATTAAGTCTTAGCTGGCTGTGTGCTTGTACTTCAATTACAGGGGCCTATTTGCGTTTTAAGTGGTATTGTATATAAAATGCCCTTGCAGCGTTGTTGAATTATAATTAGATTTGAGCACACTGGGCCACAGCCGTCAGTTGCTAGGCCCGTCAATCATGCATACAATAAGATATAGTTATGAAGAGTGTGGTGATGAATTCTATAATTAAATTGTGTGTCGTCAGTGAATAGCTTTCATGAAGTGGACACTAAATGCTTCATTGGTAAGCTGCAATTTCGATCGATCAACAGGAATGCTAAAATCAATACTACAGTGTTTGTATGGATCACCTTCCCATTGTTGGTCTTGGGCCTAATTGCATCTGTGTGAGCTTTGTAATCTTCTTAGCTCTAAACTAGGCCATTAATTGTTTTACTGTAAAGTGTGGCTTAATTGCAGTAATGGCTACCATAATATAGAAACTTCGAAAAATAGGAGCAGTAGGCCATTCGGCCCTTCGAGCCTGCTCCGCCATTCAATATGATCATGGCTGATCCTCTATCTCAATACCATATTCCCGCTCTCTCCCCATACCCCTTGACGCCTTTTGCGTCTAGAAATCTATCTATCGCCTTCTTAAATATATTCAGTGACTTGGCCGCCACAGCCTTCTGTGGTAGAGAATTCCACAGGTTCACCACCCTCTGAGTGAAGAAATTTCTCCTCATCTCAGTCCTAAATGTCCTACCCCGTATCCTGAGACTGTGACCCCTCGTTCTAGACCCCCCCAGCCAGGGGAAACATCCTCCCTGCATCCAGTCTGTCTAGCCCTGTGAGAATTTTATACGTTTCAATGAGATCCCCTCTCATTCTTCTAAACTCTAGTGAATACAGGCCTAGTCGACCCTATCTCTCCTCATATGACAGTCCTGCCATCCCAGGAACCAGTCTGGTGAACCTTCGTTGCACTCCCTCTATGGCAAGTAGATCCTTTCTTAGGTAAGGATACCAAAACTGCACACAGTACTCCAGGTGTGGTCTCACCAAGGCCCTGTATAACTGTAGTAAGACATCCTTGCTCCTGTACTCAAATCCTCTTGCAATGAAGGCCAACATACCATTTGCCTTCCTAACTGCTTGCTGCACCTGCATGTTTGCTTTCAGTGACTGGTGTACAAGGACACCCAGGTCCCTTTGTACATCAACATTTCCCAATATGAGTGTATCATTCTACCCATTTGGGTTTATTCTGAGATTTCTTTGCTAAGTCCTGTCATGGAGAGTGACTATACAGGAACTGAGTAGTGTAGTCCACTTGCCTTCCACCTTTTGGGTTTGGGCTGGAAACCAAGTCCAGACTGATGGGATCAAAGAAGTTCTTCTCTAAAGGCAATAAAGGTTCCAAAACACATGGCAAGGGTCTAATCCGAGTCATGAATATGCAAGGTATCAATCGCATCACATCAAGTGACAAGAGATGCCGGTGATACAGCTGGAAGAGATTAAAGTGACATCCAGGTATTGATGGGTCACACTCCATTGGCATTCTCACAGAGTGAGGCAACAAAGAAATGGAAATATCACACTGGAAGCCGGAAGTTCTGAGGAATCGAGAGCATTATTGGGCAATACGGAGAGTGCTTTGGCCTACCTCTAAAGCGCCATCTCCCGAATCGAAGGTCACTGACTTTTCTTCCTTTCCACCGTGATAATTTATCCAAAATATTTAAATTCAGCAATAAAAAAGGTATACGGCCACCTTATTTTTGTAACAAAAATGTTGCTGTACAACCGGCATTTCGTGTCACACGGTGTGGTCGAACAGAGCTCTTGCATATTCATGGCTCTTATTGTCCTGTCGTGGAATGTAAAAGTGTTTTTTCTGGCACAGCCCAATTGGCCATTCGTCACGTGTGAACCTCGGCAGTGAACATTGGCGGGCTATGCCACTGTGAAGGCATCAAAGCCAAGCCCATACCTTACCTTACATCAACATGCTTGCCCCTTCCAACAGGGGTCACTGCGTAACAATCAGCAGTAATCTTGGCTGATTCTCCTTTTTTCCCCTTTCCTGGGCCAAGGACCACCAAGGCCAATTGTAACGCTCCATCACCACCCTACTTGAGATCAGCTCAGTCAATGCAGCCCTGAGCCTGGGACGTCTCTGGTCTGTATGGTGTCTGAATACTTTTATCCTTGCCGCAGCGTCTGAACAGCAAGCACTGACCGAAAAAGAATTTGAAACGGGTTTAACGGTAAACATAATTCATAAATGGTACCTGAGCCAAGGAATTTTTTTAAATGGCTGACAGACACAAGACAATAATTGAATCTCATGACCGATAACAACTTGCATTTATATAGCGCCTTTAACGTAGTAAAACGTCCCAAGGCGCTTCACAAGGGCGATGATCAAGCTAAACTTGACACCAAGCCAAAGGAGGAGACATGAGGGCAGGTGACCAAAAACTTGGTCACAGAGGTAGGTTTTAAGGGGGGTCTTAAAAAACGAGAGAGAGGTAGAGAGGCGGAGAGGTTTAGGGAGGAAATTCCTTCATTTAGTTCTTACCTTGCATCTGACTTCAGGCTTTCTTTTACTTTGAACATAAAGGAAATGTTGGCTGGGTTTGCTTGCTAATATAGGCAAAAAGGGGATGCTGTCTTTGTTTTATGCATGTGAGTAGTAAATTCTTCAGCAGCACTAGTCAGCATCATGGCAACCGTTTTTCAACATTAACATATTTGACAATCCCTTGTGTAAGCAAATTAAAATAAGTGTTTCAGGGAGGGACAGAGTCCAATCAGGCATGCAGCATTTTCGTTATGATTGATGTCAAACATAAGTAGCAAAATGGGGTTTGCAGAACTCAAAGATATTGTCCAAATAGTGATGTGTTGAACACCTCTGGAAAGCTCAATTTGTGATCGTTATCATGAGAAGGTAATTAGCTAATGACAGGTGAGGGAAGTCTTTCAGCTCAGTTTCATGGAATCATAGAATGGTCACAGCACAGAAGGAGGCCATTCGGCCCGTCGAGCCCGTGCCGGCTCTCTGCAAGAGCACTTCAGCTAGTCCCACTCCCCCGCCCTTTCCCCGTAGCCCTGCAAATTTTTCCCCTTCAGGTACTTATCCAATTCCCTTTTGAAAGCCACGATTGAATCAGCCTCCACCACCCTTTCAGGCAGTGCATTCCAGATCATAACCACTTGCTGCGTAAAAAAGTTTTTCCTCATGTCGCCTTTGGTTCTCCTGCCAATCATCTTAAATCTGTTTTAACTCATCTATCCAAGAAAAAAAACCCTAACCCTCCCTGTCATGTCATCTAACTATCTCTTGAATGAATCTAAGGTTTTTGCCTCCACTATTCTAGCCAGAAGATCATTCTAAATGTTGATCAGTGTGAAGGAGTTCTTTCTCACGTGTCCTAAACTTATTCTGTTCACCAGTTTTAGCCTACATACCCTTTAGGTGTCAGTCTTGGTTCAGTGGTAGCACTCTCGCCTCGGAGTCAGAAGGTTGTGCGTTCAAGACTTGAGTACATAATCTAGGCTGACACTCCAGTGCAGTACTGAGGGAGTGCTGCACTGTCAGAGGTGCCGTCTTTCGGATGAAACGTTAAACCGAGACTCCGTCTGCCCTCTCAGGTTTACGTAAAAGATCGCACGCCAGTACAGGAATCCCGCCTCAACCGCGGTTTTGCCATACGCGGATTTCACGTATACACGGTTTCCACTCTGCGACAACTTTTGTCAACCGCGGTAGTGAAATTCGCGTATCTGCGGTTTTTAATTTAGGAATAAGGTAAATAACATGATTTTTATGCTTTTTATATTCTTTTTTAATGGGCCAGAAATTCGGGTCGGCGGCTTTCCGCGGGTGCAAGCCCCCGACCTTCACTTACCTAGCGCGCCTGCTATTGTGCTGTGGGCCCGCGTGGACTTCGGCTCCTGGGCCTCCTGCAGCTGCCGGCGCGCAGTGCTTGCGTATCCCAGGGGCGCAGTTAGTTCGTAGCGTCCCCTGGGATCACGTGGGCCATGGAGAGCCAATCGGAGCAGGGAATCTCCATTCATAGATTTGACAGGAAGACCTGTCAAATCTATGAATAGAGATCGGCCCCAAAACCTAACTAAAACTTCAAATAAATTTTTTAAAACATCACATTTTTAAAATAACTATAAATTACATGAATTTTTGAAAAAAATAATTACAGTTTTTAACGGGGCTAAAAATAAACTTACCTTTCTTTAAAGTATTTAAAAAAGATAAACCTGTGGAAAAAATGTTTAAATTTTACTTAATTCACCACTTACCTTGCTAAAAGCAGGCCTTACGCCTCCTTTTCCCCCCGCGCAGCTGCTAGGGACGTACCCTCACACAGAAACCTGTAAAAAAAAACGGAAGTTCGCTGCGTGCGCGCTGCCTCTCCGGCGCACGCGTTTGACCTCCGAACCCCTTCCTTCAAGGGAACGGAAGTTCCGGTTTCCAGCGCATGCGCAGTGCATGTGCGAAACCGGCACTTTCGTTGGGTCTATGGGTGAGTACACAGCGCGTACTCACCCGTGGAGACCCGAATTTCTGCCCCATTGTGTTTATACACATTTATACTGAATTTGCCAACCGCGGATTTACTAACCACGGGGGTTTTCGGGGACGTATCCCCCGCAGTTGGGGAGGGAGCCCTGTATTTCGCAGGGGAGTAATATTCCCTTTCAGCCGCGCGGTCACGCAGCTCTTGGGACCTCCCGCACAGCTGGCTTGCCGGCTTTAAGGGGCCATGCACTCAGAAAAAAATAAGAGGGAACATTGCAGGGGAGTTCTCCCCGGTGTCCTGGCCAATATTTGTCCCTCAATCAACATCAGTAAAAAAAAACAAATTATCTGGTCATTGTCACATTGCTGTTTGTGGGAGCTTGCTGTGCGCAAATTGGTTGCCGCGTTTCCTACATTACAACAGTGACCACACTTCAAAAAAAGTACTTCATTGGCTGTGAAGTGCTTTGGGACGTCTTGAGGCCGTGAAAAGCGCTATATAAATGCAAGTCTTTCTTTTTAGAAGTTAGAAAAAACACATTGGTCGAAATACTGCACGGATTAATTGCAAAAGGGAATGTGGCCGCTGGTTTTGGGGGGCGGGTGACTGATGTACTCAAAACAAACAGAGTGGCCACTCATAAAGACAACAGGCCCCAAAGCAACAAGCGTCTTTGTCCTCTGTCGGCAACCATCCGTTATTTTATATAACAAATAAAGCAGACTTTTTTTTCACCCTTAATTAATGGCTGGGACCGCACCACAGTGACTGAACGCCACAGCCAAGAAGGCAGTTTGTAATTAAAAACAATGCACGAATAGCACTGGAGTTACAAAATTACAGGTCTAACCTCAAACACAGACAAATAAAATTACAAAGCTATTTATTTCCGTCGACGAGAATATTTGCCGCGATTCCCGGTGAGTGAATAATCTGTTTGTCTCAAAAAAAAGCTTCTAAATTTGTCAGGCATGTTCCTGGAGAAAGGAATTCTCATGATCCGAACCACATGAAGCACAATATCTGGGATCACTGTAATTCCTGCTGTAAATAATTCACGAGCTGCTTGTCAAGTGCTGCTCGGGGAAGAGCTGAATTACAGAACGATGCGCACACATTGTCCTCTTCAAGGACTTGCTTTGTAATAACAGTGACCTCCACCTTCTGCTGAGACATTGAAGACTTAAGTGCTCAACGTAGTTTGCTTAATTACTTAGAAACGAAGGAGCAGGCTGCTGCAGTTCAGGCTTTCCCCCAACACGTTTACTCATTTAAATGGCTAGATGACAGTCTTTTGGATGAGACATTAAACCGTCTGCTCTCTCAGGTGGATGTAAAAGATCCCATGGCACTATTTCAAAGAAGAGTAGGGGAGTTATCCCCGGTGTCCTGGCCAATATTTATTCCTCAATCAACATAACAAAAACAGATGATCTGGTCATTATCACATTGCTGTTTGTGGGAGCTTGCTGTGCGCAATTGGCTGCCGCGTTTCCGACATCACAACAGTGACCCCACTTCAAAAGTACTTCATTGGCTGTAAAGCGCTGTGAGACGTCCGGTGGTCGTGAGCAACTCACCAAGGCTTCTTTGGCAGCACCTCCCAAACCCGCGACCTCTTCCACCTAGAAGGTCAAGGGCAGCAGGTGCATGGGAACACCACCACCTCCAAGTTCCCCTCCGAGTCACACACCATCCTGACTCGGAAATATATCGCCGATCCTTCATCGTCACTGGGTCAAAATGCTGGAACTCCCTCCCTAACAGCACTGTGGGAGTACCTTCACCACACGGACTGCAGCGGTTCAAGAAGGCGGCTCACCACCACCTTCTCAAGGGCAACTAGGGATGGGCAATAAATGCTGGCCTTGCCAGCGAGGCCCACATCCCATAAGCGAATTTAAAAAAGGCACTATAGAAATGCAAGTCTTTCTTCTTCTTCTTTGTAAGCACTGACTGAAGTCCGTGTTTTTATCCTCTGCTATGTCTGGGTTAGCATAGCCCAGGTGTAACAATTGACCCTGATCATGGTCATTTACTTACTGGCGAATATGTGGGTTGCCCACCATATTCTCTTGTCATCTCAAATAATGCAAAATACCACCCCCATCACATCACTTTATACAGGCTAAACAACTGTCCTGAATTTAATATTACAAATAAAACAATACACCGGACGTCGCAAAGCGCTTTACAACCAATGAGGCACTTTTTTTGAAGTGTAGTCACTGTTGTAATGTAGGAAACGTGGCAGCCAATTTGCGCACAGCAAGCTCCCACAAACAGCAATGTGATAAATGACCAGATCATCTGTTTTTAGTGATGTTGGTTGAGGGATAAATATTGGCCCCAGGACACCGGGGGATAACTCCCCTGCTCTTCTTTGAAATAGTGCCATGGGATCTTTTATGTGAGAGAGCAGACGGGGCCTCAGTTTAATACCTCATCCAAAAGACGGCCCCTCCGACAGTGCAGCACTCCCTCAGTATTGCCCTGGAGTGTCAGCCTAGATTTTTGTGCTCAAGTCTCTGGAGTGGAACTTGAACTCACAACCTTCTGACTCAAACACAAGAGTGCTACCCACTGAGCCACGGTTGACAGGAGCAGAATCAAAGGCAGGATACTTGCCGGCTGTTGTGGTGGTGCACTCGGTTTGGGCGCACAGTCTTCACTTCTGTTCTGTGCAGTGGCCAGTGAGTAGAAACCTGAAGAACATGAGAAGGTTTCCTCTACATTGGGGAGATCAAACGCAGATTGGGTGACCGCTTTGCAGAACACCTCCGCTCAGTCCGCAAGCGTGACCCCGAGTTTCCGGTCGCCTGTCACTTTAATTCTCCGCTCCACTCCCACTCTGATTATCTCCGTCCTCGGCCTCTTACACTGTTCCAACGAAGCTCAGCGTAAGCTCGAGGAACAGCACCTCATCTTTCGATTAGGCACTTTTACAGCCTTCTGTACTCAACATCGAGTTCAACAATTTCAGATCATAAATTGGCCCCTGTATTTCTTTCTTTTTTTTCTCTCTTGTTTCCTCACATGGTAGCTGTTAATGTTGCTGCCATCGCCATCCACACATCATCTCGAGCCATCTTTTGTTTCTTAACTTGTCCCATTACCTCTCCTTTTGCCTCGCACCATCATCCCTTTTGTCAGTCAATCTCTCCTGCCTTCCAGCCTATCACAGACCTTCCCTTTGTTCTTTCCTCCCCTCCTCCCTGCCCCTGATTCAAAATCTCTCCTCCCTAACCTTCCCCAGTTCTGACGTAGAAACATAGAAAAATAGGAGCAGGAGTAGGCCATTCGGCCCTTCGAGCCTGCTCCGCCATTCAATATGATCATGGCTGATCCTCTATCTCAACACCATATTCCTGCTCTCTCCCCATACCCCTTGATGCCTTTTGTGTCTAGAAATCTATCCATCTCCTTCTTAAATATATTCAGTGACTTGGCCTCCACAGCCTTCTGTGGTAGAGAATTCCACAGGTTCACCACCCTCTGAGTGAAGACATTTCTCCTCATCTCAGTCCTAAATGTCCTACCCCGTATCCTGAGACTGTGACCCCTCGTTCCAGACCCCCCAGCCAGGGGAAACATCCTCCCTGCATCCAGTCTGTCTAGCCCTGTCAGAAATTTATACGAATTTTTGACGAAGGGTTCGACCCGAAACGTTGACTCTGTTTCTCCTCTCCTCGATGCTGCCTGACCTGCTGAGTGTTTCCAGCACTTTCTGTTGTTATTTCAGATTTCCAGCATCCGCAGTATTTTGCTATTGTAACATGAGAAGGCCCTTGGATTATAAGGATATCTTTTATTTGACATTCAATCAAATTCTTTGATGCCAATCCGAACCCCTCAATTTACAGTGGATCCCCATTGTTTAGAAATTATGTTTGAATCCAGGAGTGAATTCAGACAATTTGAATAACCACCAATTCTAACATCATTGACATGCTAGTAACAAACGTTCTTGGCTGGGACACCTCTTTCAAAGATAACCCACTAATTCTCGATCAAAGCTTACTGCGGCTCAAACAGCCCAACTGTCTCTAAGCAACCCATTACTGTTTAACAGTGAAGTATTTGGAGTCCACCATAGGGTTGGCTACAACTTTAACATGTTACAAAAAACTTTAACATGATACATATATACATCTCACTGGATGCAACTATCATTTTTGTCATAGGAGAATCCTGGCTTTTAATTTGTTGGCTGCATGGGGAACGAAAACTTCAGCTAGATTTTTGGGATGTTTTAAGTCTAAGCTTAAGATTAGCCGCAGTTTGGCGGTTGAGCCAAACTCCCCACCCCCTCCCCCGCCCCAAACTGATTTTGATCCAAAACAAGTTGACTCCCTTCTGCCAACGCAATTTACACTTCATCTCGAGCCATCCTTTGTTTCTTAACCTGTTCCATTACCATCTCCTCTTGTCTTGAATATCTCTTAATATCTCTTAACCTCTCCTGCCTTCTATCCTACCACAGACCTTCCCTTTTGTTCTTTCATCCCCTCCCTCCTCTCCCTGCCCCTACACTTGCTTAAAAATCTGTTCCATTTCCTGCTTTTTTTCCAGTTCTGACGAAGGGTCATCGACCTGAAACATTAACTCTGTTTCTCTCTCCACAGATGCTGCCTGACCTGCTGAGTATCTCCAGCATTTTCTGTTTTTAGTTCAGACTCCCTTCTTAGTTTGCTGCCCTCTTCATCAGGGAATGATGTACATCAACAACAACAACTTGCATTTATATAGCGCCTTTAATGTAGTAAAACGCCCCAAGGCGCTGCACAGGAGCGTAATCAGACAAATTTTGACACGAGCCACATAAGAACATAAGAACATAAGAAATAGGAGCAGGAGTAGGCCATTTGGCCCTTCGAGCCTGCTCCGCCATTCAGTAAGATCATGGCTGATCTTCTACCTCAGCTTCACTTTCCTGAGCTATCCCCACAGCCCTTGATTTCCTTAATATTCAAAAATCTATCGCTCTCTGTCTTGAATATACTAAACGACTGAGCCTCCACAACCCTCTGGGGTAGAGAGTTCCAAAGATTCACCACCCTCTGAGTGAAGAAATCTCTCCTCATCTCAGTCCTAAATGGCCGACCCTTTATCCTGAGACTGTGTGACCCCTGGTTCTAGACTCCCCAGCCAGGGGAAACATCCTCCCTGCATCTACCCTGTCAAGCCTTGTAAGAATTTTGTATGTTTCAATGAGATCACCTCTCATTCTTCTAAACTCTGGAGAATATAGGCCTAGTCTACTCAATCTGTCCTCATAGGACAATCCCCCCATCCCAGGAACCAGTCTGGTGAACCCTTCGTTGCAGTCCCTCTATGGCAAGTATATCCTTTCTTAGGTAAGGAGATCAAAACTGTACACAGTACTCCAGGTGTGGTCTCACCAGGGCCCTATATAATTGCAGCAATACATCTTTACTCTTATACTCAAAGGAGATATTTGGACAGGCGACCAAAAGCTTGGTCAAAGAGGTAGGTTTTAAGGAGCTTCTTAAAGGAGGAGAGAAAGGTGGAGAGACGGGAAAGTTTAGGGAGGGAATTCCAGAGCTTAGGGCCTAGGCAACTGTCCATTGACCCAATGGACCTTGAGCACAAATTCTGGTTTAAAGACAGAACCCCCCTGCCCCACTCCCAAAGAAAGTGAAAGCATTTAGTTCGAGGGAGTGCTACAGGAAGCCAGTTGGAAGTGGAATTTATTTCCATAAGTAAGCCTGGCCTGAGAACCCCACTGTAGCCTGCTGCAAATCCACAGCTCCATGTACTTCCCACACTTTGGTCACTTCAACTCGAGCCTTTCAATTAATTTTTTTCCTTTTTGAGCTTTCCGAGGCTGCCACAGTTGAACATTCCATTCGTCACTCTGACATCTCTGTTTTTCCTGCAATGATTTGACCGCCCTTAATGGTCCTTTCATTTTCCCCCTCTGGGATCGACCTGCATCATCACCTAGGTCACTGCACGTTTTCTGTTCATGTTGTACATTTTCATGACAATCTTTCGCCTCTGGCCTTCTGATGCCCCTTTCCCAGACTGCCACAAACCCATCCTCATTTACTTCATAGTTCAGCTTTTCTTGTGTGAACTGTGTCGTTGTTGGCACATGATGGAAATGTACTTCAGCTCACCGAGGGGAGTTAAATTGGCCTCTCTCTGCCGATTTGTAAGGGTCTGTACTAGATAGATATTCTCTGGTATTAAAAGCATCGCCAGTCACTCCTGTAAGTGGACCCAGCTTCCCCTATGACCAGGAGTTTGCTGTTGCTGCCCAATATCTAACTGTGTCGAGCTGTGATCTGGGGGGTCTCAACTATGAAAGCCCACGTTATGTGAACTGGAGACTGTAATTTTGCACGTGCCCCCACATGTGTTTCTCTTATCTTCCAAAAGAGGGATTGATGAATTCTCTACTGATACGAGGCCAATTATAAATCTACAAGTCGATTTATTTTACATATAACATGTGAATGGTCAAAGTCATATTTAGAGTCAATTTTAACTTATTTGATAATGCTCCTCATAACAAAGAAAATAACAAACCACCTACACTATTCCTATTAGAAAGATAGAGCTCTCACTCTCTGGGTCTCTTCTTTGCCAACTCTTGGAGACCGTGGGTTTGAAATTCTGTGGGTGTTCTCTTGGTTTCCCGCTGTAACTTCAGTGGGAGACCAGCAGAACATAAGAAGTAAGAGCAGGAGTAGGCCATACGGCCCCTCGAGCCTGCTCCGCCATTCAATAAGATCATGGCTGATCATCGACCTCAA
This sequence comes from Squalus acanthias, assembly GCA_030390025.1. Classification (NCBI taxonomy): domain Eukaryota; kingdom Metazoa; phylum Chordata; class Chondrichthyes; order Squaliformes; family Squalidae; genus Squalus; species Squalus acanthias. Next base: position 893,334 of record JASTWF010000036.1, on the reverse strand, counting down.
CTCCACTTTCCCGCCCGATCTCCATATCCCTCGATTCCCGTAGAGTCCAAAAATCTATCTCAGCCTTGAATATACTCAGTGACTGAGCCTCCACAGCCCTCTGGGGCAGAGAATTCCAAAGATTCACAACCCTCTGAGTGAAGAAATTCCTCCTCATCTCAGTCCTAAATGGCCGACCCCTTATCCTGAGACTATGACCCCTAGTTCTAGACTCTCCAGCCAGGGGGGAAAACAACCTCTCAGCATCTACCCTGTCAATCCCCTTCAGAATCTTGTATGTTTCAATGAGATCACCTCTCATTCTTCTAAACTCCAGAGAGTATAGGCCCATTCTACACAATCTCTCATTATTGGACAGCCCTCTCATCCCAGGAAACCTTCAGAGAAAATGGCTGCAAATGACCGCTTTCAGCTGTTTCTTTCTGTGTTGTGCTGGTCTGACACTGAAATTACAGCGGGAGACCAGGAGAACCCCTGTGGAATTTTGGGGCCTGTGTGTTTCTGACTTCCTTTCCTAGTACAGGAAGCAAAAGACCTCTGACCCTCCCTGAGCTCCCTGGACATTGGCCACTTGAGCAGCCAATCAAACGGCCTACTGCCCTCCAAGCTTCCCTGGCAGGGCCCCTTCTCCCCTACTCCCCCTCTGCTGGGCTCACATGAATGAAGCTCATTTCTTCTTTGGGATGTATTAACAAACCTCATTGTCTCAAACTGATGTGGAACACGAGAAATACCATCCTTGATTGATTGACTCTTAAAAGCCCGGATTGTAACCCAGCCCGCCCAGTGCGAAAGGAGCAGGCGGGTTGGTAAAATAGTCGTCGGAGGCGGGGGGGTGGGGGGGTTCGTGCTGCATTCCTGATGTGTTCCCACCCACTGCCATTTTTACTCACCTCACAACAGGCACAGGAGGGCCACCCAACCCAGGTGTTGCGGAATGAAAATCAAGCGGGTTCTATAAAGGGCGGGCGATCCACTCTGCCAGCTTACTGCCCAGGCCGGGAAGGTGAAAATCTGCCCCATACAGACCAGGAAAGTCCCAGGTCTGAACCCCCATTGATCCTGATCTCAACTAGATGGCAATAGGGCCATTCGAATTGTTCACTGCAGCCCTGGGCTGGGGAGGAGGGAAAAATATCAGTCAGGGGCTCAGGGCCCCTGATGGAAAATGCAAGTGGGCGTAAGAAAATTGGCAGTGCCCAAAAGGTATTTCAAAAATCTAAGTGTTAGTTTTGTGTAAAATATGTGCCAACAAATGTTTAAGGTCAGAATGCCAAGTGACTAAATAAACCGACAGATTTGCGAGATAATTTCTTTCGAAGGTGATAGGAAAATCCTGATGGAGTCTGCAACTTGCTTAAACATTCAGCAGGATTCAAATGAGAGACTTCAAGCAAGCGCCAAGCATTACTGAAGGAGTTAATAGCTCTGTATGACCCCATTTGTGCAGTAATGAATTCTCTCTTAAAAGCTATCCACTTTCTGGATGTTGAAGAGCTATTGACATAGACTAAAAGCTTTCTTGCTGCGATCAAATTCCTCACAAGCTGGATGGATTCACTGTTTATTTTGGGAGCCTGCAGGCAGGGAGACTGGTGCACAGCACATGCTGGGAAACTTCTGCAGCTGATAGTTTGATGTTTTGATCTAAGCATCACACAGGGTTACACGCTGTACCAGCCAATATAAGCAAGCGCATGTGAATTCCGTTGTCTTTCAAATTGCTTGTTGTTCTTGTAGTGTTAATGTAGGCGGAGAATATGTTACAACTTAATGACTAACTCATGTTCGATGGCTTACATTTATCTCGGGCCTTTCATGTATCAAAATGTCTTTAGAAAGGGATTGATGAATACTGAGTGGGATAGAGGTTGGGGGTAGGGCTGTTGCCAACTTTCCAGGGTTGCCCTGGAGTCTCCAGGGATTAAAGATTCCTCTCCTGGGTTCAATCCAGGAGAAAAATCATAGGGGCATTATTGTGTGGTTTTTCTCATTATCTTTTAACACTTTTGTTTATCAGCTATAAAAATAATGGAGATGGGAAACGGAGGCTGTTTGACCGGGCGAGGCGTTTGGCGGCGGGAGGTCATGTGATGAGTCCTCCAGGAATACGTCCAACCAGAGTTGGCAACCCTAGTTAGGGGATGGGTGGGGCGATTGAAGGCAAGTGTGAAACATAAACATAGACATAGAAGATAGGAGCAGGAGTAGGCCATTCGGCCCCTCGAGCCTGCTGATCATCCAAATTCAGTACCCTGTCCCTGCCTTTTCCCCATATCCCTTGATCCCTTTAGCCTTAAGAAATATATCTAACTCCTTCTTGAATATATTTAATGAATTGGCCTCCACTGCCTTCTGTGGTAGAGAATTCCACAGGTTCACCACTCTCTGGGTGAAGAAATTCCTCCTCATTTCTGTCCTAAATGGCTTACCCCTTATCTTTAGACTGTGACCCCTGGTTCTGGACTCCCCGACCATCGGGAACATCCTTCCTGCATCTAGTCTGTCTAGTCCTGTTAGAATTTTATAAGTTTCAATGAGATCCCCTCTCATTCTTCTAAACTCCAGCGAGTATAAGCCCAATCGACCCAATCTCTCCTCATACGTCATTCCTGCCATCCCAGGTATCAGCCTGGTGAATCTTCGCTGCACTCACTCCATGGCAAGAACATCCTTCCTCAGATAAGGCGACCAAAACTGCACACAATACTCAAGGTGTGGTCTCACCAAGGCCCTGTACAACTGCAGCAAGACATCCTTGTTCCTGTATTCGAACCCTCTCGCTACGAAGGCCAACATACCATTTGCCTTCTTAACCGCCTGCTGCACCTGCATGCTTACCTTCAGCGACTGGTGCACAAGGACACCCAGGTCTCGTTGCACTTCCCCTTCTCCCAATCTATTGCCATTCAGATAATAATCTGCCTTCCCGTTTTTGACACCAAAGTGGATAACCTCACATTTATCCACATTATAATGCATCTGCCATGATTCTGCCCAATCACCCAACCTGTCCAAATCATACTGGAGTTTTTCGGCATCCTCCTCACAGCACACACGCCCACCCAGCTTTGTGTCATCTGCAAACTTGGAGATATTACATCTCGTTCCCTCGTCTAGATCATTAATATATATTGTGAATAGCTGGGGTCCTAGGACCGATCCCTGCGGTACCCCACTAGTCACTGCCTGCCACTCGGAAAAAGACCCGTTTATTCCAACTCTTTGCTTTCTGTCTGCCAACCAGTTCTCTATCCAAGTCAATACCTTGCCCCCAATCCCATGTGCCTTAACTTTACACGCTAATCTCTTATGCGGGACCTTATTGAAAGCCTTCTGAAAGTCCAAATACACCACATCCACTGGTTCTCCCTTATCTATTTTACCAGTTACATCTTCAAAAAATTCCAGTGGATTAGTCAAGCATGATTTACCTTTTGTAAATCCATATTGACTTTGTCCGATCCTGTCACTGTTTTCCAAGTGCTCTGCTATTACATCTTTTATAATGGACTCCAGCATTTTCCCCACTACCGATGTCAGGCTTATCGGTCTATAATTCCCCGTTTTCTCTCTACCACCTTTTTTGAATAGTGGGGTAACATTAGCTACCCTCCAATCCATGGGTACTGTTCCAGAATCTATCGAATTTTGGTAGATGACCAGCAATGCATCTACTATTTCCAGGGCCACTTCCTTAAGTACCCTAGGATGTAGATTATCAGGCCCTGGGGATTTATCGGCCTTCAATCCCGTCAATTTCGCTAACACCATTTCCCTACAAATACTGATTTCTTTCAGTTCCTCCCTCTCATTAGACCCTATGTTCCCCGACATCTCTGGGAGGTTATTTATGTCCTCCTTTGTGAAGACAGAACCAAAGTATGTATTTAATTGGCCTGCCATTTCTTTGTTCCCCATTATAAATTCCCCTGATTCTGACTGCAAGGGACCTACGTTTGACTTCACCAATCTTTTTCTCTTCACATATCTATAAAAGCTTTTACAGTCAGTTTTTATGTTCCCTGCAAGTTTACTCTCATACTCTATTTTCCCCCTCTTAATTAATCCCTTTGTCCTCCTTTGCTGAATCCTAAACTGCTCCCAATCCTCAGGTTTACTGCTTTTTCTGGCCAATTTATATGTCCTCTCCTTGGATCTTATGCTATTCCTAATTTCCCTTGTTAGCCACGGTTGAGTCACCTTTTTTGTTTTATTCTTATGCCAAACTGGGATGAACAAATTCTGCAGTTCATCCATGCGATCTTTGAATGTTTGCCATTGCCTATCCACCGTCAGCCCTTTGAGTAACATTCCCCAATCAATCCTTCCCAACTCGCGCCTCATACCATAGTAGTTTCCTTTATTTAAATTCAGGACCCTAGTCTCCGAGTCAACTACTTCACTCTCCATTTTAATGAAGAATTCTATCATATTATGATCGCTCCGACCCAAGGGGCCTCGCACAACAAGATTGCTAATTAATCCTTTCTCATTACATAATACCCAGTCTAAGATGGCCTTATCTCTGGTTGGTTCCTCGACATATTGGTCCAGGAAACCATCCCGTATACACTCCAGGAATTCCTCCTCCATAGTACTGTTGCTAATTTGGTTAGCCCAATCTATATGTAGATTAAAGTCACCCATGATAACTGCTGTGCCATTATTGCACGCTTCTCTAATTTCCCTTTTAATGCCATCCCCAACCTCCGCATTACTGTTTGGGGGTCTGTATACCACTCCCACTAACGTTTTCTGCCCCTTGGTATTTCTCAGTTCTACCCATACAGATTCCACATCATCAGAGCTAATATCCTTCCTTTCAATTGTGTTAATCCCCTCTTTAACCAGCAATGCTACCCCACCTCCTTTTCCTTTTTGCCTATCTTTCCTGAATATTGAATACCCCTGGATGTTGAGTTCCCAGCCTTGGTCACCCTGGAGCCATGTTTCCGTAATCCCAATCATATCATATTCGTTTACCTCTATTTGCGCAGCTAATTCATCCACCTTATTACGAATGCTCCTTGCATTAAGACACAAAAGGGTAAAAATTCAGTTGGTAGCGCCTCCCGTTAGCGCCTTAAGAGGGCGCTAATGGGGCGCAAAGCCGCTAACGCCCGGGCGCAGCGATGTTTGCGCCGCTCGGGAACTTAACTTGACATGGTGCGGCGGCGCTAAACTTTACCGCTGCGACCACCTGCGCGCGCAGATTGTGACGTCATTCCATGGTGCAACGCCCTTGTGGCGCCCTGGAGCGGAAATTGAGTGGCGCCCCCTGCCTTACCGCCTGGCGCATCCAACGACCAGAAGACTGGAACGCTATCAATCGCTGTGGGGCTGGGGGGGGCGCTATTTAAAGGGGGCCTCTTCCTGTCTTTTATTGTTGGTGGCATTTTTGAACTACGCATTCTGAGAGAGAGAGGGAGAGACTTCTGGAGAGATTCAACGTTGTGTGAAGGAGTTTTGGGTACTGAGCAGCACTTTGCAGGTTCATTTTGATTTGCCATTCCTTGTATCGATTTAGCAGAGACTGTGGGAGCTGCACTCTGAGCTCTTTGCCTGGTACTCTCCATTGTTCTTTCCAGCACATTTGATGTGCAAGTCTCTCCAGGCCGAGATTCAAGGCTGCAATGAACAGGATGTGGATGGAAAGCAAGATTAACCATCCCCTTTAAGAACTGGCCCGTGCCATTGTGTGTGTGTTCCATTGCTGACTGACATTACATGAGCTTCGCCAGCGCTCTGAGTTAGCGCCTCACTCCTTGGCCTTTGCGCCTTAAGACAGGTGTGCAGCGCCTGCTTTAGCGCTCCACTCACCTCCCGGGGCGGTAAAAGTTAAGTTTCCAGTCAGTGCCGATAATTAGCGCCAGGCGCTAATATTTGCGTCCAGACGATATTTGCGCCCCAAATGGGGCGCGACCTAATTTCTACCCCAAAGCCTTCAGGCTTGTTTTTTTAATGCTCTTAGACCTTTTAGAATTATTATTTACTGTGGCCATGTTTGATTTAAACCCTTGATTTCTCTGACTGCCACCTTTGTTTTTCTCCTTCCTGTCTTTTGCTTCTATCCTTGTTTCCCTTTTCTCTGTCTCCCTGCTCAGGTTCCCAACCCCCTGCCATTTTAGTTTAAATCCTCCCCCAGAGCACTAGCAAACACTCCCCCTAGGACATCGGTCCCGGTCCTGCTCAGGTGCAAACCGTCCGGTTTGTACTGGTCCCACCTCCCCCAGAACCGGTTCCAATGTCCCAGGAATTTGAATCCCTCCCCCTTGCACCATTCCTCTAGCCACGTATTCATCTGAAATATCCTTCTATTTCTACTCTGACTAGCACGTGGCACTGGTAACAATCCTGAGATTACTACCTTTGAGGTCCTATTTTTTAATTTACCTCCTAACTCCCTATATTCAGCTTTTAGGACCTCATCCCGTTTTTTACCTATATCGTTGGTACCGATATGCACCACGACAACTGGCTGTTCACCCTCCCCCTCCAGAATGTTCTGCAGCCACTCTGAGACATCCTTGACCCTTGCACCAGGGAGGCAACACACCATCCTGGAGTCTCGTTTGCGGCCGCAGAAACGCCTATCTATTCCTCTTACAATAGAATCCCCTATCACTATAGCTCTCCCACTCTTTTTCCTCCCTTCCTGTGCAGCAGAAACACCCTCGGTGCCAGGAAGTTGGCTGCTGCTGCCTTCCCCCGGTAAGCCATCCTCCCCAACAATATCCAAAGCGGTATATCTGTTTGAGAGGGAGATGGCCACTGCACTACCTGCCTGCGCCTACTGCTCTGCCTGGTGGTCACCCATTCCTTTACCCGCGGTGTGACCAACTCACTAAACGTGCTATCCACGACGTCCTCAGCATCGCGAACACTCCAGTATGCATCCACTCGCAGCTCCAGCGCCGCAATGCGGTCTGCCAGTAGCTGCAGCTGGATACACTTCCCGCACACATGGTCGTCAGGGAAACAGGAAGTGTCCCTGATTTCCCACATAGTGCAGGAGGAGCATAACACGGCGCCGAGCTGTCCTGACATGACTTACCCTTTAATTAATTCAAATTAAATTAAGTCAAATCAATCCCACCAATTACACCACTATTAAATGATATACTCAAGGGCCCTTGTTTAACAGCAGTCTCCGCTACACCACAGAGACTCTAGAAACTAGAAACCACAGAATTTAAGTATGGAAAAAAGGAGAAAGAGAGAAATACTCACCAACCAATCACTTACCTGCTTTCTGATGACGTCACACTTCGATTACTTTTTACTTCTGTCTCCCGCTCTGAGATTGGTGGACCTACCTGCTCCTCGGGCTCGCTTTTATACCCTGCCACCCGCTCCTCCTAGGTCCGCACCGCCGCTGCTGTGAAGTTTGAAGAGGTAGGTTTGGAGCAGGTCTTTAAAGGTGGGGAAAGAAGTAGCAAGGGGGCGGGAATTAGAAACATAGAATAGAAACATAGAATCTAGGAGCAGGAGTAGGCCATTCGGCCCGTCGAGCCTGCTCCGCCATTCAATACGATCATGGCTGATCATCCAAATCCAGTACCCTGTCCCTGCTTTAATCCCCACAGTACACATATCCCACCCTACCCCCGTAACCCCACGAATTAGGAAGAGAATTACAAGACTTTGTGAGTGTGTGTGATTTGGTTTTTCCTCTCCTCCCTTTTCACTCTTCTCGTCGCCAACCAATTCCACTTGCACCAAAAATAACCTGGTGCTGATCGCAAACAAAACCTGGGCAGCAACCACACGCACGCAGAAACATTGACACAACTCTCATCCCAAAATAAAGGTGGGAAATGGAGATGTCGCAGGTCATCTTTCGAGGCTGGGATTAAGGCAGATTGTTCAGGGAGCTTCAAATTCTTCCATTGTCGTAATACATCAGAAGGGGTCCTGGGATTCGGGTTCAATGAAGACCCACAAAGTCGGTGCACCACTTTCCCCTGTTTCTCTTGCTTTGACTGGCACTCCACTCACGGCCTGTTGAAGGCCAGTGACCCATGATTCCCAGAACCAAAAAGAGGAAAGTGGCTCTGTGTGTTTAGTTGCTAGCCAACAGCATGTGGTCCATTAAAACCTGGGCCTCTGATGTCATCAGGTCTCCAAAGGTCAGCCCTTCACATTGAAGAGCACGAACACGGAGTGTTACTGACTGGTTGCCACCAACTGCACCCCTTCAATAGAAGAGCTTTAGCCTACCTCAGGGTTTTCTTTGTCTTTCTCTTTATTTTGCCTGTTCTTTTCTGCCTGCTTTTTCTGTGTGTCTTTCACTGGCTATCTCCCCTTCACTTGCATGTGTAGCTAATGGCCGACGTGTGGTTTTCTCTCCCTCTGAAAGAAAGAAAGACTTGCATTTATATAGCGCCTTTCACGACCACCGGACTTTCCAAAGCGTTTTACAGTCAATGAAGTATTTTTTGAAGTGGAGTCACTGTTGTAATGTAGGAAACGCGGCAGCCAATTTGCGCACAGCAAGCTCCCACAGACAGCAATGTGATAAATGGCCAGTTAATCTGTTTTAGACGTTGATTGAGGGATAAATATTGGCCAGGACACCGGGGAGAATTCCCCCGCTCTTCTTCGAAATAGTGCATAGGATCTTTTATATCCACCTGAGAGAGCAGACGGGGCCTCGGTTTAACGCCTCATCCGAAAGACGGCACCTCCGACAGGGCGGCGCTCCCTCAGTACTGCACTGGAGTGTCGGCCTAGATTTTTGTGCTCAAGTCTCTGGACTTGAACCCACAACCATCTGACTCTGAACTCCCAAGTATAAACTTGTAGAGAACCAGCAGCGTCACAGATCTATGGAAATCTGGGCCTACCCATTTGCCATCAGATTAAGCGCCTCTTGTCACACAAGCTGAACCTTGGGGTTGTACCTTGTAGGTCAGCATGACATTTACGTTTTCCCCCCTACCAGCCTTCCTGTGGCCTTCATAAGATTAGTGCTGAACTAAGGGCCGCTTTTGTTCTGTGAATGGATGTCCACTGGGAACTGCACCGAGACGACCCAAAACTGATTTCACATAGGACTCGTTTCTTCCCGGTTGCTGTGAAAGAGCTTCGTCCCAGCAGTCTGAAGTGGATTTGAACCCAGGTCCCAGGCGTGAAAAGACTGCGTCCAAACATCCCCGGCCCTTCTGTCGCACTCCCACTGTAACTCTGCCTGCTCCCTACAAGGTCAGCGGCGCAAGATGGGACGGGGCCTGTGGTGGGGCCCACATTTTGGGATACAGAATTTTGATTAATTTGAGACATAACAAGGGTAGCGTGCTTGGGAGGAACAAGTGACTTTGGACCTATGGCTCCCAAAGCTCTCCACCACTGGGAATTTCCTCGCCTCATGTCTGGGTCTGTTGTAGACTCATTGATAGAGATTGATTGCTGTGATTGGTCAACAACTCCATTATCATTGTACCAGGATGCTAGAAGGCGAACCAGATAGACTTTCGGTCTTTTTTCCGTCTAGCAATCCCTATGGTCCCACCTGGGGGTCCGGGCTGGAATTGTGGCCAGGACCCCCGCAGAAAAGACAGGCAAGTCTCACTTTTAAAATATTTCAAAGCAGCCCCTCACAAAGGGGGTCGTGAAGGAGGGGCACATTTAAGTTCTTTCCAAGGGAGGGTCCTGGACATCTCCCTTCCACCCCAGACCAGACATGTGGCACAGGTCAGTGTTCTAGATGCGTACCTAGTGGAATGGGTGCCCGCCATTGGTACTAAAATTGACGGGCCTCCCCGCGACCACAGGAACTGTGGTAGGGTCAGCGGCGGAAGTCCCGGGCAGGTGCAGGCTGGTACTTATGCCAGGATGCCCCTGTCCCTCAACAGATTCTGTGTCTATTCCACAGTGTCACCAAGTCCTACGGCTCTTCATTTTGACCAGGGCTGACATGGAGCCCGTGGGCTCAGTAAAAGCTCGATAGATTGCACCAGTATGGAAATGATTGGCATGCATTTATAGAACATGAGGCCATTCGCAAAGCTGTGAATTAATCACCAGGTTTTACATAAGGCTTTTGTTAAGTGGTTTCTTCAACTTGAATTGTTGAACGAGTAATTTAAATGGGCTGTCATAAAAAGATTTACAAATTGACTGCATTTATCTGCAGTTTATAGAAACTCTGGGATTCGAACATCAGATTTCTTGGCAAAGTTATGTATTTAACAAGGTTACGCTACACAAACTGCCAGAGCTGTTTGAAACTATTGCTGCTAAATCTGGTTCATATTCTGCCTGAACGCAGAATTTTAACGCGCTGTGACTCTCGGGATGTGATTTATGCACCAGTTGGCCAGCCAGTGTAAAGGTTGCTACTAAAAAGAAAGACTTGCATTTCTATAGCGCCTTTCACGACCACTGGACGTCCCAAAGCGCTTTACAGCCAATGAAATACTTTTTTTGGAGTGCAGTCACTGTTGTAATGTGGGAAACGCGGCAGCCCAATTTGCGCACAGCAAGCTCCCACCAACAGCAATGTGATAATGACCAGATAATCTGTTTTAGTGATGTTGGTTGAGGGATAGGTATTGGCCCAGGACACTGGGGAGAACGCCCCCCTGCTCTTCTTCAAAATAGTGCCATGGGATCTTTTACATCCACCTGAGAGAGCAGATGGGGCCTCGGCTTAATGTCTCATCCGAAAGACAGTGCGGCGCTCCCGCAGCACTGCACTGGAGTGTCAGCCTAGCTTTATGTGCTGAAATCCCTGGAGTGGGACTATGAACCCACAACCTTCTGACTCAGCCACTGAGCCACAGCTAACTAGGGGGGTATAACAAAGGACATTTTCCAGACAAGCTTCCAAGTTCCATCACAGATTCTACTTTCATGTACAGCCATTTCTTTGCCTCCCCCAGGTTCAGCTGGAGCACAGAGCACACATGTTGCAAAAAAAAAACTCAATGTGTTTGAAAGAGGGCTGCATCAAAAAATATTTGTACAGCCTATTTTGTTTGGTTTGCAAACTAACAATGTGATGGCATAAATCATGTTGAAATTCATTACCGCTTGCCAATGATTTACTTGTGACTTAAAATGTTCTACAGTTCTTCTCCTTTCCCGCACACATAAAGAGAATTAGTTGAGCACTTTCTCCATGAAAACGGTGCCCTCTTAAGCAATAGTCATTGGCAACCATTAAATATTATTTTCCTGACAGAATATGCCGTTGATTATAGGGCACAGTGCGTGGCCTTAATGTTATATTAATGTTATATTTGTGCATGCTTTCAGGCAACCCTCCAGGCCAAAGCTTCAGTCTGTCCTTTGTTATACTCCCAAGTGAGAACTGCCAACTGCAAGTGATGACATTCTTGGTGATTGGCAGGAGAGTGAGTGACTAAGAGAGAGAGAGACAGGAGACAAGCAGCATTCGTCATCAGGAGATTGCACTAGTGTGAATGCACAGCAAAAATAATGGCGCTTACCTGTTTACTGTTGTTGCTACTGCTGATGGCCAATGGAATCTCTACATGCTCTAACCAGCACGGTGGCATAGTGGTTAGCACTGTTACCTCACAGCGCCAGGGACCTGGGTTCGAATCTGGCCTCGGGTGACTGTCTGTGTGGAGTTTGCACATTCTCCCCGTGTCTGCGTGGGTTTCCTCCGGGTGCTCCGGTTTCCTCCCACAGTCCAAAGATGTGCAGGTTAGGTTGATTTGGCTATGATAAATTGACCCTTAGTGTTAGGGGGATTAAATATGTGGGGTTACGGGGATAGGGTGGGATATGTGTCGGTGCAGGCTCGATGGGCAGAAATGGCCTCTATCTGCACTGTGGGGATTCTGATTCTGTGAACCCTACGCAGCATTTAAAACTCCTGGTGGCGATTTTTATGCAGACCAGTCTGTGCTGAGTTAGCTGGTCTCAGTTGGGTTGGCAGTGGGCCAGCATACTTGACCTTTAGCGCTCCTGAGTTGGCGCATTGGGAGTCAGCCAGGCTTCCTATCCGGTGACCCGCGCTGGAAAGTGCGTGTGCGTGAATTGCGGGGGAGGACAGGATTGGGCTTGGCTGTGACGATACCACCGTGGCCAAATAGGCTGCTCACGACCAGGAACAATGAGACTTTGGCAGACTACCAGAAGGCTGCCCGTGGAACCATACATCAGCTGGCATCTGGGCAAGCATGTGTCAGGGGCTTCAGGAGAAGAGAGAATTGGCAAGAAAAAGTTTTTTTTTTCAACTTTTGGTGCTTGGCTCATGTGAACACTAAAACCCGCTACATGTCCTGTAGTTCTACTGAATATGATAGCTCATCTTTCACCACCTTGTCACTCAGTTAGTTCCTTTCTTAATCCATAAGTGATTCATCTAAATTCGATCCCTTGTTGCGTTGTTACCTGAGCTGAAAGGAGCAGTTATGCAGTTCTCTGGGCTCAGAAGGGGAAACATTTGTCAGGGATCCCACTGCTGCTCACTATCTAGTTGACCCCTGGTGGAAGTGCATGTGTGGGTAGAAGTGAGGGCTCTGTTGCAATAGTCCCCTCGGTCAAATAACCCACCAGCATCACTCACTTAAAGAATGGCCACTTGGGTGAGGCTACTGGAGGGCCACTGGCACCTGGGGCACTATAAGAGAGAAAAGGTAAAAGGGGGCACTGTCTCTGCTCTTACAAGGTGGCAGCATCCATCCTGTCAATGTTTATTGTCTCCTATTACTGTTAGGTAAGCAGGAAATTCCCCTTCCGATTTGTATGAAGGGGAATCAAAGAGTAAATTTCCCCAACTCCCCTCACACAGTTAGACAGTCCACTGTCGGGAGACTGGCTGAGAAGTAACAGAACAATCTCAATCGATGCCAATGGGATCAAGTGATGGGCATCTTAAGTACTTCACCCCTTGATCTTCTGGGTGGCAGTCAAGCACCCAGCCATTTGAGGCACTGCAGGATAGACCTGGCCTGCAATGCCTCCCCTGGTCAAACACCCCACCTGTACTAAACGCCCCAAGACAAACGTGAAGAATAGTCACTCGGGTGAGGACCAGAAGGTTGTTTGTGCCTATGGACGTGTACCCCAGCAAGGGTAAGAACCTTCAAGGAAAGGAGGGGAGGAAACTGTGGGAGAGCGAGACTGTGTACATTATTTCTTTGCCAATTTCCATTGTTTATTTTGTGCTGGATTAATGAACAAAGCTTTTTTTGTCAGTGCAGTGTCTGATGGAGCGGATGCAGCTTTGGAGACCTCTTGGACGGCAGCCACCGACTGGAAATGAGAAACATTTCTTTCTAAAACCGAGTGTTTGCAGCATTCACTGTTGCATTATAGCCAGCCTGCTCCGAATCATTTCCCTCGACTTTTGTCAAACACTGCCCTAATTTCATGCTATGAACATTCCATTAAAGTGCTTCATTTTAGCATTTGAACAATAGAAAATATTTACCTTGTTTTGACAGTGCAGTTAGATGTCATTTGCATCCTACAGTTACTGTGAGGGGCAAACATCATTCACGTCTGAAGTCTGCCAAATGCTGCTTTTTGTATTGAGAATAAATAGGGAGTATTTACATGAGTACAAATTGCATGTGAGGGGATCCATTCGATTATTCTGCTCCAGTGCAGGTGTGGCACATGGTGCAGATTTACGCCCAGTACATTTTAGTTACACACTGGTGATTAGTTCACATGCCACTGGCACATGAGCAAAGATTTTCACATATTCATGCTCATGGCGCTGTAAATATCTGAAGACTGACCTCAGAAGAACTGTTAGTCCGCCACGCTCTCCTTAGGCCTGCAATGGTCTGGCCCCGTCCAAAACCATCCATCCCTCTATCCTAATGTTTGAAACTCAAAGTAAGGAGCTGATCAATATCCTTTGGAATTTTAGAAACGTTTCTAAGGTCAGCTCAAAGTCACCCTTTTCCAACAACAACAACGTGCATTTATATAGCGCCTTTAATGTAGTAAAACGTCCCAAGGCGCTTCACAGGAGCGATTATCAAACAAATTTGACACCGAGCCACATCAGGAGATATTCCAGTGTGAACAAGCTCAGTTTCCTTAATATTCGTCCTGACTTGAATTGCCAGGACCTGGTATCATCTCGGTTGCTCTTCACTGCACCCGCAAGGGCAATAATAACCTACAAACATAAGAACATAAGAACATAAGAAGTAGGAGCAGGAGTCGGCCATACGGCCCCTCGGGCCTGCTCCACCATTCAATAGGATTGTGGCTGATCCGAACCTAGACTCACGTCCACTTCCCTGCCCGCTCCCCATAACCCTTCATTCCCTTATCAGCTAGGAAACTGTCTATCTCCGTTTTAAATTTATTTAATGTCGCAGCTTCCACAGCTCTCTGAGGTAGCAAATTCCATAGATTTACTACCCTCTGAGTGAAGAAGTTTCTCCTCATCTCAGTTTTGAAACGGCAGCCCCCTATTCTAAGATTATGCCCCCGAGTTCTAGTCTCACCCATCAGCGGAAACATCCTCCCCGCCTCCACCCAATCAAGGCAACACGGTGGCATAGTGGTTAGCACTGTTGCCTCACAGCGCCAGGGACCCGGATTCGAATCCAGCCTCGGGTGACTGTCTGTGTGGCGTTTGCACATTCTCCCCGTGTCTGCGTGGGTTTCCTCCGGGTGCTCCGGTTTCCTCCCACAGTCCAAAGATGTGCGGGTTAGGTTGATTTGGCTATGATAAATTGACCCTTAGTGTTAGGGGGGATTATATACGTGGGGTTACGGGGATAGGGTGGGATATGGGTTGGTGCAGGCTCGATGGGCCGAAATGGCCTCTATCTGCACTGTGGGGATTCTGTGATTCTGTGAAGCCCCCTCACAATCTTATATGTTTCGATAAGATCGCCTCTCATTCTTCTGAATTCCAATGAGTAGAGGCTCAACCTTTCCTCATAAGTCAACCCCCTCATCTCCGGAATCAACCGAGTGAACCTTTTCTGAACTGCCTCGAGATCAAGTATATCTTTTCTTAAATATGGAAACCAAAACTGTACGCAGTATTCCAGGTGTGGCCTCACCAGTACCTTGTATAACTGAAGCAAGACTTCCCTGCTTTTATACTCCATCCCCCTTGCAATAAAAGCCAAGATTCCATTGGCCTGAATCATTCTTATTCTGTGGAAACACCAATATGTGGAAACTACCTCTATGTGATTCAGCCTCAGAATAATGCAGATCTTCATAGGCAATGGCTTCTGTAACTTTCCCTGAGTTCTTCACAGACTTTTTTTAAAATTCGTTTATGGGATGTGGGCGTCACTGGCAACGCCAGCATTTATTGCGCATCTCTAATTGCCCTTGAGAAGGTGGTGGTGAGCCGCCTTCTTGAACCGCTGCAGTCCGTGTGGTGAAGGTGCTCCCACAGTGCTGTTAGGGAGGGAGTTCCAGGATTTTGACCCAGCGACGATGAAGGAACGGCGATGTACTTCTAAGTCAGGATGGTGTGTGACTTGGAGGGGAACTTGGAGGTGGTGGTGTTCCCATGCGCCTGCTGCCCTTGTCCTTCTAGGTGGTAGAGGTCGCGGGTTTGGGAGGTGCTGCCGAAGAAGCCTTGGCGAGTTGCTGCAGTGCATCTTGTAGATGGTGCACACTGCAGCCACGGTGCGCCGGTGGTGGAGGGAGTGAATGTTTAAGGTGGTGGATGGGGTGCCAATCAAGCGGGCTGCTTTGTCCTGGATGGTGTCGAGCTTCTTGAGTGTTTAGACTCTCCCACTCTAAGCTTTGCTGTGTTACTGTGATACCTTCTTCATTTGTTTACCCTTTTAGTTGACAGAGCAATGGCATCACTGCGTTCTCTTGCTCTCTCTGCATCTCCTTTGTCTTTCTCGCTCCTCTTACATGCAGGTAAGTGGTTCAACCATCGGGAAATGAATCCAGCAACAAGCAATTGTTTGTGGAAGTATCAAAGAAGCTGCTCATGGAACCCGCCATGTACACAAGGCTGAAAGAAAGTGTATTTGGTAACTGTTTAAGTGGCCTGTGGGGATTGGGAGCGCACATTGTCCGGGGGCACTGAGCTCAGCCGACAAACCGTATGTTATGAACGTCTGATTTGGAGCTTCAGGTAACATTCAAACCCTTGCATTGAATCATTACAGAGCCTGTTCTAAGTTCATTGGGAATGTGAGGTTTTTTTAATGCAGTGTTATGATTTCTCCCATCCTTTCCTGAAGACTCCAACTCTTGCTGGAGCCTGGTTCCACGGACACTGGCAGCCCGATGGTGCCTCGACCCAGTGGCTATTCTTCATGTGTGTGACTAATGTGAACAGGCTATTTAATCATGGGGGAGAGCATCATGGCTTAGCCTGATCCTGTCCTTAACTGATGTTTCCCTCTGTGCACTTTCCAGCAAGGGTCACTGGATAGTGGTCAGGAGCAGGAACCCTGGCTTATTTTTTTTCCCGTCCCTAGTCAAGGAGACCTGGAGAATGTGTGTTAAGTTCAATAAACTATCAGACTGGTTACCAAACCTGCTCCATCATCATCTCAGAAAACCATGCTTTAAAGATAGATTAAAGAT
>JASTWF010000036.1:734316-864316 GCA_030390025.1 Squalus acanthias | reverse complement strand
TTTATTGAATGTGATTCCAGCACTACTCTCACTATCATTAGCACTGTTTTCATTTTAGTACAATAGAATATGCTATAAAAGTTATAGATGGCAGAATGACTAAAAGGCTGTAAAACTGCTCAGCTGACATCTATAAACCACTCAAGTTTTGCTCTTATGAATTATGATATCATCTGAACCCTTCGATTAAATTATGGCTGTATTAGGCACTCCCAGCCATCCACAGTTCTATACTTAGGAGATAGGTTATTGAATGTCAGTGATTGTATGGAACGAAAGAGTCGACATTAGTGCACGGTAAGAAAAAGATGAGCAGGCATAGATCAATAGTAACATCACTGTTTGTATGAGTGGTCACAACAGGTGGACCAGCTGTGTCCTGTGTTGAGCTGACCCTGTCCCCTGATCCACCCTAATCGCACTTAATGCTAATTATGTAGAGAATAATCAGCTTGGACTGTGTTTCAGGGCGATCACATGATCAATAAGTTCAGGTGACTTCCTAAACCACGACTGCAAATCTTGATTGCTTTACAAAGCCAGAGATTGAGTTAACTGGTGTAATGCGCGCCATACGTTTTGTCTGAAAATTGGACATTAAATGGAACCTATTTGCTGCGGATCCACAAGGGGTCAGCGACGAGGACAGCGCTGGGACTGTCTACACCATGACAGGGAAAGGGTTTTCGAAGACCGTGATGCTCGGTGAAGATTGTAATGCCATCACCCAGCAGCACAGGAGTGTCTTAGCAAGGAAACCCCCTGTCTTGGGGCGAGAGCACTACCATAACCAGGTCAATTACCCACACGAGCTGGCATTACATAGAAAAAAACTCCAAGGGGTTTCTTTTCCTTTCGTACTGCACTGGTTAATGTGTGTGTGTAAAATTCTTTTTGTGCGCTATTTTACGACAGTCCTGTTTAAAATAAGTGGGTCAAAATAGCACAGGTAACTAATGCGAAGACCTTAACCAATGCCAACCTTAACCAACCAGAGGAAATGAAACCCCCACAAGAGTCAGCTTTGTTACCACCTCATCAGCTGCGTGCCTGACACGCACAGAAACCCATCGCCATATTTAAGGGTCTCCAAATTGAGCTGTGCAGAAATCTACATCCACCTGTAGGAAGTCTGTTTGCCCAATGTGGAATGTTGACTCTCCCACTTAACCCCCTCCTTTCGTGCATTGGTGCAGGTTGGCACTTACGGACCCCAAGTGTGCACAAGGGGTACTGCTGGAGTTTCACCAGCTAAAACTGGGTAGCTTAACAGAGCTGCTTTCTAAATGGTGAAAAACAGGGTACTTTCTAAATGGTGAAAGGCTTAAAAACAATGGATGTCCAAAGAAACTTGGGGGTCCAGGTACATAGATCATTAAAATGTCATGAACAGGTACAGAAAATAATCAAAAAGGCTAATGGAATGCTGGCCTTTATATCTGGAGGACTAGAATACAAGGGGGTAGAAGTTATGCTGCAGCTATACAAAGCCCTGGTTAGACCACAGCTGGAGCACTGAGAGCAGTTCTGGGCACCACACCTTAGGAAGGATGTATTGGCCTTGGAGGGAGTGCAGCGTAGGTTTACCAGAATTATACCCGAACTCCAGGGGTTAAGTTACGAGGAGAGATTACACAAACTAGGGTTGTATTCCCTGGAATTTAGAAGGTTAAGGGGTGACCTGATCGAAGTTTTCAAGATATTAAGGGGAACTGACAGGGTAGAGAGAGAAACTATTTCCGCTGGTTGGGGAGTCTGGGACTAGGGGGCATAGTCTAAAAATTAGAGCCAGACCTTTCAGGAGTGACGTTAGGAAACACTTCTACACACAAAGGGTTGGTAGGAGTTTGGAACTCTCTTCCACAAACGGCAATTGATGCTGGGGGTCAATTGTTAATTTTAAATCTGAGATTGATAGATTTTTGTTAACCAAAGGGTATTAAGGGATACGGGGCAAAGGCGGGTAGATGGAGTTAGGTCACAGATCAGCCCATGATCTCATCGAATGGTGGAACAGGCTCGAGGGGCTGAATGACCTCCTCCTGTTCCTAATGTAACAGGCTCAAGGGGCTGAATGACCTCCTCCTATTCCTAATGTAACAGGCTCAAGGGGCTGAATGGCCTCCTCCTGTTCCTAATGTAACAGGCTCGAGGGGGCTGAATGGCCTCCTCCTGTTCCTAATGTAACAGGCTCGAGGGGGCTGAATGACCTCCTCCTGTTCCTAATGTAACAGGCTCGAGGGGGCTGAATGGCCTCCTCTTGTTCCTAATGTAACAGGCTCGAGGAGCTGAATGGCCTCCTCCTGTTCCTAATGTAACAGGCTCGAGGGGGCTGAATGGCCTCCTCCTGTTCCTAATGTAACAGGCTCGAGGAGCTGAATGGCCTCCTCCTGTTCCTAATGTAACAGGCTCGAGGGGCTGAATGGGCCTCCTCCTGTTCCTAATGTAACAGGCTTGAGGGGGCTGAATGGCCTCCTCCTGTTCCTAATGTAACAGGCTCGAGGGGCTGAATGGCCTCCTCCTGTTCCTAATGTAACAGGCTCGAGGGGGGCTGAACGGCCTCCTCCTGTTCCGAATGTAACAGGCTCGAGGGGCTGAATGGCCTCCTCCTGTTCCTAATGTAACAGGCTCGAGGGGCTGAATGGGCTCCTCCTGTTCCTAATGTAACAGGCTCGAGGGGGGCTGAATGGCCTCCTCCTGTTCCAAATGTAACAGGCTCGAGGGGCTGAATGGCCTCCTCCTGTTCCTAATGTAACAGGCTCGAGGGGGCTGAATGGCCTCCTCCTGTTCCTAATGTAACAGGCTCGAGGAGCTGAATGGCCTCCTCCTGTTCCTAATGTAACAGGCTCGAGGGGCTGAATGGGCCTCCTCCTGTTCCTAATGTAACAGGCTTGAGGGGGCTGAATGGCCTCCTCCTGTTCCTAATGTAACAGGCTCGAGGGGCTGAATGGCCTCCTCCTGTTCCTAATGTAACAGGCTCGAGGGGGGCTGAACGGCCTCCTCCTGTTCCGAATGTAACAGGCTCGAGGGGCTGAATGGCCTCCTCCTGTTCCTAATGTAACAGGCTCGAGGGGCTGAATGGGCTCCTCCTGTTCCTAATGTAACAGGCTCGAGGGGGGCTGAATGGCCTCCTCCTGTTCCAAATGTAACAGGCTCGAGGGGCTGAATGGCCTCCTCCTGTTCCTAATGTAACAGGCTCGAGGGGCTGAATGGCCTCCTCCTGTTCCTAATGTAACAGGCTCGAGGGGGGCTGAATGGCCTCCTCCTGTTCCTAATGTAACAGGCTCGAGGGGCTGAATGGCCTCCTCCTGTTCCTCATGTAACAGGCTCGAGGGGGGCTGAATGGCCTCCTCCTGTTCCTAATGTAACAGGCTCGAGGGGCTGAATGGTCTCCTCCTGTTCCTAATGTAACAGGCTCGAGGGGGGCTGAATGACCTCCTCCTGTTCCTAATGTAACAGGCTCGAGGGGGCTGAATGGCCTCCTCCTGTTCCTAATGTAACTGGCTCGAGGGGGCTGAACGGCCTCCTCCTGTTCCGAATGTAATAGGCTCGAGGGGCTGAATGGCCTCCTCCTGTTCCGAATGTAACAGGCTCGAGGGGGCTGAATGGCCTCCTCCTATTCCTAATGTAACAGGCTCGAGGGGGGCTGAATGGCCTCCTCTTGTTCCTAATGTAACAGGATCGAGGTGGGCTGAATGGCCTCCTCCTGTTCCTAATGTAACAGGCTCGAGATGCTGAATGACCTCCTCCTGTTCCTAATGTAACAGGCTCGAGGGGGCTGAACGGCCTCCTCCTGTTCCTAATGTAACAGGCTCGAGGGGCCGAATGGCCTCCCCCTGTTCCTAATGTAACAGGCTCGAGGGGCCGAATGGCCTCCTCCTGTTCCTAATGTCCCTATGCTGCCCGCTGCTTGTCCAGCTAGGACCACCCTAACCAGTGGGGCATTGGTTTGCCGGGTTTTCCGGAGCCAAGTGAGAAGAATTCCTGCTCCCAGTGACAGGTCCACAGAATCTGATTCGCCAGCCTCAGAAGGGCAGCTCCAAGACCAGCCGGTGGTTCCTGGCCCCCTTCTCCAAGTCCACCCTTCACGCTTCCTGCTGAGAGCAGGTTTTAGGATTTCTGCATGACTACTGTCCCCACCATCCAACGTGCCGTTAGCTAGGCGGAGCAGTGCGGAGTCCAGATCTTCCCCATCAAGCTGATTCAGTAAGGCAGCACGCTCCACCAACTTTCCTCAGATCCCGAGGATAACCCTACAGGATTACTGGAGAGCCCCAGGCTTGTTGGTCATTGGCACTAACCCAGAGGAACCTTGGTGACCATTATCCATGACAAAGTTTAGCCAACGGAAAAAAAGATTTAGGATCAATTGTGCATCCTTGTAGATAAATGCAACCCGCTGATCCCACTACACTGAGGTGTTTAAAATGTTAAAAAGGATTGGATAGGGTAGATACGGAGAAACTATTTCCTCTGGTGGGGGAATCAAGAACGAGGGGACATAATCTTAAAATTAGAGCTAGGCCATTCAGGAGGGAAATCAGGAAGCACTTTTCCAGACAAAGGGTGGTGGAAATTTGGAACTCTTTTCCCCCAAAAGGCTGTGGATGCTGGGACAATTGGAGCTTTCAAGACTGAGATAGATAGATTTTTGTTGGGTAAGGGTATCAAGGGATACGGAGCAAAGGTGGAAAAATGGAGTCGAGGTGTAGATCAGCCATGATCTCATTGAATGGTTCGAGGGGCTGAATGGCCTCCTCCTGTTCCTATGTTCCCATCTCTCTGATCATCCTGACCTCACGGTACACAGCACCATAATCTACCTTTGCAGCAGCCCTTGATTTTCCAAAGAGGCTTCAAATAGTACTTTAAAGGCCCTCGGCTTTCACCAAACAGCTATCTTTCCCTTTACAGTTATCTTAACAGGGTTTAATTTGCATGCGGAAATACTGAATTGTTGTTTAAAATTGCCTCTGAACAATTGACTGGTACAACAATATATTACACTGCTTCATACTCACTTACTATATACAATGTTTTAATATGTTAACTACTGTTATAAAGGGTTATATTCTCCCTCTGGGGTTGCTATATTGTACGGCACTACTGCACTTAACCCCTCAATTGTAATATGTGAATGTTTGTCCTCCTTTATTTAGTTGTTTATAATGCACATGGATTTTCAGAGCATGTTTCTAAAATAAACACTTAAGAAAATAATATTCTGTAAGCATTTCTCTGCAATTAACTCTGTGGGTTCGCTCCGTGTTTACATCAGAGAGCTTTTGATAGAAACATACTCCGCTATTAACTGATGAACGTTGTTTGGCAAGAGCACTCAAGCTAGATATTTCATTGTACGTCATGCTAGCCTCCACCAGAAAGGGGAATGCACATGGGCTGTTGATGTATCTGCAAAAGTGCATCGGTTGTATTGTTTGTACGGAGCTGTCATTTTATTTTACACGGCAAACATAGACTAGCCACGGGGACACCTACATTTGTGGAAATGGGAAAGGAGATTATCGTTTAAGGGTAATGGGTTTAGTCACACTGGGTTTGCTACATGTCGAGACAATGGGCTGGATTTTGCGGGGGCCAGCGGGCGCGATCGGTGGCGGGTCGGGTGGGAAAGTGTTTTTTCCCCCCAGCGGGTCGGGACCCCGCTGTGAACCCGCCGGCACGCGCCTTTACCAAATGTTGGGTATGTCAGCGCTGAGCAGACCTGACAGACAGCGGCGGGGGAGGCAATTAAAATCATTAGTGGCTTGTTTACAGCCACTTATCAATGTTTTTTTTCCAGCTTTTTGGATTTGACAGGTCGCCCACCGGTTTCCCGCTGTGCCGAGACCTCGTCTGTGAAGCTGAGGCGAGAGGTCAGTGGCCATTGAATCAGCTGATGAGTTGACAGCTTCAAATGTCAAGTCAAAGCTCCCAGCTGATTGACAAATGTTCCCTTAACCACAAACTTCTCTAAACTGCATTTCCACTATAAATTTGGGATGCTGCAAGTCTTTACACAAGTCTCCATCCAGTCTGACCTCATTACCTCTCCCACCATTGACAGATCGCTTCTGTCATCTCTACTTCACCTGCCATCTATTCCATCAGCATGAGTGCCCTTGAAACTATCTCACCTTGGTCCTCAGAATCTGACCACGATCAGCCACAACACCAGCAGCACCAGGCACACCAGCAGCACCAACAACAACACCAATCTTCTCCACAATCACCTGATGCTGCACAGGACAGAGGGCATTAGCACCCGACCACATTGCTGCCCGGGACGTCAGGGATGGCCTCACCATGGCCACATTTACTTCACTTGACGCTGTACACCCTGGCTGCCACATGATGCGCCAGGTTAGCACCACCCCACACCAACAACATAAAGCATCCCTACAATGCCCAAGCCATTCCTTTCACACTCTTCACCAATGCGGGGGGTACCCTTATGTCTTACCATTCACTGCAACTCACTAAGCCACTTCCAAAGGTGCACACAAATCTGTCCAAGAACGCAAAGTATTGAAAATAAATGTTTCAATGTTTGACACCACATTATCAGAAACTTCACATGAACATTGCATAAAACACCCAAGTGCCTACCCTTGTGTGTTGTTAGTTGAGAGAGGTATGATTGCACTAGGATGAGGGTGAGTGTGAAGGGTGGCTAGTGAGATGGGGATGTGATAATGTAGATAGAGAGGGATGGGTGGAGGTGCAAGGTAAGTTGGTGTGAGTAAGGATGTGCAGGAGTAGGGTAGGGAAGGCAGAGTGATGGGGATGTGGTGAGAGGCACAGCAGGATGCTGTGAGAAGACAATGGCTCAGAAAGCCTGTTCTGAATTCAAGATTAAAATGACTTCAACCCATGAGTGTCAATCAGGAGTTATTCGATAGAGAAACAGGAACTCCGAAAGCTGAAGGATTTACATTTCTGTAAAGTTGCCATTAGTGAATTGTTGTTGGCTTGAGCCTGGACTAGGAGTGTGTGCTGGTCTTAACCAAACCTTCAGTCATTAAGATGTAGGAAATCCTACCCGTACAGCAGTTACGCTGTCGACTCCTGAGAATCCTCTGCCCTTTTATCTAAAACAAACTGCTAAACCATGTAGAGACAGGGCGAAAATGGGATTCATTAAATTGAGATCTATTAAGAGATGTTTCGCACTACTGAAGGTGTTTCTATTGCAGTATTTTCCTTTTCTAATTCCCTCCCTAAACCTCTCCGCCTCTCTCTCTCTCCTCCTTTAAGACGCTCCTTAAAACCTCCCTCTTTGACCAAGCTTTTGGTCACCTGCCCTAATGTCTCCTTGTGGCTAGGTGTCAAATTTTGTTTGATAATCGCTCCTGTGAAGCGCCTTGGGACGTTTTACTACGTTAAAGGCGCTATATAAATGCAAGTTGTTGTTGTTGTTGTTGTTGTAATCCATGAATGCCAAACTAGAAACAACAATACCAGTGTGTGATGCACTAAATCCTGGGCTTCAGCTGGCAAATGCTATTCTTTACAATGGATAGAAGGAGCCCACACTGCTCCATGTGCCAAATGTAGTTTGCTGCCCAGATGAAGAGAGGGTCATCATAACTCCTTAGGATCCATTGTATGTAACAAGTGTTCACACACTGAAGCGTCATTCATTGGAGCCCCGTGGGTACTTGATTCGCAGATTCCGCCTTTCTTATTGCAAGTGTCCCCCATATTTGTCACGTGGAGCAGGCTGGTTCACTTCTGACAAGGGCAACACCACCTTCAGTGTGCCAGTGCAGCCTTCGGTCACCTGAGGAAGAGAGTGTTTGAAGACCAGGACCTCAAACCCAGCACCAAGCTCATGGTCTACAGAGCAGTAGTGATACCCGCCCTCCTGTATTCTTCAGAGACATGGACCATGTCCAGCAGGCACCTCAAAGCACTGGAGAGGTACCACCAACGTTGCCTCCGCAAGATCCTGCAAATCCATTGGCAGGATAGGCGCACCAACGTCAGTGTTCTCGCTCAGGCCAACATCCCCAGCATCGAAGCTTTGACCACGCTCGATCAGCTCCGATGGACGGGCCACATCGTCCGCATGCCCGATACGAGACTCCCAAAACAAGCGCTCTACTCGGAGCTCCGACACGGCAAGAGAGCCCCAGGTGGGCAGAGGAAACGCTTCAAGGACACCCTCAAAGCTTCCTTGAAAAAGTGCAACATCCCCACTGACACCTGGGAATCCCTGGCCCAAGACCGCACAAAGTGGAGGAGAAGCATCCGGGAAGGCGCCGAACACCTCGAGTCTCTTCGCCGGGAGCAAGCGGAAGCCAAGCGCAAACAGCAGAAGGAGCGCACGTCAACCCAAGCACCCCACCCACCCGCCCCTTCAACCACCGTCTGCCCCACCTGTGACAGAGACTGTAGGTCCCGCATTGGACTCATCAGTCACCTGAGAACTCATTTTTAGTGTGGAAGCAAGTCATCCTCGGTTCCGAGGGACTGCCTAAGAAGAAGAAGACTTCTGATTGCGGTCCAGTTAAAGGCTTGGCAAAAATGCGTGAATATATGGTGAGTGCATAGTTGGGGCGTGATGAGCGATTTACATTATATGACATTGCTTGTTGAAAGTGCAGGTGTTTGAGTCAGAGTCTTTGTACAATATATTATAGAAGACGGCAATAATGGCTTGTAGAATAGAATCATAGAAATATACAGCACAGAAGGAGGCCATTCGGCCCATCGTGTCCGTGCCGGCCGAAAAAGAGCTATCCAGCCTAATCCCACTTTCCAGCTCTTGGTCCGTAGTAGTGGCCGACTCGGTGATTTACAGTGTGTGGACTCCCCGTAGATTTGCCTCATCTATGTCTCAATGCTGGGACTGTAGCTTTGCCCAGCCAAGCGAGTGCACCAGCATCTCAGGTACTTCATATTGATCTACAGCTCCATCGGGCCAGGTGAGGTTCCAACACAGAGGTACAGGATGATCACCTCTGTCCCTCGGAAAGCTGTCACCCTGCTTCAGTTAGTGCGTGCATAGAAACATAGAAAAATAGGAGCAGGAGTAGGCCATTCGGCCCTTCGAGCCTGCTCCGCCATTCAATATGATCATGACTGATCCTCTATCTCAATACCATATTCCCCCTCTCTCCCCATACCCCTTGATGCCTTTTGTGTGTCGAAATCTATCTATCTCCTTCTTAAATATATTCAGTGACTTGGCCTCCACAGCCTTCTGGGCCAGAGAATTCCACAGGTTCACCACCCTCTGAGTGAAGAAATTTCTCCTCATCTCAGTCCTAAATGTCCTACCCCGTATCCTGAGACTGTGACCCCTTGTTCTAGACCCCCCCGCCAGGGGAAACATCCTCCCTGCATCCAGTCTGTCTAAGCCCTGTCAGAATTTTATACGTTTCAATGAGATCCCCTCTCATTCTTCTAAACGCTAGTGAATACAGGCCTAGTCGATCCAATCTCTCCTCATACGACAGTCCTGCCATCCCAGGAATCAGACTGGTGAACCTGCGCTGCACTCCCTCTATGGCAAGTATATCCTTTCTTAGGTAAGGAGACCAAAATTGCACACAGTACTCCAGGTGTGGTCTCACCAAGGCCCTGTATAACTGTAGTAAGACATCCTTGCTCCTGTACTCAAATCCTCTTGCAATGAAGACCAGCTGGTGGCCGCCATGTTGTGGTACCGGTTGGTCACTTTGATCCCTCCCCCTGCGTTTGTCGCCAAGCTGCAGAAGCAGCTCATCGACTTCTTCTGGGACAAAGGGAAGCACTGGGTCTCTGCCGCGGTTCTGAGTCTCCCGCTTAGGGAGGGTGGTCAGGCGCTGGTGTGCCTTTGCACCCAGGCAGCGACTTTCCGTCTTCGGACCCTGCAGAGATACCTGTACGTGGAGAATCCTCCTCGATGGTGTGCGCTGGCGACGTATTTCTTCTGCCAGCTGCACGGCCTCAACTACGACACGCAGCTCCTGTTTGTGCAACTGGGCCGTACACGTGCCTACCTACAGGAGCTGCCTGTCTTCTACCAGGAACTGCTATGGGTCTGGAACAACGTCGCCTCCAGGCGGTGTTCTCCCCCGTCAGGAATGGCGGCTGTCCCTCGGGAGCCGTTGTTCAGGAATCCGCACCTCCACGACCGCAGGTTCGGGTGGCTGGCAGAGGGCAGGGCTGTGCCTGGCAAGGTGACTAGAGTCGGGGCCCTGCTCGATGGCGGAGGAGCGGGCTGGATGGCGCCGGAGGAGCTGGCGCAGCACCTGTCCTGGGCCACCGTCCGGCTCACGGCCAAAGCCATCGAGTCGCTGAAAGTAGCACTGGGCCCCCACTCCACTAGGTGTATCGAGGAGGCTCAAGCACGTGGGGCGATCCTGTCCGAACTGACCCCCGTTCGGACGGAATTCCTCATCGGCGCACGGCCCCGAAACCCCCCTCGGGAACCGGCGCCTCACAACTTGAGCCGTCTCGGGGAAATGCGCTCCGTGCCTTTTAGCTCTGTGCGGAGGGGTTTCCTGTACGGGCTGCTCCTGCACACTCTCCACTTTGCCATCTTCGTCTGCCGTCTGGACACGCCTTGGCGTACCATCTTGCCGTCCAGCGGAGGTCCCCAATGGAGGGCTCTCTACGCGGGAGTCTTCCCTTTTTCTATTGGGGACTTGGCCTGGAGGGTGTTGCACGGAGCAGTCCCGTGCAATAAGATTTTAAGCAGGTTCACGGACTCCCAGGCCGCCTGCCTTTTCTGCGGCCTAGAGGAGTCCGTGTTCCATATTTACGCGGAATGTGAGGGGTTGCAGCCCCTCTTTCACTATTTGAAGGGGCTGCTCCTCGATTTTTGGCTGCACTTCAGTCCCACGCTCCTGATCTTTGGTCACCCGGTGCGGAGGGGAGCGGGCAGGTCGGAGGACCTCCTCATAGGACTACTCCTGGGCCTGGCGAAAGTAGCCATTAACAGGTCCAGGCAGCGGGCAGTCGAGGGGGTCATGCGGCCCGATTGCCTGCCTCTCTTCCGCGGCTATGTTCGCGCCTGGGTGGCCCTGGAGATGGAGCACGCGGTGTCCACCGGCAGACTTGAGGCCTTCCACGACCGGTGGGCGCCGCGGGGACTGGAGTGCATCATCACCCCGGCCAACAATATCTTGATTTGACTTGTTAAGTTTTGTTTGATGCTTTCTTAAGTTACAGTTGATTTGTTAACCACCCAATCAAAAGAGGAACAACTGCCTCGCGCTGTCTCAGCAAGGAGAGGGGAGGAGAGGATTGGTCTCTCTCTGTGACCAGGAGGAAGAGGAGGAGCCAGAGGACAGAGTGGAGACCACCACTACTGTTGCTGCTACTGAGGCTACTGAGGGGCCAAGAGAGAGAGAAGAGGAGAGGAGAGAGAAAGACCAGGAGAAAGACCAGAGGGGAGCCAATTCCATCACTGCATCCCCAACTGGCCTCCATTGCAGGAGAGGGAGAGAGGGGAGAAAAAGAGAAAGCAACAACATCTGTTTGGAAGGAGGGAGAGCCATTTGAAAAATATACAGTCCTTCTACTTTGACCGGGATGACGTTGCCCTGCGTCACTTTGCGGAGTTCTTCAAGGAGCAGTCACATGAGGAACGGGAGCACGCTGAGAAACTGATGAAATTCCAGAATCGGCGTGGAGGCCGAATCATCTTGGCGGCCATCAAGAAACCAGAGCAGGATGAGTGGAGCAATGGTCTGGCGGTGATGCAGAGAGCTCTGCAGATGGAGAAGAATGTCAACCAGAGTCTGCTGGATCTGCACAAACTCTCCACTGGGAGCGCCGACCCTCATTTGTGTGACTTCCTGGAGACCCACTATTTGGATGAACAAGTGAAGATGATCAAGAAGCTTGGAGATCACATCACCAACTTGAAGAGACTGGGAACCCCTGAGAATGGCCTGGGAGAGTACCTGTTTGACAAACTCACTCTGGGAGAGAGAGCGGTTAAAGTGACTACTGGGATCAAGCTTATTGTGGTTAGTACTCGTGTTTATATAATTGTGTGTGAGACCCCTGCCTTGTAGGGAATGATGGCTTGTGACTTTGTAGAAAGAGCTGAGACCTGGGCTCTGTAATGTCATTAACTGTAAATAAATTGTTCAATATTAATTTTTAAAAACCCTAAAACTGATGCATTATTAAAAAGAATAACTGGCTAACAGAAACATTTTCTTCATCACAAGGTGTACACATTCCTGTAACCATTTCAATATCCTTTAACAATCCGGCAACACATCAGCTGCAGGCTATTTTGAGGCATTTACTCACTTGATTACCTTTTCATGCACTCTCCTGCCCAGTGATGGAAGATTGTGGGCCTGTTTGGCAAGCTGCAGGGAAAACCTATTTCTTGTTCCTGGATTCAACACAGTTCAGAGCCGTGTAGAACAATGGACATGATGAGGACAACTGATGTCATGCTGGAGTCCACCATCAGAGAGGTCTGGCTAAGCTGTCAGGCTCCTCGAAGATAATGAGCAGCCCGACAAGAACTATTGGTGCTGAAGACGGATCTTTATGTTTATAGGAGCACAAAAATTGCTGCAACTGTATGCTAGCATTCTGTAGCAATCTAAAAAATCCTGCATGGAATGCTAGGGACAAAGCTTCACAGTCTGCCTTCCCTGTCTAGGACACGCTCTCTCAGACAATGCCAGCGCCCGCAATTCTGCCCATTGTATGCAGACGGTCAAAACCCCTGATGACCCAATTGACAAAGACACTGACTCAGCCATACATAAATAGAATCATAGAATTGTTACAGCACAGTAGGAGGCCATTCAGCCTGTCGAGCCCGTGCCGGCTCTCTGCAAGATCACTTCAGCTAGTCCCACTCCCCCGCCCTTTCCCCGTAGCCCTGCCAATTTTTTTCCTTCAGGTACTTATCCAATTCCCTTTTGAAAGCCACGATTGAGTCTGCCTCCACCACCCTTTCAGGCAGTGCATTCCAGATCCTAACCACTCGCTGCGTAAAAAAGTTTTTCCTCAGGTCGCCTTTGGTTCTTTTGCCAATCACCTTAAATCTGTGTCCTCTGGTTCTTGACCCTTCCACCAATGGGAACAGTTTTTATTGTCGTGCATTGGGTGGAGAATGAAAAGTCCCCAAGTGGCTCTTGAACAGGAACGTGTCTGGGTCGTCGAATGCCTTCTGCGACTGGTAGCAACTGTGTATGGAGTTTCCAATATAATCCCCCGTGATTTTAACATTTTAATTACATGGAATGTACAGCACAGAAACAGGCCATTCGGCCCAACCAGTCCATGCCGGTGTTTATGCTCCACTCGAGCCTCCTCCCGTCTTTCCTCATCTAACTCTATCAGCAGAACCCTCTATTCCCTTCTCCCTCATATGCTTATCTAGCCTCCCCTTAAATGTATCTCTGCTATTCGCCTCAACCACTCCCTGTGGTAGCGAGTTCCCCATTCTCACCACTCTCTGGGTAAAGATGCTTCTTCTGAATTCCCTATTTTTAATTAAAAATTCAATTTGGGTAGGCCAGAATCCACCAACCCCCACCCCCTCCCCCTGCAAATTATCAATGATGTTGCCTCTTTAAGAGAAGGCATATGCTCCTGTGGGGCCTGGTTTCCCCCATAATTTTACAGGCCTACACAAAATATGACCTATTAATGTTCTGCTGGATACCTTTTGCAACCGGTGGGCACCACATGGAATGTTTGTTATAATTTGCCTGGATTTTACCATTTTAATTTAACTTCTGTTTAACAAAAATCAGTTTGGGTAGGCTAGACGCCACCTCTTATAAAGTATTAGTTTGTGTTGCCCCTTTTAAGGGGAGATACTTGATTGTATTCCTGTGGGTTTACCTGGCTCCACTTTCCTATTGGATACACAAATAAGTTTCGTCAAAAGTGGAATACTTTTTTTTCTCCAAGTTTCAACTTGTTCTATATTTCATTGGAACTTTCAACGCTTGACTTCAGTCAGCCAGGTTTTGAAATAAATTACTCTGATAGAGACGAGACTGAGATCACTTTAAAATGGTCACAGCTAAATCAGTGGTGGTGCGCTGTCAGCTTGGCTCAGTCAGTCGTGTTCTTACCTCTTGCGTCAGAAGGGTATGGGTTCGAACCCCACTCCAGGACTTGAGCAGTGCTGTGTTGAGGTGCGGCACTTCATCTATCACAAATCCCGTGGAACTTTGCAAAAGAGAGCAGAAAGTTCACCCTCATGGAGAATTGGAAACTGAATAGAAAGGATGGGCTGCACTTAAATACATGAGATGCTGACAGAAAACAGAAACAGCAAATGCTGGAAATACTCAGCAGGTCAGGCAGCATCTGTGGAAAAAAAAATACTTCGCTTCATACGATGATATAAAAATAATAAAGATGCAATGCCGTCCCACCTCAGTGTTACTTAACTAATACAGAGTAACTCCTTTGCATTCTGTCTTAAAGCCCAGGGTGGAAAATCTTCTCCCTGCAGTCTCTTGTCTTTTCTAGCACTCTCTTCTTCTTAGGCAGTCCCTCGGAACCGAGGATGACTTGCTTCCACATTAAAAATGAGTTCTCAGGTGACTGATGAGTCCAATGCGGGACCTACAGTCTCTGTCACAGGGTGGGGCAGACGGTGGTAATGTTGTTGCCATGCACCTACTTTGCCACATGGACTGCAGCAGTTCAAGAAGGCCCACCATCACCTTCTCAAAGGCAATTAGGGATGGGCACTTGTACACTGTTATGTAAGGATGTTTTCTGCTGCAGGAACCCAACTTCTTCTTCTTACTTCTTAGGCAGTCCCTCGGAGCCGAGGATGACTTGCTTCCACACTAAAAATGAGTTCTCAGGTGACTGATGAGTCCAATGCGGGACCTACAGTCTCTGTCACAGGGTGGGGCAGACGGTGGTTGAAGGGGCGGGTGGGTGGGGTGTTTGGGTTGACGTGCGCTGCTTGCGCTTGGCTTCCGCTTGCTCCCGGCGAAGAGACGCGAGGTGTTCGGCGCCTTCCCGGATGCTTCTCCTCCACTTTGTGCGGTCTTGTGCCAGGGATTCCCAGGTGTCGGTGGGGATATTACACTTTTTCCAAGGAGGCTTTGAGGGTGTCCTTGAAGTGTTTCCTCTGCCCACCTGAGGCTCTCTTGCCGTGTCGGAGCTCCGAGTAGAGCGCTTGTTTTGGGAGTCTCGTATCGGGCATGCGGACGATGTGGCCCGTCCATCGGAGCTGATCGAGCGTGGTCAAAGCTTCGATGCTGGGGATGTTGGCCTGAGCGAGAACACTGACGTTGGTGCGCCTATCCTGCCAATGGATTTGCAGGATCTTGCGGAGGCAGCGTTGGTGCTACCTCTCCAGGGCTCTAGCACTCTACTGCCTGACTGACTACCACTTTCACAGCTCTTTTGTCTTTCCCTTTCCAGTGTCAGCTATTAATCAAAACTAACTGCCTCCTCCCAGGACGGAATTCACCAGCCTAACTTGACATTGAGTCTCGCTGAGTTCAAATGAATAGCATTGTTGCAGCAGCAATGAGTGTAAACAGTCACTGGGATGTTAAATTGTCCTTCTTTGTCACCAGGACAGTGTTTCATAGAATGGTTACAGCACAGAAGGAGGCCATTCGGCCTGTCGAGCCCGTACCGGCTCTCTGCAAGAGCACTCCAGCTAGTCCCACTCCCCCGCCCTTTCCCCGTAGCCCTGCAAATTTTTTTCCTTCAGGTATTTATCCAACTCCCTTTTGAAAGCCACGATTGAATCAACCTCCACCACCCTCTCAGGCAGTGCATTCCAGATCATAACCACTCGCAGCGTAAAAAAAGTTTCCCCTCATGTCGCCTTTGGATCTTCTGCCAATCACCTTAAGTCTGTGTCCTCTGGTTCTCGACCCTTCCGCCAATGGGAACAGTTTCTCGCTCTCTACTCTGTCTAGAAGCCCATTTGAAAACTAATATATACTTGACAGCAATGTTCCCTGTAACTTTTTTTTGGGTGCGTGGCCCCTTTAACGGGCGACACAGCCCATTCAAATCTCCGCGCATGCGCGGTTTTTCCATTGAAAAGCCGGCAGGCGGCCTGCGCGGGACCTCCAGACCGCTGTGCGGCCGCCCAGCTTAACAGGAACATTGCTTGACAGCCCTGCTGGCCTGTGAATTTAACCCCTTGACAGCTACGTTTCGCTCAATATTAGCGTTTTTAACAAGGCCCCCGAACCCCAACCCCTCCCCAATGACAGCATAGTCTGAAATTCCAAAAGGTGGCACCGAGCCAACATTTATCCCTCAATCAGCACCACCAAAAAACAGTTAGCTGGTCATTCATTTCAACCCTGGGGTGGGAGCAGAAGTCTTCTCCGCCTGTCTATTGCTCATTTGCTCTTTTGTGATTGTAGAAACATAGAAACATAGAATCTAGGAGCAGGAGTAGGCCATTCGGCCCGTCGAGCCTGCTCCACCATTCAATACGATCATGGCTGATCATCCAAATCCAGTACCCTGTCCCTGCTTTAATCCCCACAGTACACATATCCCACCCTACCCCCGTAACCCCACGTATTTAATTCCCCCTAACATATCCCATCCTATCCCCATAACCCCACATATTTAATCCCCCCCTAACACTAAGGGTCAATTTATCATAGCCAAATTGTAAATATATTCAAGTCTACATCTGAGGTGTATTGATCCACTCCATATTTTGCATCTGACACTTGATGCTGTGTCAGTGCATTGATCCATTCCATGTTTTGTATCTGACACCCTCGCGTAATGTATTGTTCTGCTTCATTTTTGTAGCTGAGAATTTCTGTAATGTGTTATTCCATTCCCTATTTTGTATCTGACACTGAATACAGTGCGTTGATCCATCACATATTTTGTATCTGGAATTAGCACAGTCTGATTAACAGTGGTCAGAAGTGAGAAAGTGACCTGCAGCAACTCCCCCATCTTTTAGTGGCCCACTTCCTTCCTTTACCCTTGATATGCTGCTTCCATGTTTGCCTTTATGTTCCCCAGTATATTTTCTTCATGTGTCCTCTTTTGCAACTTTTATCAAGATTTTGCCTGTCTCTTTATCTTAACATCCTGAACACTTTCTCTTTGTCCTCAATGTCTTTCTTAGCTTTCCTACTTTTCAATATTGGTTTAATCTTTCTCTTCAGCCCTGCACTCATTTCAGAGATAAATTCCTTCTGTATTTTAAAAACGGCTTCGTTGAAACTTCTCTTCCTGTGCTCGCTGACCTACATTGGCTCCCGGTTAAGCAACGCCTCAATTTTACAATTCTCATCCTTGTTTTCAAATCCCTCCATGGCCTCGCCCCCTCCCCATCTCTGTAATCTCCTCCAGCCCCACAACCCTCCCCCCCCGAGATATCTGCGCTCCTCTAATTCTGGCCTCTTGAGCATCCCTGATTTTAATCGCTCAACCTTTGGTGGCCGTGCCTTCTGTTGCCTCGGTCCTAAGCTCTGGAATTCCCTGCCTAAACCTCTCCGCCTCTCTACCTCTCTTTCCTCCTTTAAGACGCTCCTTAAAACCTACCTCTTTGACCAAGCTTTTGGTCACCTGCCTTAATTTCATCTTATGTGGATCGGTGTCAAATGTTTTGTCTTTTAATACTCCTGTGAAGCACCTTGGGACGTTTTACTACGTTAAAGGCGCTATATAAATACAAGTTGTTGTTGTTGTTGTCACATCCATTCCTTTATTGTTCCATCAAACCTTCAGCTTGCCTCAAATGGAGCATCTGTATAGTCATCCTTTTATCTTCAAACCTCATTCTCATTTTAAGACTGACAACACAGGGGTCACTGGACCTGAAGATGTTCCTTCATGACTACCCCGATTTTATTCTTTTGGTTCCTTAACACATTAATGTAAATACTTTACTTTATCCTTAAATTCCTTTTCTTGACTCCATTTGTCTTTCCAATTCAGTTCATCTGGCACTTTAAAGAAAGAATGAACGAGCACTTACATAACATCCTTCATGTCCTCAGGACATCCCAAGGCAGATAGCCAATGAGTTACTTTTGAGGTGTCGTCAGGTTTTTATGCAGCAAACACAGCAGCCAAATTGGAAAAGATTAGTAAAGAAGACAAGATCTATTAAAAAGTGTTTTAACAGCTTGTTTTATGTGTGGTTTGAATAATGTTGAAGCAAAATAACGCCTTTACGATCCTCTGTCTGTGTACCAGCCATGTTCTAACTTGTTGACCATTTTTTGCTTCAGAAGCTCAGCAAATGACATTACATCCAGGGCCGGGTACCCCTGCTGGACACATGTGTAATTACATACACCGTCTTCGACACTACACCATTGCATCTCAACCCTGAATGATTCCTGCCTAGCTTGTTATTTTTAAATGAGAGAGGCTAAAGAATAACTTTTTTTTTATTCGTTTATGGGATGTGGGCGTCGCTGGCAAGGCCAGCATTTATTGCCCATCCCTAGTTGCCCTTGAGAAGGTGGTGGTGAGCCACCTCCTTGAACCGCTGCAGTCTGTGTGGTGAAGGTGCTCCCACAGAGCTGTTAGGGAGGGAGTTCCAGGATTTTGACCCAGCGACGATGAAGGATCAGCAATATACTTCTAAGTCAGGATGGTGTGTGACTTGGAAGGGAACTTGGAGGTGGTGGTGTTCCCATGCGCCTGCTGCCCTTGTCCTTCTAGGTGGAAGAGGTCGCGGGTTTGGGAGGTGCTGCCGAAGAAGCCTTGGCGAGTTGCTGCAGTGCATCTTGTAGATAGTACACACTGCAGCCACGGTACGCCAGTGGTGGAGGGAATGAATGTTTAAGGTCCTGGATGGTGTTGAGCTTCTTAAGTGTTGTTGGAGCTGCACTCATCCACACAAGTGGAGAGTATTCCATCACACTCCTTACTTATGCCTTGTAGATGGTGGAAAGGCTTTGGGGAGTCAGGTGAGACACTCGCCGCAGAATACCCAGCCTCTGACCTGCTCTCGTTGCCACAGTATTTATGTGGCTGGTCCAGTTAAGTTTCTGGTCAATGGTGAACCCCAGGTTGTTGATGGTGGGGGATTCGGCGATGGTAATGCCGTTGAATGTCAAGGGGCGGTGGTTAGACTCTTGCTTGTTGGAGATAGTCATTGCCTGGCACTTGTGTGGCACGAATGTTACTCGCCACTTATCAGCCCAAGCCTGAACGTCGTCCAGGTCTTGTTGCATGCGGGCATGGACTGCTTCATTATCTGAGCAGTTGTGAATGTCACTGGGAATAATCACAAGGAACTCAATTAATTAATTATTGGGTTGAATTAATGTCCTAAATAGTGAGATGAGAATGCAGCCTTGAAATCATTTGCACAATCACTGCAGTCTGCTCCCCTTCCCTGTTGTTTATTCAGGGTTTCTGGAGATAGAATTTTTTTGTGATACAAAGGAATTTGTCTGCTGGAACTGAGCAGATTCCCTTCTAACTCCTGGAACCTGATGAAAGCTAATGTTTTTGAGAAGCGGTGAGATTTGAAGTTACTCGTTTCTTACCTTTTCTGGCTGATTTTTGCAATAAATCACAGGCGAGCTCGCAGCGAGCCCTGTAATAATACTGGGGGAGGGGGCGAGATTGATTTTCGTAGGAAGTCAGTCAGGGTTAAGGTAACATTGAAGCAGGAATTGAATTCAGGCTGCCGCATTGCTTGACATTTGCATGTGAGGCAGGAATTAAGGCAAATTCATGAATATGAATGAAGCAGAGGTGCACCGCACCAGTTGCTGTTTCCTGAAAAATCCTTTAATAATTAAACGCTGCCTCTTTTCAACTGAGGGGGATTCAGCAAAACAAGTAAATGTTGAATGTGAAAACATCTTCATCATTGGACAATATCAAGACTTCAAAGAATGTGAAGTGGAAGCCTGGCAGCATCTTCTTGGCAAATAATCTATTGCCTCTGTCTTATTGTTCCTATTAATACTGCATTTGTACGACAGGACTGCAATATAAACAAGGCGCTGCCAGTGCCGCTGGTGGCACTGGATACCCACCTAGGGAAGTAGTTCCTCCCTGCACCACTAGAGGTGCTGTGTTGTTGTTAGCAAGGAGAGAGAGCGACTTAATGCCACTTCCCAACACAATTCTAGAAAGAAAGAACTTGCATTTCTCCGGCGCCTTTCACAACCGCAGGACGTCCCAAAGTGCTTTACAGCCAATGAAGTACTTTAGAAGTGTAGTCACTGTTGTAATGTAGGCAACAATTAGGTCTTAAGAACATAAGAACATAAGAATTAGGAGCAGGAGTCGGCCATTCGGTCCCTCGAGCCTGCTCCGCCATTCAATAAGATCATGGCTGATCATCGACCTCAACTCCACTTTCCCGCCCAATCTCCATATCCCTTGATTCACCCAGAATCCAAAAATGTATCTATCTCAGCCTTGAATACACTCAACGATTCAGCATTCACAGCCCTCTGGGGCAGAGAATTCCAAAGATTCACCACCCTCTGAGTGAAGAAATTCTTCCTCATCTCAGTCCTAAATGGCCGATCCCTTATCCTGAGTCTGTGTGACCCCTGGTTCTAGACTCTCCAGCTAGGGGGAAACAGCCTCTCAGCATCTACCCTGTCAAACCCCCTCAGAATCTTATATGTTTCAACGAGATCACCTCTCATTCTTCTAACCTCCAGAGAGTATAGGCCCATTCTACACAATCTCTTAAAATACTTGTACTGACCCTAAATATATTTGGTTACATAACAGTCACTGCACTCAAAACAAAATTCATTGGGTGAAGTGCTTTCAGATGTTTTAAAATGATAGGGCTCTATGTAAGCCCTTCTATATTGGCGTTGGGGAGGGGGCTTTGCCAGTTGCCGGGGCAGGGGTCTCCTTTAGGCAGTGGCGGTCCTACCTGTTGGATTCACTAAATCCAGCCACCGGGGAAGACCCACTTTTCGCGGAGCCGGCGAGTTCACATTGGGGCTGCCATAGGCTGAGCAAGACCTGGACCCCAGTAACCGGCCCTGAAAACACCCCGCTTAGACCAATAGAAAAGCAGCTGACTGCGGGTCATTATTATTTCTCGATCGTGCTCGATTCTTTCACAAAATGTGTGCTGTATCAGAGATAACGTCGCAGTGAGGGAAATGTTAAGAGTGCTTTACACAGCTTTTCTGTTGAGGTTGCCACGTAAAACATGGGCTCGATGAGAGAGCGGGAACATTCTAACTTGTCTTTCAGGACATGACCATTTACAATTTTTCCAGTTTACAGATATTACATCTTGGCTTTCACACTATTCAATAGAAGGAAATTAAAGTTAATTGATGGCAAATTATCAACTCTCTTGAGTTCTATTTTACAAGGTTTCTCCAGCGGACTAGTTACGTCACTCTTTATTATCTAACGAATACAGTATTTCACCTCCCAGTTCAAATTAGCATAGAAAATAGAGCCTGTTTATTACCATAATTAATCTGTATTACTCTAAAATTCAAAATACCAAAGCCTTTCCTATTCATAGTTATTTCCCAAGTCATTTAATCAGAATAAAAGCGCTTTTGTCTCTCAATATCTCGACATTGCAGTGCCTCAGTCATTTTTAACGGTAACCTTGAAAACACATTTTTGAACTCTCCAGCCGATGAGTCAATCTTTTAATCCATTCCAGCCTGTGCACATCTAAACTCCATTCATGGCTCATTCCGCCCCATCTAATGTCTTGGTTTTTTCAGTCCCTCTTCAACAGCTGCGCCACATCTATGGATCATTCAGTTCCATTCCTTTGCTCTTCACTGGAGAGGACGAGTTCAATGAGGCTACGACTGCAAACGCTGCAGAAATGACATGGGTAAATTTTAAATTTTGAATGATCTCTTTTGCAGTAAGATGCTTACCCCCTGCTCCCATTTAGTTCCCTGAGATACGCACGTCCTATCCTGGATACAGCGCTTGGTCATTTTATTTGTGCATCTTTCTGCACACAACCATGCGTAGAGGGTTTGGCAAACTGAAGCAGGCATTGGGGATTTAGCAGAAACGTTAATCAGTTGACTTTCTTCCCCCGCTACCCGCAACCCCCCACCCCGAAGCGGAGGGCACCAGCCTTTTTTAAAATTCATTTATGGGATGTGGGCGTCGCTGGCAAGGCCGGCATTTATTGCCCATCCCTAATTGCCCTTGAGAAGGTGGTGGTGAGCCTCCTTCTTGAACCGCTGCAGTCTGTGTGGTGAAGGTGCTCCCACAGTGCTGTTAGGGAGGGAGTTCCAGGATTTTGACCCTGCCACCCGATAGGCCTGGCGGGATGCCCGGTCCGTTTCGAAGGGCATTTGGCTGGCGGACTGCGGGTGGGAAATGAGCGCACCCCTGGGACGGCCCGCCAGCTCGGGGCTGCCGCGATATCAGGCAACCCAACCGGTCTCCGGGCTGGAAGTAGGTTGGGCCATGGGGGTGGGGGGAGGGGAGGTCCGATCTTGGGATGGGGAGGGGCAATGCGAAACGGCAGTGGCCCAGGCTGCTTTTGGTGCACTCCAGGCGTTTTGCGTCACCACCCCGGACAAATTTCTAGGCCAAACTTACCAGTCGGTTCCTCAGCGGCCAGCAATCTCCTAAGCTGGCAATCGTGGTCCTATCGTATGTAATAAGACACCACCGATTTGCATATTAAAATGGCCTACCGCCTGACACCCGGCCGCCCAGCGGTAGTCGCGGGGAAAGGTTACCGTGACAACAGTGCTGGCGGCAATGGACAAGGTAGGTAAGACGAATTTCTGCAAGCTCCCCACAAACAGCAAGGTGATAATGACCAGATCATCTGTTTCTTTCAGTGATGTTGACTGAGGGATAAATATTGGTCAGGACATTGGGAAGAACTTCCCTGCTTCTTCTTCGAAATAGTGCCATGGGATCTTTTACGTCCACCTGAGAGGGCAGATGGGACTGCAGTCTAACATCTCATCTGAAAGACGGCAGCTCCGACATTCCCTCAGCACTGCACTAGAGCGTCAGCCTAGATTTTTGTGCTCAAGTCTCTGGAGTGGGACTTGAACCCACGACCTTCTGACTCAGAGGTGCTCCTCCCAGCTCTACATTCAGAGATAAGTAACTTACCTTCTTTTTTGCAGGTGATTTGTAGGGCTGGCTGCCTCAAGGAAAACCATTCTTGGAGAGGGGGCCTCGAGAAGGCGTTAGGCCCCTTACTTGCATATGCAAACAACCTAACGGCTGTTTCAGGCGTGGGTAAAGGACGCCACTTGTTTGTCCTTACCCATACGACGGGCGGCGAACTTCTGGCCGGAAGTGTGCGTGCGCTCCCTGCCCGCCATTTTGGGTGCCACGCTGCGCCCGAAGAACGAGCGCTGTGCGATACAATTTCTGGGCCCACATATATTTTACACCAGTCAGATTTCTTTTATGACTCCAAACTGCAAAGGGACTAGATCATTCTACATTGTTTGTACAATTCTGTGACAAACAAGCAAAAAATTAATACGGCCAGCAGGGACTAATTCTCATATTCAACCCAACTGACCATTGATTTCTGTACAATATCCTGGTTGATTGGAGCCACTTTAGTAACTGGATCACTATAATTACATTAAAAGACCTAAAGGAAAAATTATCCTGATTAAATAATCACAGACATTCATACAGTAGCTAAGCACATTGTAATACTGGCTTGTAATGTCTCAGAATAACAGATGCAGCAGCTTTCAATACAGGGATTGCATTTCCAAGCTACAGCCATTGACTAAACAGCATTTCCCACAAATTGCGATTCTTTGGATTGCTATAACCGGTAGATAGCAGGTAAGCTGTGCCAAGACCTACTGGCATTTAATTATTCCATTATTTCGCTGATTAGGCCTGAATGGACTCAATGGTGTCACTGCTGTGCTCTTGTCACAGTGTGTCAGTGCATCTCGTATGTCACCTTCGCAATGCAGAAGCATTTCATGTGAGAGTGGCGCTGTCATGCATTGGGACTGCTGGTTGCCGTGGTACCTAACCCCATTTATAGTCTACAGAACCAGGGGCAGCAGGAGAAGCTGTGCACACGCAGTTGTGAAAAGTCACACAGCGCGATTTCATTTTCAATGGCGATGGATGTTCCCCCGATAGCTAGACACAGGGACTGCAGAGGTTCAAGAAGGAAACCCACCACCATCTTTTTTTAAATTTGTTCCTGGAATGTGGGCGTCGCTGGCAAGGCCAGCATTTATTGCCCATCCCTAGTCGCCACTTGAGAAGGTGGTGGTGAGCCACCGCCTTCTTGAACCGCTGCAGTCCGTGTGGTGAAGGTGCTCCCACAGTGCTGTTAGGGAGGGAGTTCCAGGATTTTGACCCAGCGACGATGAAGGAACGGCCGATATACTTCCAAGTCAGGATGGTGTGTGACTTAGAGGGGAACTTGGAGGTGGTGGTGTTCCCATGCGCCTGCTGCCCTTGTCCTTCTAGGTGGTAGAGGTCGCGGGTTTGGGAGGTGCTGTCGAAGAAGCCTTGGCGAGTTGCTGCAGTGCATCTTGTAGATGGTACACACTGCAGCCACGGTACGCCGGTGGTGGAGGGAGTGAATGTTTAAGGTGGTGGATGGGCTGCTTTGTCCTGGATGGTGTCGAGCTTCTTGAGTGTTGTTGGAGCTGCACTCATCCAGGCAAGTGGAGAGTGGCAACTAGGGATGGGCAATAAATGGGATGGGCAATCAAGGGGCAACTAGGGATTGGCAATAAATGCCGGCCTTGCCAGCGATGCCCACATCCCATGAATAAATTTTTAAAAATACAAGTTTCAGAGTGAAAGACTGGGTGTTGCCCATCGTGGAATTCCTTGCTGTCCAACAGTAGCATTGCCCACAGCTGCAATTCCCGAAGTGAGTCCTGAAGCAGCGTCCAGATGGTAGGCTCGAGGTGGTCCCCAAGGGGAGCCGAAGGAGCCATTTTCATTGACTCTGCCCTTCCTCCAGACTCCTGCTTAGCAGCTGCATCAGAACACTTGAGAATCAGGAGTGTTGGCACTGCTGCAACACAATTCTACCATACTGTCCACACATGCTCCGTATTGATAGTAGCATAAATTCAATTAAAGTGTGAAAATATCGCAATGTTTATCCCAATCTGATTGAGGTCACTCAGACCCAGTCGAGTATGTCTTCACAAAACGCTCTATTCTGCCTGATGCCAAACTTAAACAAGGTCGCAGCTGAAAGGTTAACAGAAAAAATGAACTCCAATCGTCATAACTACGGCACTGGGGATAACAACAACAACAACTTGTATTTATATAGCCCCAAGCCGCTTCCAGGAGCGTTATAAAACAAAATTTGACACTGAGCCACATAACGAGAAATTAGGGCAGGTGACCAAAAGCATGGTCAAAGAGGTAGGTTTTAAGGAGCGTCTTAAAGGTGGAGAGATAGGTGGAGAGGCGGAGAGGTTTAGGGAGGGAATTCCAGAGCTTAGGGCCCAGGCAACAGAAGGCACGGCCGCCAATGGTTGAGCGATTATAATCAGGGATCCTCGAGGGCAGAATTAGAGGAGCGCAGATATCTCGGGGGGTTGTAGGGCTGA
The DNA here is from genome assembly GCA_030390025.1 of Squalus acanthias. NCBI lineage: Eukaryota > Metazoa > Chordata > Chondrichthyes > Squaliformes > Squalidae > Squalus > Squalus acanthias. The sequence goes on along the minus strand of JASTWF010000036.1, from coordinate 838,850 downwards.
AGGAGATTACAGAGATAGGGAGGGGCGAAGCCATGGAGGGATTTGAAAACAAGGATGAGAATTTTGAAATTGAGGCATTGCCGGACTGGGAGCCAATGTAGGTCAGCGAGCACAGGGGGTGATGGGTGAACGGGACTTGGTGCGAGTTAGGACACGGGGGCAACAGAGTTTTGGATGACCTCAAGTTTACGGAGGGTAGAATGTGGGAGGCCAGCCAGGAGTGCGTTGGAATAGTCAAGTCTAGGAGTAACAAAGGCACGGATGAGGGTTTCAGCAGCGGATGAGCTGAGGCAGCAGCAGAGTCGGGCGATGTTACGGAGGTGGAAGTAGGCGGTCTTAGTGATGGCGCGGATATGTGGTCGGAAGCTCATCTCGGGGTCAAATATGACACCAAGGTTGTGAACAGTCTGGTTCAGCCTCAGACAGGACGATTAAAGGCCCACCACCACCTTCTCAAGGGCAACTAGGGATAGGCAATAAATGCCGGCCTTGCCAGCGACGCCCACATCCCGAGAATAAATGAAAAAACAACTCCAGTTATACCACCGATTCACCATCAATCTTATCGGATCAATCTTCTGATGAGGCCTGTTTCAGTTAGATCTGCTTTTCCTTAGTTGCCCAGCAGTTAAAGCCACTGATCATCATTTGTGTGTCATTACATATAATATAATGGTGCAAGGAACGACAATGCAGGAAAAAGTTTGCTCTTTTGGATGATTATTTTGTCCGTGTGGTGAAGGTGCTCCCACCGTGCTGTTAGGAAGGGTGGTCAATGATTTTGACCCAGCGACGATGAAGGAACGGCGATATATGTCCAAGTCGGGATGGTGTGTGACTTGGAGGGAAGCTTTGAGGTAATGTTGTTGTCATGCACCTACTTTGCCACATGGACTGCAGCAGTTCAAGAAGGCCCACCATCACCTTCTCAAAGGCAATTAGGGATGGGCACTTGTACACTGTTATGTAAGGATGTTTTCTGCTGCAGGAACCCAACTTCTTCTTCTTACTTCTTAGGCAGTCCCTCGGAGCCGAGGATGACTTGCTTCCACACTAAAAATGAGTTCTCAGGTGATTGATGAGTCCAATGCGGGTCCTACAGTCTCTGTCACAGGGTGGGGCAGATGGTGGTTGAAGGGGCGGGTGGGTGGGGTGCTTGGGTTGACGTGCGCTCCTTCCGCTGTTTGCGCTTGGCTTCCGCTTGCTCCCGGCGAAGAGACTCGAGGTGTTCGGCGCCTTCCCGGATGCTTCTCCTCCACTTTGTGCGGTCTTGAGCCAGGGATTCCCAGGTGTCGGTGGGGATGTTGCACTTTTTCAAGGAGGCTTTGAGGGTGTCCTTGAAGCGTTTTCTCTGCCCACCTGGGGCTCTCTTGCTGTGTTGGAGCTCCGAGTAGAGTGCTTGTTTTGGGAGCCTCCCAATGCAATAATGCAATGCCTTTAACATACAGCACACAACAAATAATGGGCAGCTTCTTGATGGGAAGTATTCCTCATGCACACTAATGAGAAAACTCATGGTTTATAAGAGCGATTTATACTTGCAAGTGCCCTGAAACTCTGGCACTTATTAGATATTAACACAAAACAGATGCAACACCCTTTTCACTAAACATTATCTAATCATAGAAAGCAGTTAGCCATTGAAATGAGCCCTGCAATGAACAGCAAATGTAGCCGTCAGATCTGCATTGAAAAACAAACTGAGAGATTGGCGCCTATGCCGATTAGATCAAAGACAGACCAAAACAGAAGGTGTTTTACACATGCCTGAAAAAAATTGCTTCTGTCTTCAGAGTCTGACTTCCACATGTCCCTTTTAACATTTCCATTGGGTGCCAGGCTATTTAGTGCTGTTGGTCTCCACCATCTAGCTTTTTTTTAATTCATTTTATGGGATGTGGACGTCGCTGGAAAGGCCAGCATTTATTGCCCATCCCTAATTGCCACTTGAGAAGGTGGTGGTGAGCCACCGCCTTGAACCGCTGCAGTCCGTGTGGTGAAGGTGCTCCCACAGCGCTGTTAGGGAGGGAGTTCCAGGATTTTGACCCAGCGACGATGAAGGAACGGCCGATATATTTCCAAGTCAGGATAGTGTGTGACTCGGAGGGGAACTTGGAGGTGGTGGTGTTCCCATGCGCCTGCTGCCCTTGTCCTTCTAGGTGGAAGAGGTCGCGGGTTTGGGAGGTGCTGCCAAAGAAGCCTTGGCGAGTTGCTGCAGTGCATCTTGTAGATGGTACACACTGCAGCCACGGTACGCCGGTGGTGGAGGGAGTGAATGTTTAAGGTGGTGGATGGGGTGCCAATCAAGCAGGCTGCTTTGTGCTGGATGGAGTCCAGATTTTTATTGAGGGCAAAATCAGGGAACTGATTCCTCGTGTTTACCTTGCGGGGATCTGACCACAGATTCTAAAGAGCCCACATTTCCGCGGGTCCGTGATGCCGTTCCTTTCTTCCATATTGGTTACGCTAAGGAGTGCGGCCAACCATTGGCGTCTTGCCATTGGCTGCACCCCTCTAATGTAAGAGCACCTAGATACATTGGGGGCAATTTCAACCTCACTTGCCCGTCGGGAATCTGACGGGATTGGGTGCAACGCTGGGTTTACAACCCGCCTGATTTTACTCGCCATTGAAGTCAATGAAGGGCAATATCGGACAGGGTGTAAAACGGGCGTTCCTCCCGGTCCCGTGGGTTTTCCGCCCAGCGAGTGAGGTTAAAGTTCCCTCCAAACAGCTGACTTGTGTGGAGCAGGATGAACTGTCTGAGAAGCAAAATTGCAATGCAGAAACTATTTGTGTACATTGGCAGGAGTTCACTCGTCGGGATCGCAGCAATTTGTTTCTTTGTTTTTGCTTTTCACTCATCCTCTCCTGAAGCCATTTGACTCATTTCTTGGTCTCAGCTGCGGCCCAGTACCTCACCCAAGTGCCCAGCATTGAAGTTTGAATCTTGACCGGGAGCGTCAGCAGACTACCAGGTTGTGCAGGACATCACTGAGGAGCCGGATCCTGTCCTCGCTCAATGTCCACTTCCAGCGGGGGTGGCTGTATTGCAAGGGGGAGCGGGAAGTGCCTGAAGAAAAATCACTGGCTCCAGCGCGATTGCGTGCTGTGCTAGAGGCACCAACGTTCCCGCTGGCTGCCGGTCCCGCACGGCCTGGGACCGGCTTTTCAAATGTGAAATTCCGCGCATGCGCGAAATTTTGAACGGGCCGCGCAGCCCGTTAGAGGGACCACACACCCCCCAAAAAATGAGGGGGAACATTGAGAGGCACTGTACCATTTTGGACCCGCCTCAAACACGCCCGGGTCAAGTAAAGCATGGGGCGAAGCTTTCTCTGTTCTGCCTCAACAATGTGCTAATATCCCAAGCTCAGTTGAACCACCATCACGCGCCCCCACCCCCCCTCCCTGCCCACATTGTACCAAATTGACATTCCCATTTTCAAAACCAGCCATCCTTACGGCCTATCTGAATAAGACTGACCATTTGCGGTGAATTATGGGCAGTATGATGCTGTAGCGTTCAACTGCATTATTAACAGCCCATGCTCATCTCTCAGAGGACCCTCCCAACCATCAGAGTCAGGAGATTTTCATAGGCTTTATGAACTCTGATCCCAGAGGTGAAAGGGGAACATCCAATATCTGATGTTCCCTCGTCTCCCCACGCCACCACCACCAACGCCCCCCCCACCACCAACACCCCCCCCCCCCACCCCAGGTGGGTTTTGTTCGCTTCATTTAAATTGCAGCAGATTTTGCATTAATTCTAATTTCAGAGTCTTCTGATCTCCTTTACATGTTCATCGCCTGTTTCACTCCAGTAGTTCTATTAGTTATTCATTAAGCAAGCAACCACATGAAGAAGCAACTGCTATGAATTCAAATACTTGTCTAATAAACACTATTGCGAAAAGGGTTAAGCACTTCAAGTAAGAGGACAAATAGGAATTATGATAAAATGCGATGTATAAGTCACAACTTTCTGTTCCCAGCAAGTATGGCAAAGTGACTGGCAAAGCTTTGAGGCCTTGCTGTTACTGCCAGTGTTAGTCACGAACTCATTGTTAAAGGCCACAGCCCCAGGAATCTTCCAACATGCCACACCAAAGAGTGATGGTGCCCAGGTCTACCCCATAGCCCCCCACAGAGTGCCCTGATTTTAATTTTCAGGGAACAGCGTTGAAACCCAGCACATCCCACAGCCAGGCAGGCCCTGGATGACAGCAAAGCAATACATTGGGCAGATGGTCTGCTGAGGATCACAGGTGGAGGAGAGGTGGAGATAAGTGATCTCTGGCTGTATAATGCGTGCCACTGGGTTATGCCATCATCTGAACTAGTGGATGAGATTACCACCTTCTAACCCTTCCCAGATAGCGGTTATTCTGCATATACATACCTATAAGTTTGTTATTAATCAGATTCATTTAATTGTTCAGCCCTGGAATCCCCTGATCTCCAGCACAGATTCAAGGTTGTATTAACAATTGATTTTTGAGGAAAAGTTAGTTAGTTAACGAAGAAGCCCTTTCAAGCTCTGAAGGACCTCATGACAAGTCACAATCTGCCAGCAGATCAATATCTACTTACGAGGTAGTAGGGACAGCCTTCTAGAATAACAGGCCCCAAATGTCATCCGGTAAAAACAAAAGCCACGAAAGTTGGGAGGCTGAAATAGAAACAGAAAATGGACAGCAGGTCATTTAGTATCTGAGAGGGAAAAGACAGGTTAGAGTATGGGGAGTGAACCATCATCAGGTCAAGAAATAAAGAGGCGGGCAGAACAACAGGTGGAGGGCTGGGAAGATGTGTAAAATCAGGTGCACACTCAACTCAAACAGGGGACAGATATACAAGTATTTAAAAGGCTACGGCAAGAAAAACAAGGCCATGGGACTCATCCTCCTTCTAGCACTTTACAATCTGTTGAGAGGCTATATTATATCTAGTTGCCGCCTCAATGTGAAAGTAATTAGTAGATCTGAACTCTTGCCTGTTGTCCTCCTCTCCCCCTTTTTCCTTGGCCAAACTCTGGCACGTCCCTGTCAGTTCTCTGCACGGAATTTCCCCAGCCTGACTATGCTGGTTCTGTTGAAGAGGTTCCGACTCAAAAGATTGAGGCGAATAGCATAGATGCATTTCAGGAGACGCTAGATAAACACATGAGGGAGAAAGGAATAGGGGGTTATGCTGATAGGGTGAGATGAAGAGGGGTGGCAGGAGGCGAGTGTGGAGCAGAAACACCGGCACGGACCAGTTGGGCCGAATGGCCTGTTTCTGTGCTGTAGACTCGATGCAATTCTCTGTAATTCTCTGTCAGACGTTGATCAACCTTATCTGAATTTCTTGTTTTTAATCATTCCAAACCAGATCAGTCCAAAAACTCTCCAGAGAGGTTAGATTGGATGGCCCCTCACCGCTCCTCCCCCAGTAAGTATAACCATCCAAAGAGAAGTAGATGCAAAATACTGCGGATGCTGGAAATCTGAAATAAGAACAGAAAACGCTGGAAACACTCAGCAGGTCAGGCAGCGTCTGTGGAGAGAGAAACAGAGTTAACGTTTCAGGTCGGTGACCTTTCGTCAGAACTGGAAGAAGTTACAGATGTAACAGGTTTTGCACCATCATCCCTTTTGTCATTTAATCTCTCCTGCCTTCCACCAGATCACAAACCTCCCCTTTTGTTCTTTCCTCCCATCCCCTTTCCCCTGTCTCTGTACTTGCTTAAAAACTGTTCCATTTCTAACTTTTTCCAAAAGGTCACTGACCTGAAACGTTAACTCTGTTTCTCTCTCCACAGATGCTGGCTGACCTGAATATTTCCAGCATTTTCTGTTTATATATCAGAGAGAAAGCAGGATGTACTCAGGCACCACACCTGAAACATCTCATTGGGGGAGAAATTCACCATCACCCCGTTTCGGGCGCTCATTTTTAAGTTTGAAAAGTTAGCGCCAGGCGCTAACGATTTAAAACTTTGTCATTTGCGCTCCGGGAAGGAAGTGGAGCGCTAAATCAAGGATGGCAGGTTTCCTTCCCTAAAGGACATTAGTGAACCAGATGGGTTTTTACGACAATCTAGTAGTTTCATGGTCACCATTACTGATGCTAGCTTTTTATTCCAGATTTATTTAATTAACAGCTGCTGTGGTGGGATTCTGAACTCACGTCTCTGGATCATTAGTCCAGGCCTACAAGGATTACTAGTCCAGTAACATAACCACTATGCCACCATTCTATGACTTAGACCACCTCTGAACCCATCTTTTGTTTCTATACTTGTCCCATTACCTTTTGCCTTGCACCATCATCCCTTTTGTCATTTAATCACTGCCCTCCACCCTATCACAGGCCTTCCCTTTCGTTCTATCCTCCCCACTCCCCTGGCTCTGCACTTGCTTCAAATCTGTTCATCTCTAGCATCTTCCAGTTTTGAGGAAGGGTCACCGAACCTGAGACGTTGACTCTGTTTCTCTCACCACAGAGGCTGCCTGACCTGCTGAGTATTTCCAGCACTGTCTGTTTATATCTAGCTGGTAGAGCTCATTGTGATTGTTGCAACCACAGTGGGGGTGTAAATGCCCGACAGAAATTCCACCTAGTAAACATTGCTCCAGACAGTGATCGGGTTGTAATCCACATCCCCATCTGCTGAGTACATAGAAATAACTAGCCAGTTGAGAAAGAACCAAACGCAGATTGGGTGACCGCTTTGCGGAACACCTCCGTTCAGTCCGTAAGGGGGACCCCGAGCTCCCGGTCGCCTGTCACTTTAATTCTCCGCTCCACTCCCACTCTGACCTCTCTGTCCTCAGCCTATTACACTGTTCCAACGAAGCTCAACGTAAGCTCGAGGAACAGCACCTCATCTTTCGATTAGCATTTTACAGCCTTCTGGACTCAACATCGAGTTCAACAATTTCAGACCATAACCTCGGCCCCTATTCTTTTTTTCTTCCATTTATTTTATTTATTATATTTTTTTTTCTCTCTCTCCCACATGGCAGCTGTCTTTCATTCTGTGCCATTTACACTTCATTTCGAGCCATCTTTTGTTTCTTAACTTGTCCCATTACCATCTCCTTTTTCCTTGCACCATCTCTTAATGTCTTTTAACCTCTCCTGCCTTCCACCCTATCACAGACCTTCCCTTTTATTCTTTCCTCCCCTCCCCACTTTCCCTGCCCCTACACTTGCTTAAAAACCTGTTCCATCTCCAGCTTTTTCCAGTTCTGACGAAGGGTCATCGACCTGAAACGTTAACTCTGTTTCTCTCTCCACAGATGCTGCCTGACCTGCTGAGTATTTCCAGCATTTTCTGTTTTTATTTCAGATTTCCAGCATCCGCAGTATTTTGCTTTTGTATTGAGAAAGAACCATGGTTGGCCTTCAAATAAGCTGGTCGCCACAGAAAAGAAATGAGGGATTTCTTTGGGCAGCAGTTCAGTTCACTCAGTTCAACCATTTATTTTCCACATCATGGCAGTGAGTGAAAGCTGAGTGGGGACAGGGTGGTGCACGTAAGTATTACCAAACAACTGTCAGCTGTGGCTCAGTGGGTAGCACTCTCACTTCTTGAGGCAGAAGGTTGTGGGTTCAAGTACTACTCCAGAGACTTGAGCACAAAAATCTAGGCTGACACTCCAGTGCAATACTGAGGGAGCGCCGCACTGTCGGAGGTGCTTTCTTTCAGGTGAGACATTAAACTGAGGCCCCATCTGATCTCGCAGGTGGATCTAAAAGATCCCATGGCACTATTTCAAAGAAGAGCAGGGGTGTTATCCCTGGTGTCCTGGTCAATATTTATCACTAAAACAGATTATCTGCATTATCACATTGCTGTTTGTGGGAGCTTGCTGTGCACAAATTGACTGCTACGTTTCCTACATCACAACAGTGACAACACTTCAAAAGTATTTCATTGGCTGTAAAGTGCTTTGGGACGTCCTGTGGTTGTGAAAGGCACGATAGAAATGTAAGACATTGGGGGTTGGATTTTGCCAATGGGGAGCTTTTGGAGGCGGGACTCCCACTTGTCGGGTTTTAGTCCCGCCTCCATCGACTTCTGGCCAACCCATGCTATTTTCCCTTGATTGACCTTGTTAAGCCCGCCCAGCGGGCTTAGCAGGCCAATTAAGGGGAAGCCGGTTACAGAGAACGTCAGCGTATGACGTTTTTTCTGTCAAAAATTTTTGACAGATGAATTGTCATCGTTTGACAGCTCTGTGAAGCTATCAAACACTGACATTCTCTGTTGTTTGATGAGTTCCTGTATTCAAGACTCATCAAACCTCTTTTGTGAGCAGAAATCAGATGGCTGTTGCATCGGAGAATGCAGCAGCCATCTGTCATCTCTGCCGGTGAGATGCGAGAGTCTCCGCATCCCCAACGTTTGAAGCCTGCAGGAAGAAACAAAGGTAAGTAAACATTTTCTATCACTTTCCACTCACCTCACATACTTGCCTCTCCACACTTGCACCCATCACTTACCTCCACAGTGCACTTTTGCACCCCTCCGACCCCACAGACCCACTGCTCGCCTCGGTGACCCTGGCGGGGTTTCCCGACGTCTGGAAGCCCGCGCCTCTGGTGGAAAAATGCAGATAATCCTCTTAACTGCCTGTTACCCCCAGATTCTGCCATTTTCCCGGCAGTCCCACCTCCAAACCCGCCTCCCCAGGGCTGGCAAAATCCAGGCTATTCTTTCAAACAACTCAGCAGAGGAACTTGAACAATTTATTTTGGTCTGTGTGTCACTATGTTATTTTAGTTTCAGAAACAATTTAAAGTATCAATGTAAGTTATGCACTGTGTTCCTGTTTATTCGCTGGTTTATTTTGCTTCTGTATAAATTTATTTCTCATAATAAATCCTAATTGTAGTTGCAGCCTGAACTATGTGTTCTGAAAGCATGATGTTTTTCCACCAATCATGGAGATCAGGAGCATATACAGTGGGCATCCTGTAAGACTTCTCGGGGGTAATTTTAACTCGCCCTGCCCTTTGGGAAACTGAGATCAGATGCAACGATGGTTTTACAGCCCGCTCGATTTTAACTCCCCATTGAAGCCAATGGAGTAATATTGTGTGGGGCGTAAAACTGGCGTTCCACCCGATCCTGTGAGCTTCCTGCCTAGGTGAGTTAGGGTAAAATTACCCCCATAGTGCATAACCGAGGAGCACAAGGTATATCGTTAACCCTGATACATGCTACTCGTGTTCATCATATGCTTTAAATTGTAAGTGTCGAGGAAAGTGGGTTAACCTATTGAACATGCTGGTGAACACAAATAGAGTTGCAAGAGAGCTCGAATCATAACAAGGAAAATATTTCAATGGTTTTGCGTCAAGATGTGCTTTAAATTCTGAATAAATGAACACCTCGTACAAGCACAGAGAGTCCAAGTATAAAACCTTCTCTTGCTCATCCTGTACCTCCGCATTATATAGAATTCCTGTAAGCCTGCCTGGTCCTGACTCAGGCATAAATCATTTGAAGTTAATAATTTTCAGTGCACAGCACAATACTGTCAATCTACTGCCTCATTTCTTCCAAAGGCAGCGAAATACAGAGCAAGTCTTATCTTTTACACATTAATACAGTTTAGTAAAAGACCACATTTTTATGAACGGCCTATTATAACAGCAAAGCCTTTACGGCGCAAGATTGTTTGACTTTCTGAAGAGATTTAGACAAAAGTGAAGGATGAGGTCAACGGGCCGAGTTAAAATGGCTATTTCCATGCAGAACCTGTGGAAATCCCAATAGCAACATTGACTATCTGCCCAAATTGGTTTTGCATGTGCCAGTGTACAATTGTGCCTGGACACAAAACCCTCCAGGTTCTACTTGTGATAACACTTCTGAATGTCTAAGGAAAAGGTTCCACAAACTTGCTGGAAGATCTCAAGTTTGTTGGGCCTAGATCCAAGGGTCATGATTACAAGGCTAAAAACTCATGTGGCAATGAAGTATGTGTGTTTTTTTGTTCATTTTTCCACAGAGAGATAAAGTCTGGTTTGATCTAGAATTTGTGCTCCTGAAATCTGAACGAATGCAGCCAAGTTTCAAAATGAATGCTCAAATTGATGGATCTCTCCCAGCCTTCTGCAGCCACTTTCTGCACTGCAGTCCCATAGTCACCAGTCATCCTCCAGTCCCTCACCCAATAGGCCATTCTTCATGCCTAAGCCTACACATGGCGTGTCAACAGGCTATTAAACCATGGGGGAGCATCAATCCACACCTGAACCTAATGTCCCCCAGCACCCACACACATATACATTCCGGCAGGAGTCATTGGATAGCAAGTCAAACCTGGTAACTTTCTGGTCTACCTCTACATCTACCTCCATGGCCATGTCCCACACTCCCTCTACATCTACCTCCATGACCATGTCCCACACTCCCTCTACATCTACCTCCATGACCATGTCCCACACTCCCTCTACATCTACCTCCATGGCCATGTCCCACACTCCCTCTACATCTACCTCCATGGCCATGTCCCACACTCCCTCTACATCTACCTCCATGGCCATGTCCCACTATACCTCTACATCTACCTCCATGGCCATGCCCCACACTCCCTCTACATCTACCTCCATGGCCATGTCCCACTATACCTCTACATCCACCTCCATGGCCATGGCCCACACTATCTCTACATCTACCTCCATGGCCATGTCCCACTATACCTCTACATCTACCTCCATGGCCATGCCCCACACTCCCTCTACATCTACCTCCATGACCATGTCCCACACTCCCTCTACATCTACCTCCATGGCCATGTCCCACACTCCCTCTACATCTACCTCCATGGCCATGTCCCACACTCCCTCTACATCTACCTCCATGGCCATGCCCCACTATACCTCTACATCTACCTCCATGGCCATGTCCCACTATACCTCTACATCTACCTCCATGGCCATGTCCCACACTCCCTCTACATCTACCTCCATGACCATGCCCCACACTCCCTCTACATCTACCTCCATGGCCATGTCCCACACTCCCTCTACATCTACCTCCATGGCCATGTCCCACACTCCCTCTACATCCACCTCCATGGCCATGCCCCACACCATACCTCTACATCTACCTCCATGGCCATGCCCCACTATACCTCTACATCTACCTCCATGGCCATGTCCCACTATACCTCTACATCTACCTCCATGGCCATGTCCCACACTCCCTCTACATCCACCTCCATGGCCATGCCCCACACCATACCTCTACATCTACCTCCATGGCCATGTCCCACACTCCCTCTACATCCACCTCCATGGCCATGTCCCACACTCCCTCTACATCCACCTCCATAGCCTTGCCCCACTATACCTCTACATCCACCTCCATGGCCATGTCCCACACTCCCTCTACATCCACCTCCATAGCCTTGCCCCACTATACCTCTACATCCACCTCCATGGTCATGTCCCACACTCCCTCTACATCTACCTCCATAGCCTTGCCCCACTATACCTCTACGACCCCTTCCAGCTCCAGGTCACTGCCCAAGATCTATAGTCCTCTGAAACCAAACCTTGTGTGACCTCTTCCTCTGGCATTGCTCACTTGGTGGCCGAGCTTTCAGTCTTCTAGATTCTACTGCCTGAAACTCCCTCCATTTAGTCCATTCACCTTGGGACATTTAATCGTGTCAAAGGCAGGTTGTTGCTCAATATAATGGCACTAGTGGAGTTAGATGCTCCGCAGCACAAAGGAGGTTTATAAATAGGGATCACATAGATAAAAGAGCTGTTGCATATTTCATTTTCTGTGCACTTTTTAGCTGTCACAGTGCCAGGCCTATCAAGTACCTGCTGCAATATGCAGAGAATCTCACTCAAAGCACATCTGTCACAAGAACATCCTATTTATCAAACTGTTTTTAAGACCAGATGTGATCTGTTAACCTGCACAGCAAGGTTGCATATTATGTATGCAATGGGAGGAATGCAGATCAGCACTGGTGGGCAGGAGCATGGTTTTCTGTAGAATCAGCTAATCGCAGGAACAGGAGGAGGTCATCCAGCCCCTCGAGCCTGTTCCACCATTCAATGAGATCACGGCTGATCTGTCTCTTAACTCCATCTACCCGCCTTGGTTCCATAGCCCTTAATACCCTTGCCCAACAGAAATCTATCGATCTTGAAATTTTCATTTGACCCCCAGCCTCAACAGCCTTTTGTGGGAGAGAGTTCCAGATTTCCACTACCCTTTGTGTGAAGAAGTGCTTCCTGACATCACCCCTGAACGGCCTGGCTCTAATTTTAAGGTTGAAGGTTTGAGGACTTTGCCACCTTGGGACTCTTGTGCACCATTGTGCTCTTCCTAGGTGCTGCTGTTCAACATCTGGAAATGTGGCTGCAGTCATAGAATCAGAGAAACGTACAGCACAGAAGGAGGCCATTCGGCCCGTCGTGCCCGTGCCAGCTCTTTGAAAGAGCAGTCGTGCTCAGTCCCACATCCGCGCTTTTTGTCCGTGTCCCGCGTCCTCATCCTCAAGAACCTGTCCAACTCCCTTTTAAAATGATTTCTGGAACCAGCTTCCACCACCTTTTCAGGAAAGCATTCCAGATCCCGACAACTCTCTGAGTCTCTGGACAAAGTATCATTCGGGGATGGAAGGAAGAAGAGGAGTAAAAATTGATTCAAGGCGCTTACCTCGATTTACACAGCGACACAGAGGGGAAAGAACTGCTCTGGTGGCTATGTATAATGGCATTGCTAATTCATACAAAAAGAGCATGTTAATGATGTCAACTACTCATGGCAACAAGAGAATCCTTCCCACCTCCCCAAGATGTTCGACCATGAAAATGAAGTTTGAGCTCAGTGGAGCCCCCTGTGGACAAAAGAATGGTTACATCAGGCTCCCTCCATAAGATGGCGAGTGCACTGAGAAAGACTTACATTCTATATCGCGCCTTTCACGACCACCGGACGTCCCAAAGCGCTTCACAGCCAATGAAGTGCTTTTGAAGTGTGGTCACTGTTGTAATGTAGGAAACGCGGCAGTCAATTTGCGCACAGCAAGCTCCCGCAAACAGCAATGTGATAATGACCAGATAATCTGTTATTAGTGATGACGTTTGAGGGATAAATATTGACCGGGACACCGGGGAGAATTCCCCCGCTCTTCTTCGAAATAGTGCCATCGGATATTTTACATCCACCTGAGAGTAGACGGGGCCTCGGTTTAACGTCTCACCCGAAAGACGGCACCTCCGACAGTGCAGCGCTCCCTCAGTACTGACCCTCCGACAGTGCGGCGCTCCCTCAGTACCGCCCCTCCGACAGTGCGGCGCTCCCTCAGTACTGCCCCTCCGACAGTGCCCCGCTCCCTCAGTACTGACCCTCCGACAGTGCGGCGCTCCCTCAGTACCGCCCTTCCGACAGTGCGGCGCTCCCTCAGTACCGCCCCTCCGACAGTGCGGCGCTCCCTCAGTACTGCCCCTCCGACAGTGCGGCGCTCCCTCAGTACCGCCCTTCCGACAGTGCGGCGCTCCCTCAGTACCGCCCTTCCGACAGTGCGGCGCTCCCTCAGTACCGACCCTCCGACAGTGCGGCGCTCCCTCAGTACCGCCCCTCCGACAGTGCGGCGCTCCCTCAGTACTGCCCCTCCGACAGTGCGGCGCTCCCTCAGTACCGCCCCTCCGACAGTGCGGCGCTCCCTCAGTACTGCCCCTCCGACAGTGCGGCGCTCCCTCAGTACTGCCCCTCCGACAGTGCGGCGCTCCCTCAGTACTGCCCCTCCGACAGTGCGGCGCTCCCTCAGTACTGCCCCTCCGACAGTGCGGCGCTCCCTCAGTACTGCCCCTCCGACAGTGCGGCGCTCCCTCAGTACTGCCCCTCCGACAGTGCGGTGCTCCCTCAGTACTGCCCCTCCGACAGTGCGGCTCTCCCTCAGTACTGCCCCTCCGACAGTGCGGCGCTCCCTCAGTACCGCCCCTCCGACAGTGCGGCGCTCCCTCAGTACTGCCCCTCCGACAGTGCGGCGCTCCCTCAGTACTGCCCCTCCGACAGTGCGGCACTCCCTCAGTACTGCCCCTCCGACAGTGCGGCGCTCCCTCAGTACTGCCCCTCCGACAGTGCGGCGCTCCCTCAGTACTGCCCCTCCGACAGTGCGGCGCTCCCTCAGTACTGCCCCTCCGACAGTGCGGCGCTCCCTCAGTACTGCCCCTCCGACAGTGCGGCTCTCCCTCAGTACTGCCCCTCCGACAGTGCGGCACTCCCTCAGTACCGCCCCTCCGACAGTGCGGCATTCCCTCAGTACCGCCCCTCCGACAGTGCGGCTCTCCCTCAGTACCGCCCCTCCGACAGTGCGGCTCTCCCTCAGTACTGCCCCTCCGACAGTGCGGCTCTCCCTCAGTACCGCCCCTCCGACAGTGCGGCACTCCCTCAGTACCGCCCCTCCGACAGTGCGGCATTCCCTCAGTACCGCCCCTCCGACAGTGCGGCTCTCCCTCAGTACCGCCCCTCCGACAGTGCGGCTCTCCCTCAGTACTGCCCCTCCGACAGTGCGGCGCTCCCTCAGTACTGCCCCTCCGACAGTGCGGCGCTCCCTCAGTACTGCCCCTCCGACAGTGCGGCGCTCCCTCAGTACTGCCCCTCCGACAGTGCGGCGCTCCCTCAGTACTGCCCCTCCGACAGTGCGGCGTTCCCTCAGTACTGCCCCTCCGACAGTGCGGCTCTCCCTCAGTACTGCCCCTCCGACAGTGCGGCACTCCCTCAGTACTGCCCCTCCGACAGTGCGGCATTCCCTCAGTACCGCCCCTCCGACAGTGCGGCTCTCCCTCAGTACCGCCCCTCCGACAGTGCGGCTCTCCCTCAGTACTGCCCCTCCGACAGTGCGGCATTCCCTCAGTACTGCCCCTCCGACAGTGCGGCGCTCCCTCAGTACTGCCCCTCCGACAGTGCGGCGCTCCCTCAGTACTGCCCCTCCGACAGTGCGGCGCTCCCTCAGTACTGCCCCTCCGACAGTGCGGAGCTCCCTCAGTACTGCCCCTCCGACAGTGCGGCTCTCCCTCAGTACTGCCCCTCCGACAGTGCGGCACTCCCTCAGTACTGCCCCTCCGACAGTGCGGCATTCCCTCAGTACCGCCCCTCCGACAGTGCGGCTCTCCCTCAGTACCGCCCCTCCGACAGTGCGGCTCTCCCTCAGTACTGCCCCTCCGACAGTGCGGCATTCCCTCAGTACTGCCCCTCCGACAGTGCGGCGCTCCCTCAGTACTGCCCCTCCGACAGTGCGGCGCTCCCTCAGTACTGCCCCTCCGACAGTGCGGCGCTCCCTCAGTACTGCCCCTCCGACAGTGCGGCATTCCCTCAGTACTGCCCCTCCGACAGTGCGGCGCTCCCTCAGTACTGCCCCTCCGACAGTGCGGCGCTCCCTCAGTACTGCCCCTCCGACAGTGCGGCGCTCCCTCAGTACTGCCCCTCCGACAGTGCGGCGCTCCCTCAGTACTGCCCCTCCGACAGTGCGGCATTCCCTCAGTACCGCCCCTCCGACAGTGCGGCGCTCCCTCAGTACCGCCCCTCTGACAGTGCGGCGCTCCCTCAGTACTGCCCCTCCGACAGTGCGACATTCCCTCAGTACTGCCCCTCCGACAGTGCGGCGCTCCCTCAGTACTGCCCCTCCGACAGTGCGGCGCTCCCTCAGTACCGCCCTTCCGACAGTGCGGCGCTCCCTCAGTACCGCCCCTCCGACAGTGCGGCGCTCCCTCAGTACTGCCCCTCTGACAGTGCGGCGCTCCCTCAGTACTGCCCCTCCGACAGTGCGGCATTCCCTCAGTACTGCCCCTCCGACAGTGCGGAGCTCCCTCAGTACTGCCCCTCCGACAGTGCGGCGCTCCCTCAGTACCGCCCCTCCGACAGTGCGGCGCTCCCTCAGTACTGCCCCTCCGACAGTGCGGCGCTCCCTCAGTACTGCCCCTCCGACAGTGCGGCATTCCCTCAGTACTGCCCCTCCGACAGTGCGGCATTCCCTCAGTACTGCCCCTCCGACAGTGCGGCACTCCCTCAGTACTGCCCCTCCGACAGTGCGGCGCTCCCTCAGTATTGCCCCTCCGACAGTGCGACATTCCCTCAGTACTGCCCCTCCGACAGTGCGGCGCTCCCTCAGTATTGCACTGGGAGTGTCAGCCTGGATTATGGGCTCAAGTATTCTGTTCAATTCTGGGCACCAAACTTTAGGAAGGATGAGGGTGTAGAAGAGATTTACTCGAATGGTACCAGGGATAAGGGATTTCGGTTATGTAAAGAGACTGGAGAAGCTGGGGTTGTTCTCCTTAGAGCAGAGAAGGTTAAAAGGAGATTTGATAGAGGTGTTCAAAATCAGGAAGGGCTTTGATGGAGTAAATAAGGAGAAACTGTTCCCATTGGTGGAAGGGTCGAGAACCAGAGGACACAGATTTAAGGTGATTGGCAAAAGAACCAGAGGTGACATGAGGAGAAAATTTTTTACGCAGCGAGTGGTTAGGATCTGGAATGCACTGCCTGAGAGGGTGGTGGAGGCAGATTCAATCATGGCTTTCAAAAGGGAATTGGATAAGAACCTGAAGGAAAAAAATTACAGAGCTGTGGGGAAAGAGCAGAGGTGTGGGACTAATTGGATAGCTCTGCCAAAGAGCCGGCACGATAGGCTGAATGGCCTCCTTCTGTGCTGGATAAGTCTCTGGAGTGGGACATAGAATCCAAACACCTTCTGACTTAGAAGTGAGAGTGCTACCCACTGAGCCACAGCTGACACGGACTCTGAGAAAGCTCATATTTCTCTTCGTTAAGTCAGCAAGTAGGCACTTCCTCAATCATGAGTGCACCAAGAAACGGGTTCATTCAATAAAGTACAAAACATAACTTTAGAACGTATTAATGTGTTGGTGAAATTCAGTCGTATCATCTTCAGCCTCTACAAATTGCAATGATGCAGATCCATTCCACACATTCTGACAGATCCATTCCCCACTTTCTGACAGATCCATTCCCCACTTTCTGACAGATCCATTCCACGCTTTCTGACAGATCCATTCCCCACTTTCTGACAGATCCATTCCACACTTTTGGACAGATCCATTCCACACTTTCTGACAGATCCTTTCCCCACTTTCTGACAGATCCATTCCCCACTTTCTGACAGATCCATTCCCCACTTTCTGACAGATCCATTCCACACTTTCTGACAGATCCATTCCCCACTTTCTGACAGATCCATTCCACACTTTCTGACAGATCCATTCCCCACTTTCTGACAGATCCATTCCCCACTTTCTGACAGATCCATTCCCCACTTTCTGACAGATCCATTCCCCACTTTCTGACAGATCCATTCCCCACTTTCTGACAGATCCTTTCCCCACTTTCTGACAGATCCTTTCCCCACTTTCTGACAGATCCTTTCCACACTTTCTGACAGATCCTTTCCACGTTACAGTCCGCTGGATGAGACAGGAAGTTTCAGAGACCGTCCAGTTCTGTATTTCTTCATTCTTTATCTCGCTCTTACTTTCACTCTGTGTGTAAGGCTCTCTTTCGCTCTGTCTCATCTCTTTTTTTTGTGTGTCTCAGCGCACATGACTGAAGACAGCGATGCCGTGAACAGCGTGCGATATATCGGAGTTGTTTTGAACAGGGGTCTTTGGTCAATTTATTCAGTGCAGTGATATATTTACTAAAAGTACAAATACAATCGTTGTGGCATTGCTGACAGAGATTTTGTTTTCTTCTTGCAACTCTCTCATTCTTCCCTCTCTAATTATAAGAACATAAGAAATAGGAGCAGGAGTAGGCCATTGAGCCCCTCGAGCCTGCTCCGCCATTCAATAAGATCATGGCTGATCTTCTACCTCAACTCCACTTTCCTGCACTATCCCCATATCCCTCGATTCCCTTAATATTCAAAAATCTATCGATCTCAGCCTTGAATATACTCAACGACTGAGCCTCCACAGCCCTCTGGGGTAGAGAATTCCAAAGATTCACCACCCTCTGAGTGAAGAAATTCCTCCTCATCTCAGTCCTAAATGGCCAACCCATTATCCTGAGATTCCTATCCTAGTTCTAGACTCCAATTCTTTCTGTATTTCTCTCTGACTTTCTATTTGGCTTCCACTCTACTATTTCTGTATGACTCCCAGACATTTCTCATTCGGGTGTCTATTTCTGCAAGGGGAGGTTCGTTCTTTTTCTCACTCTTTCGCTGACTCTTTGGGTACGTCTCTCTTTGGGTGTGGCCAATCTCTGTTATTTTTGTACATCTCCCTAGCTCTCTCGATAGGACTCTCACATACTTTCATTTGTCAATGTACTCAGCTTCGAGCTCTTACCTCTTTCCGACGGGCCACAGCGAAAAACCGCATAGACCTCCTCAGAAGACGAACACGGGACACAACCAACAGAGTACCCTACGTCGTCCAGTACTTCCCCGGAGCGGAAAAACTACGCCATGTTCTTCGCAGCCTTCAACATGTCATCGATGATGACGAACACCTTGCTAAGGCCATCCCCACGCCTCCACTACTCGCCTTCAAGCAGCCGCCTAACCTCAAAAGTACCATCGTTCGCAGCAGATTACCCATCTTTCAGGAGAACAGCAACCAAGACACCACACAACCCTGCCACGGCAACCTCTGCAAGACATGCCAAATCATGGACACAGATACCATCATTACACGTGAGGACACTACCCACCAGGTACACGGTACATACTCATGTGACTCGGCCAACGTTGTCTACCTGATACGTTGCAGTAAAGGATGCTCCAGAGCATGGTACATCGGCGAGACCATGCAGACACTGAGACAACGTATGAACGGACACCGCGCAACAATCGCCAGGCAGGAGGGTTGCCTCCCAGTCGGGGAACACTTCAGCAGTCAGGGGCATTCAGCCTCGGATCTGCGGGTAAGCGTTCTCCAAGGCGGCCTTCGAGATACACGACAGCGCAAAATCATAGAGCAGAAACTGATAGCCAAGTTCCGCACTCATGAGGATGGCCTCAATCGCGATATCGGGTTCATGTCACGATACAGAACGTGACTTGACATCATGGCCGGTCTTCCCAGGTGTTTTTTTTTTTTTTTGTTTTTTTTTTAAAAAGGCTAACACAAGAACACAAATTGACAGGATATGCAGCCAGCAGGTGGTTTGACACGTTGGACCCCCTGGGACACATCTCATTGTCTTGGCTGTGCTCTTTGTTGTAGCGAATGGTGTGAATGGATTTTGTCTGGGTTTAAATTGTGAATTCTGGGAGATTCTCTCATTGCTAACTTACCTGACGAAGGAGCGACAGCTCCGAAAGCTTGTAAAATTAAATAAATCTGTTGGACTATAACCTGGTGTTGTGCGACTTCTCTCTTTAAGATAGCCAACGCGCAATAGGTGGATACTCGGACCAGGCAGAGGAGAGGGAGCTGCTGGAGCGTATGCAGGTGAGAACGTAGGGAGGGGTGGAGCAAGGAGGAGGTGAGTGACAGTGGCTTGGGGTTGGTGCATGGGAGGCAGGGGTTGGTATCTGAGAGGCAGGGACCTGGGAACAGTAGCATAGTGGTTATGTTACTGGACCAGTAATCCAGTAGACCTTGACTTAATGATCTAGAGACATGAGTTCAGATCCCAACACAGCAGCTGGGGAATTTAAATTCAATTAAATAAATCTGGAATAAAAAGCTAGTATCAATAATGATGACCATGAAGCTACCGGATTGTTGTTAAAAACCCATCTGGTTCACTAATGTCCTTTAAGAAAGGAAATCTGCCGTCCTTACCCAGTCTGGCCTATATGTGACTCCAGACCCACAGCAATGTGGTTGACTGTTAACTGCCCTCTGAAATAGCCCAGCGAGCCACTCAGTGACCAGATGGACTCAAGAAGGCAGCTCACCACCACCTTCTCAAAGACAATTAGGGATGGGCAATAAATGCTGGCCTTGCCAGTAATGCCCACATCCCAGGAACAAATAAAAAAGGCAGGGGCTGGTACGTGGGAGGCAGGGGTTAAGGAGGTTGGAGCACTGGAATGGGAGATGGGACCTGGAGGCACTTTGAAGGGGGGAACTGGGCTGGCGGGAGAGAGAAGCAGCAAGTCTTCTGTTTTCATTTCAGATTTTCACCATTTGCTGTCCGGCGATATGAAGCTGTCCCCGGCGCTACCACCGGGTGGCGCTGTGCCACGCTGCTGCGTTGAGCTGCGTTGTGTGGTTGCAGTACTCGATTCACATCACTGGGTGGCGCTGTGCAGGAACTGGGCCTCACTGCTTTTTGCTTCGTTTCCGGCCAGCGCCGCCCAGTGGTCCTAATTTGTCATTACAACGAGCAGCAACAAGTTCGAGAGTGACGACACTGGGGCTGCAACACAGGATTACATAGGATATACAGCACTATGCCCTCTGACAGTGCGGCGCTCCCTCAGTACTGCCCCTCCGACAGTGCGGCGCTCCCTCAGTACTGCCCCTCCGACAGTGCGGCGCTCCCTCAGTACTGCCCCTGCGACAGTGCGGCGCTCCCTCAGTACTGCCCCTCCGACACTCCCGCAGTACTGCCCCTCCGACAGTGCAGCACTCCCTCAGTACTGCCCCTGCGACAGTGCGGCGCTCCCTCAGTACTGCCCCTCCGACACTCCCGCAGTACTGCCCCTCCGACAGTGCAGCACTCCCTCAGTACTGCCCCTCCGACAGTGCGGCGCTCTCTCAATACTGACCCTCTGACAGTGCGGCGCTCCCTCAGTACTGCCCCTCCGACAGTGCGACGCTCCCTCAGTACCGCCCCTCCGACAGTGCAGCGCTCCCTCAGTACTGCCCCTCCGACAGTGCGGCGCTCTCTCAATACTGACCCTCTGACAGTGCGGCGCTCCCTCAGTACTGCACTGGGAGTGTCAGCCTGGATTTTGTGCTCGAGTCTCTGGAGATGAACTCGAAACCACGACCATCTGAGTCAGAGGCAAAAGTGCTACCCACTGAGCCACGGCTGATCGACAGAGCAGAGCAGAGAATGAGATACAGGGAGCAGAAAGAATTAGAAAGGAAGAGGAGAGTGTAAGCAGACGAGAGGGGGGATTCTGCAGAAGGTGGTGAGTAAAATGAAGGAATAGGAGAGCAGAGCAATGAGAGGGAGGGAGCAAGAAATGGAAAGGTAAATGGTGAGAGAGAAAAATAGTTGGGATACAGTGAGATAGAGGGAGCAGAGATAGCACAGGCTAGAACCAGGGGTCACAGTCTCAGGATAAGGGGTCGGCCATTTAGGACTGAGATGAGGAGGAATTTCTTCACTCAGAGGGTGGTGAATCTTTGGAATTCTCTCCCCAGAGGGCTGTGGAGGCTCAGTCATTGAGTATATTCAAGGCGGAGATCGATAGATTTTTGGTCTCTAGGGGAACCAAGGGAGATGGAGATCAGGAGGGAAAGTGGAGTTGAGGTAGAAGATCAGCCATGATCTTATTGAATGGCGGAGTAGGCTCGAGGGGCCGAATGGCCTCCTCCTGCTCCTATTTCTTATGGTCTTATGTAGGCTATCCAAATGTAAATGGGGGCGGTGGTTAAGATCTAAAGTTGTTTAACTCAATGATAAGAAGAAAAATTTGGCTTGACAAGGGAGGTGGAAGAGCCTTCAACCCTCAGAACCCCCAAGATCCCCATCCCCACCCACAGAGACCCCATCCCCACCCACAGAGACCCCACCCCCACCCACAGAGACCCCATCCCCACCCACAGAGACCCCACCCCACCCACAGAGACCCCATCCCCACCCACAGAGACCCCATCCCCACCCACAGAGACCCCACCCCCACCCACAGAGACCCCATCCCCACCCACAGAGACCCCATCCCCACCCACACAGAGACCCCATCCCCACCCACACAGAGACCCCATCCCCACCCACAGAGACCCCATCCGCACCCACAGAGACCCCCCCACCCACAGAGACCCGACCCCACCCACAGAGACCCCATCCCCACCCACAGAGACCCGACCCCACCCACAGAGACCCCATCCCCACCCACAGAGACCCCACCCCCACCCACACAGAGACCCCATCCCCACCCACAGAGACCCCACCCACACAGAGACCCCATCCCCACACACAGAGACCCCACCCCCACCCACACAGAGACCCCATCCCCACCCACAGAGACCCCATCCGCACCCACACAGAGACCCCATCCCACCCACAGAGACCCCATCCCCACCCACAGAGACACCACCCCCACCCACAGAGACCCCATCCCCACCCACACAGAGACCCCATCCCCACCCACACAGAGACCCCATCCCCACCCACAGAGACCCCATCCCCACCCACACAGAGACCCCATCCCCACCCACAGAGACCCCATCCCCACCCACACAGAGACCCCATCCCCACCCACACAGAGACCCCATCCCCACCCACACAGAGACCCCATCCCCACCCTCAGAGACCCCATCCCCACCCACACAGAGACCCCATCCCCACCCACAGAGACCCCATCCCCACCCACAGAGACCCCACCCCCACCCACAGAGACCCGACCCCACCCACACAGAGACCCCATCCCCACCCACAGAGACCCCATCCCCACCCACAGAGACCCCACCCCACCCACAGAGACCCCATCCCCACCCACACAGAGACCCCACCCCCACCCACAGAGACCCCACCCCCACCCACACAGAGACCCCATCCCCACCCACAGAGACCCCACCCACAGAGACCCCACCCCCACCCACACAGAGACCCCATCCCCACCCACAGAGACCCCACCCCCACCCACAGAGAGACCCCACCCCCACCCACACAGAGACCCCATCCCCACCCACAGAGACTCCATCCCCACCCACAGAGACCCCATCCCCACCCACAGAGAGACCCCATCCCCACCCACACAGAGACCCCATCCCCACCCACAGAGACCCGACCCCACCCACACAGAGACCCCACCCCCACCCACAGAGACCCCATCCCCACCCACACAGAGACCCCATCCCCACCCACACAGAGACCCCATCCCCACCCACACAGAGACCCCATCCCCACCAACACAGAGACCCCATCCCCACCCACACAGAGACCCCATCCCCACCCACAGAGACCCCATCCCCACCCACACAGAGACCCCACCCCCACCCACAGAGACCCCATCCCCACCCACACAGAGACCCCATCCCCACCCACAGAGACCCCATCCCCACCCACAGAGACCCCATCCCCACCCACACAGAGACCCCACCCCCACCCACAGAGACCCCATCCCCACCCACAGAGACCCCATCCCCACCCACACAGGACCCCATCCCCACCCAGAGACCCCATCCCCACCCACAGAGACCCCATCCCCACCCACAGAGACCCCATCCCCACCCACAGAGACCCCATCCCCACCCACACACAGACCCCATCCCCACCCACAGAGACCCGACCCCCACCCACACAGAGACCCCACCCCACCCACACAGAGACCCCATCCCCACCCACAGAGACCCCATCCCCACCCACAGAGACCCCATCCCCACCCACAGAGACCCCATCCCCACCCACAGAGACCCCATCCCCACCCACACAGAGACCCCATCCCCACCCACAGAGACCCCATCCCCACCCACAGAGACCCCATCCCCACCCACACAGAGACCCCATCCCCACCCACAGAGACCCCATCCCCACCCACAGAGACCCCATCCCCACCCACACAGACCCCATCCCCACCCACACAGAGACCCCATCCCCACCCACAGAAACCCCATCCCCACCCACACAGGACCCCATCCCCACCCACAGAGACCCCATCCCCACCCACAGAGACCCCATCCCCACCCACAGAGAGACCCCATCCCCACCCACAGAGACCCCATCCCCACCCACAGAGACCCCATCCCCACCCACAGAGACCCCATCCCCACCCACACAGAGACCCCATCCCCACCCACAGAGACCCCATCCCCACCCACAGAGACCCCACCCCCACCCACACAGAGACCCCACCCCACCCACAGAGACTCCATCCCCACCCACACAGAACCCATCCCCACCCACACAGAGACCCCACCCCCACCCACAGAGACCCCATCCCCACCCACAGAGACCCCATCCCCACCCACAGAGACCCCATCCCCACCCACACAGAACCCATCCCCACCCACACAGAGACCCCACCCCCACCCACAGAGACCCCATCCCCACCCACAGAGACCCCATCCCCACCCACAGAGACCCCATCCCCACCCACACAGGACCCCATCCCCACCCACACAGAGACCCCGTCCTCACCCACACAGGACCCCATCCCCACCCACAGAGACCCCATCCCCACCCACAGAGACCCCATCCCCACCCACAGAGACCCCATCCCCACCCACACAGGACCCCATCCCCACCCACAGAGACCCCACCCCACCCACACAGAGACCCCATCCCCACCCACAGGGACTCCATCCCCACCCCCCATAGAATCATAGAATGGTTACAGCACAGAAGGAGGCCATTCAGCCCGTCGAGCCCGTGCCAGCTCTGTGCAAGAACACTTCAGCTAGTCCCACTCCTCCTCCCTTTCCCCGTAGCCCTGCAAATTTTTTTCCTTCAGATACTTATCCAACTCCCTTTTGAAAGCCACAATTGAGTCTGCCTCCACCACCCTCTCAGGCAGTGCATTCCAGATCCTAACCACTCGCTGAGTAAAAAGGTTCGTCATGTCACCTTTGGTTCTTCTGCCAATCACCTTAAATCTGTGTCCACTGATTCTCGACCCTTCCGCCAATGGGAACAGTTTCTCTCGATCTCGTCTGTCTAGACCCCTCATGATTTTGAACACCTCTATCAAATCTCCTCTCAGCCTTTCTCTGCTCCAAGGAGAACAACCCCAGCTTCTCCAGTCTATCCACGTAACTGAAGTCCCTCATCCCTGGAACCATTCTTGTAAATCTTTTCTGCACCCTCTCTAAGGCCTTCACATCCTTCCTAAAGTGCGATGCCCAGAATTGGATACAATACTCCAGTTGAGGCCGAACCAGTGTTTTATAAAGGTTCATCATAACTTCCTTGCTTTTGTACTCTCTGCCTCTATTTATGAATGATGCGGAGATGCCGGTGTTGGACTGGGGTGGACAAAATTGAGAGGTCGCACAACACCAGGTTATAGTCCAACAGTTTTATTTGAAATCACAAGCTTTCGGAACTATCGCTCCTTCCTCAGGTGAAGTAAATTGGATACAGAATCGTCAGAGCATATATAGATGGAAAAAAAAGCATGTGTACTTTACAATTGCAGACCAATAAATTAAATCATCCTGACTATCTGCCGAGGTGTGATAAAGTTAATTAAGTCAGCCAGGAAGGTACCACATCAAAAGACATAGCAAGATACAACTGAGACAATGAGGTGAAGTCGCAGGGGTTCTAACGTGTCAAAAGCTGCCGTCTGTATGTAAAACGAAAAGCTTTAAAAAAAAAATTTACTTTTTTACTGGGAAAATTTTTACTTTTTTACTGGGAATCACATCTGTGAACAAGCTAACGACGACTCGAGTCCGGATCACGTCATGTATCGTGACATAAACCCAAGATCCCGATTGAGACCGTCTTCATGAGTGCAGAACTTGGCTATCAGTTTCTGCTCGATGATTTTGCGTTGTCGTGTGTTTCTAAGGTTGCCTTGGAGAACGCTTACCCGCAGATCCGAGGCTGAATGTCCTTGACTGCTGAAGTGTTCCCCGACTGGGAGGTAACAATCCTGCCTGGCGATTGTTGCGCGGTGCTCGTTCATACGTTGTCTCAGTGTCTGCATGGTCTCGCCGATGTACCATGCCGCGGTGCATTCTTTCCTGCAACGTATGAGGTAGACAACGTTGGCCGAGTCACATGAGTATGTACCATGTACCTGGTGGGTAGTGTCCTCACGTGTGATGGTGGTATCTGTGTTGATGATCTGGCATGTCTTGCAGAGTTTGCCATGGCAGGGTTGTGTGGTGTCGTGGTCGCTGTTATCCTGAAAGCTGGGTAATTTGCTGCGAACGATGGTACTTCTGAGGTTAGGCGGCTGTTTGAAGGCAAGTAGTGGAGGCGTGGGGATGGCCTTAGCGAGGTGTTTGTCGTCATCGATGACATGTTGAAGGCTGCGAAGAACATGTCGTAGTTTCTCCGCTCCGGGGAAGTACTGGACGACGTAGGGTACCCTGTTGGTTGTGTCCCGTGACACAACACGGGACACAACCAACAGGGTACCCTACGTCGTCCAGTACTTCCCCGGAGCGGAGAAACTACGACATGTTCTTCGCAGCCTTCAACATGTCATCGATGACGACAAACACCTCGCTAAGGCCATCCCCACGCCTCCACTACTTGCCTTCAAACAGCCGCCTAACCTCAGAAGTACCATCGTTCGCAGCAAATTACCCAGCTTTCAGGATAACAGCGACCACGACACCACACAACCCTGCCATGGCAAACTCTGCAAGACATGCCAGATCATCAACACAGATACCACCATCACACGTGAGGACACTACCCACCAGGTACATGGTACATACTCATGTGACTCGGCCAACGTTGTCTACCTCATACGTTGCAGGAAAGAATGCACCGCGGCATGGTACATCGGCGAGACCATGCAGACACTGAGACAACGTATGAACGAGCACCGCGCAACAATCGCCAGGCAGGATTGTTACCTCCCAGTCGGGGAACACTTCAGCAGTCAAGGACATTCAGCCTCGGATCTGCGGGTAAGCGTTCTCCAAGGCAACCTTAGAAACACACGACAACGCAAAATCATCGAGCAGAAACTGATAGCCAAGTTCTGCACTCATGAAGACGGTCTCAATCGGGATCTTGGGTTTATGTCACGATACATGACGTGATCCGGACTCGAGTCGTCGTTAGCTTGTTCACAGATGTGATTCCCAGTAAAAAAGTAAAAATTTTCCCAGTAAAAAAGTAAATTTTTTTTTTAAAGCTTTTCGTTTTACATACAGACGGCAGCTTTTGACACGTTAGAACCCCTGCGACTTCACCTCATTGTCTCAGTTGTATCTTGCTATGTCTTTTGATGTGGTACCTTCCTGGCTGACTTAATTAACTTTATCACACCTCGGCAGATAGTCAGGATGATTTAATTTATTGGTCTGCAATTGTAAAGTACACATGCTTTTTTTTCCATCTATATATGCTCTGACGATTCTGTATCCAATTTACTTCACCTGAGGAAGGAGCGATAGTTCCGAAAGCTTGTGATTTCAAATAAAACTGTTGGACTATAACCTGGTGTTGTGCGACCTCTCTATTTATGAAGCCCAGGATCCCGTAGGCTTTTTTAACCGCTTTCTCAACCTGCCCTGCCACCTTCAACGATTTGTGCACATGAATGCACAAAAGTCTGAACTATGCACGAATGTATTAATGCATCCGCACAGACAAATGTAATAATAGAAAAATAAAATTCTGGAAATACACAGTTAGTCCATCAGCACCTGGACAGAGAAACAATAACATGTCAGCCCTTCAGTCAGATGCTGAGTGTTTCGTGCATGTGTTGCCTTTATTTATAACAGCTCCTGCGGTTTCTTTCTATTCGCATGAAGTCGTCGTACTTTTGATGCCAACTGTCTTTGCCAGGGGGCCATGTGCAGCCTGCGACCCCCCCTAGCCATCCAGCCTACAAAGCCCAGGCTACTCGGTCCTATCAGCTTTTCGAAGGGCAGAGGTTATGAGGCTCCGCTGGAAGCCAGTGTAGGGCACAGAATAAGAACATAAGAAATAGGAGCAGGAATAGGCCACTTGGCCCCTCGAGCCTGCTCCGACATTCAATAAGATCATGGCTGATCTTGGGCTCAAAGCCACTTCCCTGCCCGCTCCCCATAACCCTTCACTCCCTTATCTTGCAAAAATCTGTCTATCTCCACCTTAAATGTGTTTAATGACCCAGCCTCCACGGCTCTCTGGGACAGAGAATTCCACAGATTTACGACCCTCTGAGAGAAGAAATGCCTCCTCATCTCAGTTCTAAAAGGGCGACCCCTTTATTCTGAAACTATGCCCCCGAGTTCTAGATTTCCCCACGAGGGGAAACATCCTCTCTGCATCTACCTTGTCGAGCCCCCTCAGTATCTTATATGTTTCAATAAGATCACCTCTCATTCTTCTAAATTCCAATGAGTATAGGCCCAGCCTGCTCAACCTTTCTTCATAAGTCAAACCCCTCAACTCAGGAATCAACCGAGTGAATCGTCTCTGAACTGCCTCCAATGCAAGTATATCCTTCCTTAAATAAGGAGACCAAAACTGTACGCAGTACTCAAGGTGTGGTCTCACCAATACCTTGTACAGTTGTAGCAGGACTTCCCTGCTTTTATACTCCAACCCCCTTGAAATAAAGGCCAACATTCCATTTGCCTTTTTGATTACTTGATGCACCTGCATGCTAACTTTTTGTGTTTCATGCACAAGGACCCCCAGGTCCCTCTGAACTGTAGCATTTTGTAATCTCTCTCCATTTAAACAATAATTTACTTTTTTATTTTTCCTGCCAAAGTGGATAACCTCGCACTTTCCCACATTATACTCCATCTGCCAAATGTTTGCCCACTCACCTAGCCTGTCTATATCCCTTTGCAGATTCTTTGAGTCCTCTGCACAACTTGCTTTCCCACCAATCTTGTATCATCTGCAAACTTGGCTACATTACACTCGGTCCCTTCATCCAAGTCATTAATGTAGATTGTAAATAGCTGAGGCCCCAGCACTGATCCCTGTGGCACCCCACTAGTTACCGTTTGCCAACCTGAAAATGACCCATTTATCCCGACTCTCTGCTTTCTGTTAGTTAGCCAATTCTCTATCATGCTAATATATTACCCCCAACCCCGTGAGCTCTTATCTTATGCAGTAACCTTTTATGTGGCACCTTATCGAATGCCTTCTGGAAATCCAAATACACCACATCCACTGGCTCACCTTTATCTACCCTGCTTGTTACATCCTCAAAGAACTACAGCAAATTTGTCAAACATGATTTCCCTTTCATAAAATAGAATAAGGGATACAGCATCGTAGCTCGATCTCTGACCCATGCCTCAGCAAGGTTGCACACCAGCAGTGCAGCCTCACCATTTCTGCCCTTACAATTCTTACTCGATGGTCTGTCCCGTTTGAGAAAGTGGCAGGAGGGCCAGTAACTGGAGGACACAGATTTAAGATAATTGGCAAAAGAACCAAGGGGGAACATCACAGAACGATACAGCACAGAAGGAGGCCATTCGGCCCATCGTGTCTGTGCCGGCTCTTTGAAAGAGCGATCCAATTAGTCCCACTCCCCCCCACCCCCTGCTTTCCCCATAGCCCTGCACATTTTTCCTTTTCAAGTGTTTATCCAATTCCCTTTTGAAAGGAGGAGTCGGTAACCAGATTGAAGGTCATTAGCAAAAAGAATCAGAGGGGGAGATGAGGAGAATTTTTTTTTACGCAGCGAGTTGTTATGATCTGGAACGCATGGCCTGAAAGCAGATTCAATAGTGGCTTTCAAAAGGGAATTGGATAAATACTTAAAAGGGGAAAACCTGCCCGGCTACGGGGAAAGAGCAGGGGAGTGGGATTAATTTCCTACATTACAACAGTGACTAAACTTCAAAAAGTACTTAATTGGCTGTAAAGCGCTTTGAGACGTCCGGTGGTCGTGAAAGGCGCTGTATAAATGCAAGTCTTTTTCTACTTGGAGAGCTCTTTCAAGGAGCCGGCACAGGCACGATGGGCCGAATGGCCTCCTTCTGTGCTGTATCACCCTATGATTCTACGAAGCCCCATGATTTCCCTCTTGCCCATTCAATGTGCAAAAGCACCGGGGGGGGGGACACTTTTTAAAACGGCCTGGTTGCAAATTGGAAATCTGTCCGGCGATGTCCACGGGCAGCAGCTCCCGGTCAACACAGCACTCGAGCAGCACAACCACACACGGCACGCCTTTCATCTGCTGCTCCCTCCTTCACTGTGGCTGCAACCCTCAGCAGGTTGAGCAATAAACCAACAGCGCAGGTGTACAAGCCTAATGACCGCACACTATTCCCGAATCATTAACCGCCGCGGAGACCACCGCACAATTCATTCCCCATTTGGTTTCGTAAACGCTACAACCACAAAGGTGTTCGTCGGTCGAAAAAAATAGAAAGTGTTCATTCACTTCTGCCGGGGCAATTACTGAGACCAGTTCGGCAAGTTGGCAAACAGTCAAATGATGGAATAAAAACAGCGGGTCAGGCAGCATCTGTGGAGAGAGAAACAGAGTTAGCGTTTCAGGTCGATGACCTTTCCTCAGATGGTGTGAAGCAACACACAGCCCCACCACATCATTGAACTCGGCTCCACAAATCCAGCAACGGCAGGGAGACGCCTCACAACTTGAGCCGTCTCGGGGAAATGCGCTCCATGCCTTTTAGCTCTGCGCGGAGGCGTTTCCTGTACGGGCTGCTCCTGCACACTCTCCACTTTGCCATCTTCGTCTGCCGTCTGGACACGCCTTGGCGTACCATCTTGCCGTCCGGCGGAGGCCCCCAGTGGAGGGCTCTCTACGCGGGAGTCCTCCCTTTTTCTATTGGGGACTTGGCCTGGAGGGTGTTGCACGGAGCAGTCCCGTGCAATAAGATTTTAAGCAGGTTCACGGACTCCCAGGCCGCCTGCCTTTTCTGCGGCCTAGAGGAGTCCGTGTTCCATATTTACGCAGAATGTGAGGGGTTGCAGCCCCTCTTTCACTATTTGAAGGGGCTGCTCCTCGATTTTTGGCTGCACTTCAGTCCCACGCTCCTGATCTTTGGTCACCCGGTGCGGAGGGGAGCGGGCAGATCGGAGGACCTCCTCATAGGACTACTCCTGGGCCTGGCGAAAGTAGCCATTAACAGGTCCAGGCAGCAGGCGGTCGAGGGGGTCACGCGGCCCGACTGTCTGCCTCTCTTCCGCGGCCACGTTTGCGCCCGGGTGGCCCTGGGGATGGAGCACGCCACACTTGAGGCCTTCCGCGACCGGTGGGCGCCGCAGGGACTGGAGTGCATCATCACCCCAGCCAACACAATTTTAATTTAATTTGTTAAGTTTTATTTAAAGTTTTATTAATTTACAGTTGATTTGTTTAACTACCCAATCAAAAGAGTAGCAACGGCAGGGATTCCCCTTCCAGTTCCACAGTGAAGGGTTTTCTTCCCCCCGCCCCAACACTCTCAATTTTCTCCTCTGTCTTGTACTGGGCTACAGTTTCAAGGTTAATCGGCAGCTCTGCAGCACCCCGCCTAAGTGGTCATTCTTCCCGCGCGAGCCTCGACAGTGAGCTATTCGACCGCAGGCGGCATCACACCCTCACCCGATGTCCACCTGTGCTTCTTTCCAGTAAGAGCCACTGAGGTCAGGAGTGGCGGGGGGGGGGGAGGGGGGCGGGGTGCACCCTGTCTGATTTTTACCCTGCCCTATCACAGGGGGTACTAAGGCCAGTTGTCGTACCCATACCACCGTCCCAGATAACTCATTGGGAGACCAGGGGTCAGCCGTGCGACCTGCCTGGTCTGTCGGGCTCATTGCCACACCAGGAGGTGCATCGACTCACCGAGGACTTGCCAATGG
This sequence comes from Squalus acanthias, assembly GCA_030390025.1. Lineage (NCBI taxonomy): Eukaryota > Metazoa > Chordata > Chondrichthyes > Squaliformes > Squalidae > Squalus > Squalus acanthias. The sequence goes on along the minus strand of JASTWF010000036.1, from coordinate 807,268 downwards.
ATAATGGTGCAGTAATGGTGTCGCAATCATTAATGATTTGATATGAAGGTCACGCATCGTCCTGGAGATGCGGCGCTTTCAAGGTCACTTTCCACAAAGGGAACTGACAAAAAAAAAAGCCACTAAAAGCCGATAGGTATATGTGTGATAAAGAGTAGCTCCCTGCAGTAGTTTCAAGGCTGTAATGCAGAGGTGCTCATCATAGCAGGCAAAGGGTTGTGAATCATAAGCTATGGGCCCCGACAACATCCCGGCTATCGTGCTGAAGACTTGTGCTCCAGAACTAGCCGCGCCTCTAGCCAAGCTGTTCCAGTACAGCTACAACACTTGCATCTATCCGACAATGTGGAAAACTGCCCAGGAATGTCCTGTCCACAAAAAGCAGGACAAATCCAACCCGGCCAATTACCGACCCATCAGTCCACTCCCAATCATCAGCAAAGTGACGGAAGGTGTCATCGACAGTACTATCAAGCGGCACTTACTCACCAATAACCTGCTCACTGATGCCCAGTTTGGGTTCTGCCAGGACCACTCGGTTCCCGACCTCATTACAGCCTTGGTCCAAACATGGACAAAGGAGCTGAATTCCAGAGGTGAGGTGAGAGTGACTGCCCTTGACATCAAGGCAGCATTTAACCGAGTCTGGCACCAAGGAGCCCTAGTAAAACTGAAGTCAATGGGAATCGGGGGGAAAAACTCTGCACTGGCTGGAGTCATACCTAGCACAAAGGAAGATGGTTGTGGTGATTGAAGGTCAATCATCACAGCCCCAGGACATCACTGCAGGAGTTCCTCAGGGCAGTGTCCTAGGCCCAACCATCTTCAGCTGCTTCATCAATGACCTTCCCTCCAACATAAGGTCAGAAATGGGGATGTTCGCTGATGACTGCAGTGTTCAGCGCCATTCACAACTCCTCAGATAATGAAGCAGTCCATGCCCGCATGCAACAAGATCTGGACGACGTTCAGGCTTGGGCTGATAAGTGGCAGGTAACATTTGTGCCACGGAAGTGCCAGGCAATGACTATCTCCAACAAGCGAGAGTCTAACCACCGCCCCTTGACATTCAACGGCATTACCATCGCCGAATCCCCCACTATCAACATCCTGGGGGGTCACCATTGACCAGAAACTTAACTGGACCAGCCACATAAATACTGTGGCAACAAGAGCAGGTCAGAGGCTAGCTATTCTGCGGCGAGTGTCTCACCTCCTGACTCCCCAAAGCCTTTCCACCATCTACAAGGCACAAGTCAGGAGTGTGATGGAATACTCTCCACTTGCCTGGATGAGTGCAGCTCCAACAACACTCAAGAAGCTCGACACCATCCAGGACAAAGCAGCCCGCTTGATTGGCACCCCATCCACCACCTTAAACATTCGCTCCCTCCGCCACCGGCGCACCGTGGCTGCAGTGTGTACCATCTACAAGATGCACTGCAGCAACTCGCCAAGGCTTCTTCGGCAGCACCTCCCAAACCCGCGACCTCCACCACCTAGAAGGACAAGGGCAGCAGGTGCATGGGAACACCACCACCTCCAAGTTCCCCTCCGAGTCGCACACACACACCATCCCGACTTGGAAATATATCGCCGATCCTTCATCGTCGCTGGGTCAAAATCCTGGAACTCCCTCCCTAACAGCACTGTGGGAGCACCTTCACCGCACGGACTGCAGCGGTTCAAGAAGGCGGCTCATCACCACCTTCTCAAGGGGCAACTAGGGATGGTCAATAAATGCTGGCCTTGCCAGCGACGCCCACATCTCATAAACGAATAAAAGCAAACTTAATCTAAAAACTTTTAAAGGAAACTTAACAAATTAAATTAAAATGTTGTTCTGGGGGGTGATGAAGCACTCCAGTCCCTCCGGTGCCCGCCGGTCGTGGAAGGCCTCGAGCGTGCCGATGGACACCACGCGCTCCATCTCCAGGGACACCCAGGCGCGAGCGCAGCCGCGGAAGAGAGGCGGGCAGTCGGGCCGAACGACCCGCTCAACCGCTCGGTGCCTGGACCTGTCCTGCAATGAGGTCCTCCGACTTGCCCGCTCCACCCCCTGCCTGCCCACACCGGGAGACCAACGATCAGGAGCGTGGCAAGTGCAGCCATCGTGTTACCTTCCAAAGGCTTCAAGGAATTTTGTCCCCCCCCCCGTTCAGCCACCTCCCTTTAAAAGAAAGACTTGCATTTCTATAGCGCCTTTCACGACCACCGGATGTCTCAAAGCGCTTTACAGCCAATGAAGTATTTTTGAAGTGTAGTCACTGTTGTAATGTGGGAAACGCGGCAGCCAATTTGCGCACAGCAAGCTCCCCCAAACAGCAATGTGATAATGACCAGATAATCTGTTTTTGTTGTGTTGATTGAGGGATAAATATTGGCCAGGACACCGAGAGAACTCCCCTGCTCTTCTTCAAAATAGTGCCACGGGATCTTTTACATCACCTGAGAGCGCAGACAGGGCCTCGGTTTAACGTCTCATCTGAAAGACGGCACCTCCGACAGTACAGCACTCCCTCAGCACTGCACTGGAGCGTCAGCCTAGATTTATTTACTCAAGTCCCTGCAGTGGGATTTGAACCCACAACCTTCTGACTCAGAGGTGAGTGTGCTACCCACTGAGCCACAGCTGACACTGACATAAGAAAACTACTAGGCACTTGGTCTAAGCGTTAAACAAAGCTTTAATCAACTGTTTTTCAACATGGAGATCTGGTTGTGTCCTTCACTAGTTCCTGTTGAGGAATGTCCTAAGCAAGCTGGGCCCATGCCCGAGTATTTATACTCTCCCTGGACAGCGCCGCCAGCAGGCCGCCCAGTATTACTTCATACATGGATGACAAGATTCATGTCAGACACTATCCACATTAATTGTCCACATCCCTTGAAATTTCACCCACACGCAATTTTGCAGTCCCGCCACTAGGCTAACCTCTCCGCCCGCGTCTCAATGTGCACTTGGAGCGATCCATAATTATGCGCCCATCAGCTCGAAAAAATTTGGTGCGCTAACTTGCTGGACGGTGCGAGCTGGTAACGGGGCGGCGAGAGCAACGGCCCATCTGGGACCTGGGTGAACGATGGGGCCAACAGCCTATCTCCTTAACCAATGAGATTTACGGAGTGGGAAAGAAACAGCGCAGCGACGGAGAAGGCGAGTGGGTGAATTCGAGTCAAATCAGATACAGAAAGAGAAATAAAGAGAGGGAAAGAAAGATTGGATTAAGAGAGAGAGAAGAAAAAAGAGACAGAAAGGAAAAGTGGCAAACAAAATGGAATTTTAAAATGTTAACTTTTTTAAATCTCCCCGAAAAATTAAAAATCATAACGAATGAGACTCCACTCTTGTAATAGTTAATTTTCGGTGCCAGAGAGGTTGATCGGCAGTCATTAACACTTACCATGTCGTTAAAAGGGTACTCGCGCTTCTAATTACCAGACTTAACTTGCTGTGGCGAGTTTAACGGGCAATTAATGTGCAAATCCAGCAAGTTCTTAAAAATAACGGGGAGGCTGAGGGCGAGATGCCGTTTGTGTGACGCAATCGGCAGAGCGGCGTAAATCGACCAGCAAGTTCTGGAGAGCCGCAACTCACGGCGTACCTCTCAATCCCCAGAACCCGCTGGCCGATTTGTGCATTAATAACGGCGTGCGTCGTTAACACCCCATGATTCGTCCCGATATCTCGGATTTGCACCAGTCCTCGACCGCCACGGACTGAACTACGACCAAATTGCACAAATCGCGGCCCCAGCATCCTCACTCCCGGTCCTGTCAGGCGTCTCCAGAATTTAGATGAAGTAAAATGCACTGCATCGAGAATGCTGCCACCTCGAGCCTCTCCTCCCCCACCCTCTCACTGCACATATTGCACTCTCGGGAGGGCGGAAAGCCATTTCAACGGAGCCGAGGGAAAGCTACAGGTAAGGGCTGAGAAAATCTCGGAACAGACTTTGAACCTTATTAATTTATAATGTGGCTCAGGTGCCGATACTAAAAAGAAATCCATTATTATAAATGAAGTGTTAACAGTTCTATCTAAAAATTCATAAATCCTAGCCATAAAATGAAAATGTAATTACATTTCTTTATTAAGGTTTAAGCATCGCCCTGGATTTAAAAGGTGATTTTTTTTTCTGGCTTGAACTTTTTCTTATTTGAACTTTTTCGCGGCCTATATTAAAGGGAGGGTAGCTGTGGCAAAACTGCGTTCTCAGTAAAAGAATTATTAATTGTCACACTGCAACATGAACTGACAGCGCACCCATGTGAGCAAACCTAAGGCCCACCACATGGTGGCGCTGTCAGTTGATGTTGCAAAGAAAGATTGCATTTCTATAGCGCCTTTCATGACCACCGGACATCTCAAAGCGCTTTACAGCCAATGAAGTACTTTTGAAGTGTGGTCACTGTTGTAATGTGGGAAATGCAGCAGCCAATTTGCACACAGCAAGCTCCCACAAACAGCAATGTGATAATGACCAGATAATCTGTTTTAGTGACGTTGGTTGAGGGATAAATATTGGCCCCAGGACACCGGGGAGAACTCCTCTGCTCTTCTTCGAAATAGTGCTGTGGGATCTTTTACGTCCATCTGAGAGAGCAGACGGGGCCTCGGTTTAACATCCCTGGAGTGGGACTTGAACCCACAACCTTCTGACTCAGAGGTGAGTGTGCTACCCACTGAGTCACGGCTGACACACGGAAAGGAAAAATTGCAGGGCTATGGGGTAAGAGCAAGGGGGAGTGGGACTAATTGGACAGAGCTGGCGCCGGCGCGATGGGCCGAATGGCCTCCTTCTGTGCTGAATGATTCTATGTTGTGCCACTGCACCCATGCCCTCACGCGTTGGGCCAGATCTTGCTGGAGCAGGGAATCTCGTTGCGTGCCCCGCCAGTTAGACTTACAATTATACGTGTAGACTTTAAGATTTTTTTTTGCCCTGTAAGTTGCTGAAAACGGCATGGCGAGGGCAACAGGGCATCTGGGACCTTGGTGAATGACGGGACAAATAGTGTATCTCCTTAATCAATGAGATTAATTGGTTAAGGAGAATCGTGGGGGAATCTCGAACTCGGGGGCATAGTTTCAGAATAAGGGGTCGCCCATTTAAGACGGAGAGGAGGAGGAATTTCTTCTCTCTGAGGGTCGTGAATCTCTGGAATTCTCTACCCCGGGGAGCTGTGGAGGCGGAGTCATTGAATATATTCAAGGCGGAGATAGACAGATATTTGAGCTACAGGGGGGTCAAGGGTTATGGGGAGCGGGCGGGAAAGTGGAGTTGAGGCCAAGATCAGATCAGCCATGATCTTATTGAATGGCGGAGCAGGCTCGAGGGGCCAAATGACCGACTCCTGCTCCTGTTTCTTATGTTCTTCTTATTAAAGGTTTGAGAAATAAACAGAGGAAGGACTGAGAAGGAGGGTGAATTAAAGGTGGTGAATTCAATCAGGTACAGAAAGAGAAATAAAGAGAGGGAAAGAAAGATTGGATTAAGAGAGAAAAGAGAGACAGAAAGGAAGAGTAAGAAAAAAATGTAAAAATGTAACATTTTTAAAATCTCCTGAAATAATTCACAATCTGAAGGAATGAGACTCCGCACTTATAATTGTTCACTTTCGGTGCCGGAGAGGTTGATTGGCAGTCATTAACAATTATCCCGTCGTTAAAAGAGTACTTATGCTGATAATTACTAGATTTAATTTTCTGTGGTGAGTTTAATGGGTAATTAATGTGCAAATGCAGCAACTTCATGAAACTCACGGGAAGGTTAAGGGCGAGACGCCGTTTTCGCTTAGCTGACAGCAGAGAGGCGCACATCCTGACGATTCACACTTCACGGGGTGTCTCTTCCTCGCTGCAAGTCACTGGCCAATTTGCATGTGACTCATGGCGAGCGTCGTTCAGACACTGTTACGTTTTCAGCAAAACCTGGCCCGTTATTTTGGTCCCCGTGTTACCTGAAGCTGCCAACAGGTGTTACCTTGCCTAAATGGCCAGCCGAGTGAGCATTGCCAGGCTATTCTACCGCAAGGAGGGCACCTACACCCAGGATCGAACCTGCAACCTTCTGGGCCACATTGGCTCCATTCCACCACGGGGGGGCGCACTCACCTGCTGAGCCATTGGCCAGGGTGGGAATAGGGAAAAATAACACTGATGCAATAGGAATTGTCTTCTCAGAACATAACAACATAAGAATTAGGAACAGGAGGAGGCCATTCGGCCCCTCGAGCCTGCTCCGCCATTCAATCAGATCACGGCTGATCTTCTACCTCAACTCCACTTTCCCGCCCGATCCCCATATCCCTGGATTCCCTTAACATCCAAAAATCTATCGATCTCTGTCTTGAATATACTCAACGACTGAGCCTCTACAACCCTCTGGAGTAGAGAATTCCATCTGTGACTGAGATGAGAGTGTGGCTGAAGCACATTTTTGGGTCAGTGCTGTACCTGAGAGTGCGGGATACTAAGGGGGTGAGCAAAGTAGAAAACAGCTCTCATCTTGATAAGCACAAAGATTCACAATTAAAAAGAAGAGAAAAATTCTCCAACTGCAAGGGGGCCCTTTAACAAAATGATACACATGGCAGTGAGGTTGCACTTAACAATGGAAAGTACCGGTGGGATGTTTTGTCAGATACCTGTTCAATCCTGTTGTACTTAAGTTAATGCCAGTGTTAAGCAGGACAATGTCTTTCCGCCAGGATTCAGCATCGTGTAACTTCGCAGGTGCAGCTTGAAAGGACTCTGCACAGGTTTATCTGCACTTCCCTGCATGTTCCTGTTCTGTGCCACAAGAGGGAGCTGCTGAGCATCATCTCAGTGTCTTCCACTGGAAGGAACACTAGGAAAAACAAAAAGAAAGACTTGCATTTCTATAGCGCCTTTCACGACCTCAGGACGTCCCAAAGCACTTTACAGCCAATGAAGTACTTTTGAAGTGTAGTCACTGTTGTAATGTGGGAAACGCGGCAGCCAATTTGCGCACAGCAAGCTCCCACAAACAGCAATGTGATAATGACCAGACAATCTGTTTTTGTTATGTTGATTGAGAGATAAATATTGGCCAGGACCCCCTGCTCTTCTTCAAAATAATGCCATGGGATCTTTTACATCCACCTTAGAGGGCAGACGGGGCCTCGGTTTAACGTCTCATCCGAAAGACGGCACCTCCGACAGTGCAGCACTCCCTCAGTACTGCACTGGAGTGTCAGCCTGGATTGTTGTGCTCAAGTCCCTGGAGTGGGACTTGAACCCACGACCTTCTGACTCAGAGGGAAGAGTGCTACCCACTGAGCCACGGCTGACATTCAGCCCCTTGGGCCTGCTCCACCATTCAATTAGATCATGGCAGAGAGGGAATTGGGCAAAGATTTACTCCCACAGCTGTCCCCAAGAGCTTGGCGGGGACTGTCACTGGCAAAGGCCAGAGGGCAAGCTCCCTGCCTGTCTCTTGAGGCAATGACCGGTGCAGGAAAACCCCCAAGAGCGGAGGGGGTGGGGATGAAAAATATATATTTGAAAACACAGCCATAGACCGATGGCTTAGTGGAACCTCCTGCTCTGGAATGGCATCGTAGAAGGTCACAGGCTCCTGCTATTCCGCGCCCCCCAACTGGAGACTGTGCCTGTGTGGCATTGGGTGAAGACAGGATTAGGCTGGGTGTGGTGTTCTTCATGAATGAATAGACTGCTGGCATTCACTGTCTAAATTTCCACATGAACTGTGTCCCAGCAACAATGTCAGGAGATGAGGGGAGACATGAAAAGAGACTTTAAAAAGGACAGTGTCATCCTTCCACAACTGCCATTTTTCATCACATGACAAATTCTGGTTCGTATGCTATCTTACTTCCTTTTTTCAAAAGTAGAACATTCCCCTGTACAGACAACTCAAGGACAAACGAAGAACCTCATGGAAATACACGCCAGGTGACACTATTATAAATGGACTGTCAAGTTTTATGTTATACTTAATTCAGGATAATTTGTGGAGCTAACTCTCGTATGTTCAGACCCCTGAGATCCTAAGGGGACGATACATGGAGAATATCCAGCATTTCATTCCAGGCTCCACTTGTGCCACAGACTCATGCTAACTGACCTTCAAACACTTCAACCTCCTTCACTGCGATTCCTCTGAAAAAAGATTTGCATTTCTATAGCGCCTTTCACGACCTCAGGACGTCCCAAAGCGCTTTACAGCCAATGAAGTACTTTTAAAGTGTAGTCACTGTTGTACTGTGGGAAACGCGGCAGCCAATGTGCGCACAGCAAGATCCCATAAACAGCACTAGGATCGTGTTTGTTGAGGGATAAATATTAGTCAGGACACAAACAGCACCAGGATTTCTTCTTCGAAATAGCACCTGAGAGGGCAGATGGGGCCTCGGTTTAACGTCTCACCTGAAAGACTGCCCCTCCGACAGTGCTGCGCTCCCTCAGTACTGCGCCTCCGACAGTGCGGCACTCCCTCAGTACTGCCCCGCTGACAGCGCGGCGCTCCCTCAGTACTGCCCCTCCGACAGTGCGGCACTCCCTCAGTACTGCCCCGCTGACAGCGCGGCGCTCCCTCAGTACTGCGCCTCCGACAGTGCGGCACTCCCTCAGTACTGCCCCTCTGACAGTGCAGCACTCCCTCAGTACCGCCCCTCCGACAGTGCGGCACTCCCTCAGTACTGCCCCTCTGACAGTGCGGCACTCCCTCAGTACCGCCCCTCCGACAGTGCGGCGCTCCCTCAGTACCGCCCCTCCGACAGTGCGGCGCTCCCTCAGTACCGCCCCTCCGACAGTGCGGCGCTCCCTCAGTACCGCCCCTCCGACAGTGCGGCGCTCCCTCAGTACTGCACTGGGAGTGTTGGCCTGGATCACGTGCTCAAGTCTCTGGAGTGGGACTTGAACCCACGACCTTCTGACTCTGAAACAAGAGTGCTACCCACTGAGCCACAGCTGACACATGCCCTCTATCGAGCGTGCGGCATTTTACTTTTCTGTGGCGCTGTTACTTTACCCCCGCCCGCCCGAAAACAATAGCTGTGTTCTGGGCGCTTCAACCCTGACATGATGCACCTTTCGTTAGGCTTCTCCTGACCTGCTATTGTCATGGCAGCCCAGGTATCCTGTTATTTGAACAGGTGCCACCTCCTTGAGAATGCTACCATGGAGGTAGCCGGGATGGTGGGCATTTTTGCACAAACACTCTTGCGATTTACAGACTTTGTAGCATTGTAATCGGTGGTAACTACCAAACCAATACAGCCTTAGGTACCGTCTCACCGTGAGGGAGGTCTGTGACATCTGTGTGACAGCTAAAGTGTGACAGGAAGTAAGTGTGACACTTGCAAGAGGTGCGTGCTATAGGGAAGACTTAATTTTTTTGTATTCGTTCCTGGGATGTGGGCGTCGCTGCAAAGCCAGCATTTATTGCCCATCCCTAATTGCCCTTGAGAAGGTGGTGGTGAGCCGCCTTCTTGAACCACTGCAGTCCGTGTGGTGAAGGTACTCCCACAGTGCTGTTAGGGAGGGAGTTCCAGGATTTTGACCCAGCGACTATGAAGGATCAGCGATATACTTCTAAGTCAGGATGGTATGTAACTTGGAGGGGAACTTGGAGGTGGTGGTGTTCCCATGCGCCTGCTGCCCTTGTCCTTCTAGGTGGAAGAGGTCGCGGGTTTAGGAGGTGCTGCCGAAGAAGCCTTGGCGAGTTGCTGCAGTGCATCTTGTAGATGGTACACACTGCAGCCACGGTGCGCCGGTGGTGGAGGGAGTGGATGTTTAAGGTGGTGGATGGGGTGCCGATCAAGCGGGCTGCTTTGCCCTGGATGGTGTCGAGCTTCTTGAGTGTTGTTGGAGCTGCACTCATCCAGGCAAGTGGAGATTATTCCATCACACTCCTGACTTGTGCCTTGTAGATGGTGGAAAGCCTTTGGGGAGTCAGGAGCTGAGACACTCGCCGCAGAATACCCAGCCTCTGACCTGCTCTTGTTGCCACAGTATTTATGTGGCTGGTCCAGTTAAGTTTCTGGTCAATGGTGACCCCCAGGATGTTGATAGTGGGGGATTCGGCGATGGTAATGCCGTTGAATGTCAAGGGGCGGTGATTAGACACTCGCTTGTTGGAGACTGATCACAAACCCATTTAATATGTTAGATATGTTATGATTGTGGTGTCAACTAGAAATACAAGCTTGACTTTTATATTTCGGATGCCATCAAAACATTCACTTCTGTTACGTAAATAATAATGGATACCTACGAGAGAGACACCTGCCAAGTCTCACTCATTTTGGAAAATGACTCATTCATTCTGCCATAATAAGCACAGCTTCACGTGTTTAAATGGGTTTGTGGCCAGTCTCACTCTTATTGATCACAGGTTTCACTCCCAGCTGTCCTGTGATCTAGACAGTTACGGAGAAACTTATAGGCAGTGATCCCAGCAAGGGCTTCAGATGGCTTGCACTGAGAATAATGCTTTCCTGAGAGTGTTTGCAAGTTAGCAGCTTTACCATAGGGTTACGTAATATTATACGGTAGATGAGAATAGAGCTTCTGCACATCCAATTTTTGAATGGGCTTCCTAGAAGTGTCTAAGTGGAAAACCTCATATCACAAGTCTTTTTTTTAACTCACCGTTTCTGTGCGCCTTCATGTGGAGACATTAATTAACAAGGTAACTAGTGGTTCTCCTGCACACGGTAAATTGGAGAATATGGTCTCTCTCGTTTACCTGTCTCTGTTTCTCGCTCTCTCTCCTCTCTCCTCTTCTGCTTCTGTCTCTTTCCTTTTCTTCTTTTCTTTCCATTTGGGTGGCAGGTACTGGTTGGCAAGACGATGCGTGACAGAGAAAGGAGCTAGCGAGGCTGCAGGCTGCATTTTTGGTGGGGGTCCTCAGGGGTTCCCTTCCCTTCCCCTCCCCTCCCCTCCCAGCAATGCTTTCCCCCACCCTGTCACTCTCATCACATCTCCGACCCCTTTGCCTTCCCACCATCCTATCATCCCCTCACTCCAATCACTACCCTTACCTCTTCCCTTTTGAACTACCCACTCAGTCCCTGCATCTTCCTCTCCCCTCTCTCTCCCTCCCTCATCCTTAACCCTGCAGCCACTCCCACTCACTCTCCCTAAGGGTGAAGAGTTAGCGGCCCCCTCATTTTTAACCTATTTCATAATCCCCTCCGTACTCCTCTCCTATTATTTTCCTTCAAAAAGGCTTTGTTTGCTTTCAAATTTTAACTTGATTTTGTTTAAAAGAAAGCAAATTATAATGAGGAAAGACACTCTGTCTGCCTCTCTCTCTCTCTCGCCTGTCTCATGGGCTCTCTCTCTGTTGCATGCTGTTTCACTTCCTCTCTGTCTCACAGGTGTTAACAATAAGAATCTTTATCTCACAGGTAACGTTCCCGCTAAGCTGCGTGGCTGCACAGTGGTCTGGAGGTCCCGCACAGGCCACTCACCAGCTTTTACATGGAAGAAACCGCACATGCCGTGCAGCCAGTTAAAGGGACCATGCACAACAAAAAATAGAGGGAACATTGCTCACAGGCATTAGCAATTAGAATATTTTCATTTTCTAACATTCAACAAAGCACAAGTGAGGCTTTTGGGAGAGGCTGAGGCCTTCAAATAATAGCATTAATGAAAGCATTAAAAGACACAAAAATAATTCAATTGATAAATTTAATCATGTTATTGTGAAATATATATTTTTAATGTTTTATTTTGTTTAAAATCTTATTTTGGAGATTAGAAATTTCAGTTGCTGAGAAACAAAATTGCATACGAAAAATTTCAGGAAGCATTTTGAGTGGGGGAAATAATACACTGTCACCCAATGGCCAGATTGTGAAATTACATGGTGACGTAGGTGGTGTCCATTATAAGTGCGGACAAAGGAATTAATTGTGTAAAAAAAGTTGACACAAAAGTATGATGAAAAGGGTGACAACAGGAAGTAAGCTTTTGCAGATAGGAAGTGCGTGCAGATGTAAGATTTTTAACAAGTCATTGATTGAGGTTTTGTAATTCATGTCATCAAGAAAGAAAGACTTGCATTTCTATAGTGCCTTTCATGACCACCATGTTAACTTTGCCCAATCCTATTATTATTTTCTAAGTGCCCTGTTACCATGTCCTTAATAATAGATTCTAGCATTTTCCCTACTACTGATGTCAGGCTAACTGGTCTGTCGTTCCCCGTTTTCTCTCTCCCTCCTTTCTTAAATAGTGGGGTTACATTTACATCCGCGGGAACCGTTCTAGAATCTATGGAATTTTGGAAAATGACAACCAATGCTATCTCTATAGCCACCTCTTTCAAAACCCTAGGATGTAGGCCATCAGGTCATGGGGATTTATTGGTTTTCAGTCCCATTAATTTCTCCAGTACTATTTTTTTACTAATACTAATTTCTTTCAGTTCCTCATTCTCGCTAGACCCTTGGTTCTCCACTATTTCCGGGAAGTTTTTTGCGTCTTCTTCCGTGAAGACGGACACAGTATTTGTTTAATTTCTCTACCATTTCCTTATTCCCCATTATAATTTCTCCTGTCTCAGCCTGTAAGGGACCTACATTTACTTTTGCTAATCTTTTCCTTTTTACATACCTATAGAAGATTTTACAGTCTGTTTTTATGTCTCTCACTAGTTTACTCTCATATTCTATTTTCCCTTTATCAATTTCTTGGTCCTCCTTTGCTGAATTCTAAAATCCTCCTAATCCTCAGGCTTACTACTCTTTTTGGCAACATTATAAGTCTCTTCCTTTGATCTAATACTATCTTTAACTTCTTTTGTTAGCCACGGTTGGACCACTTTTCTCGTGGGGTTTTTGTGCCTTAAAGGAATGTATATTTGTTGTAAATTTAAATGCTAGCCATTGCTTGTCTACCGTCATACCTTTTAATGTAGTTTCCCACTCTACCTTAGCCAACTCACCCCTCATACCTACGTAGTTTGCTTTGTTTAGATTGAAGACCCTAGTTTCGGATTTAACTAAATCACTTTCAAACTCAATATCTATCATATTATGGTCACTCTTCCCTAAAGGCCCCTTTACTACAAGGTTATTAATGAACCTTTTCTCATTGCACAATACTAGATCTAAAATAGCCTGTTCCCTAGTTGGTTCCTCAACATATTGATCTAGAAAACTATCTTGCATACATTCCATGAATTCATCCTCCACACGATTACTGCAAATTTGCTTTGCCCAGTCTATATGTAGATTAAAGTCCCCCATGATCACTGTATTACCCTTGTTACATGCACCTCTAATTTCCTGATTTATACTCTGCCCTACATTACAACTACTGTTTGGGGGCCTATAAACAACTCCCACCAATGTTTTCTGCCCCTTGCTGTTTCTTAGCTCCACCCAAACTGATTCTACTTCTTGATTTTCGGAGCTAAGATCCTTTCTCTCTAGTGTCTTTATCCCATCCTTTATTATCAGGGCTACCCCTCCGCCTTTTCCATTTTGCCTATCTCTTCTAAAAGTTAAGTATCCTGGAATATTTAGTTCTCAACCTTGGCCCCTTTGCAACCACGTCTCCATTATGGCTATTAGATCAAACCTGTTCATTTCTATCTGCGCTATTAATTCATCTATTTTGTTGTGAATGCTTCGTGCATTCAGATATAGTGCCGTTAGCTTTGATTTATTTCTATTTTTCCCTGATGTCACCTTAGTCACTGATGCCTTATTACCTTTGTTACTCTCTTTGTCCCTGCCTGAGCCATTCTGCTTATTTTTACCCAAAACTCTGCTCTAGAGCCTTAACATTTCTCTCGCTGCTTTTAAATTTACTCTTTCCTGAATTCTCCCCCCGCCCCCCTTCATTTGTTTAAAGCCCTGTCTACTGCCCTAGTTATTCGGTTCGCCAGGACACTGGTCCCAGCCCGGTTTAAGTGGAGTAAAATGTTGAAGATGCGGACTTGGTGAATTGCAGTGAAAAACTGCAAAAAAAACGATATATAATTTTTATCAGCTAGTTTCAGTATAGGTGGTGAACAACTCATTCACTGTGACATACCTGCCATCTACTGGCCACCCGAGATATTGCGGGTGGAATGTTGTACTTTGTTAACGTGAATACATTGCCCTTTTCAGCATCCTCAGCATGAAACAACACAACCATTTTGTTTGAGAGTACGAGGTGCCATTTTGAAGAAACAAGCAAATATTCATGATCTAAGGTTTAAGGTGATTAGCAAAAGAACCAAAGGCATCATAAGAAAAAACTTTTTTACACAGCGAGTGGTTAGGATCTACCCTATCTCTGTAATCTCCTTCAGCCCCACAACCCCCCGAAATATCTGCGCTCCTCTAATTCTGGCCTCCTGAGCATCCCTCATTTTAATCGCTCCACCATTGGTGGCCGTGCCTTCTGTTGCCTGGGCCCCAAGCTCTGGAATTCCCTCCCTAAACCTCTCCGCTCTCACTCTCTCCTCCTTTAAGACGCTCCTTAAAACCTACCTCTTTGACCAAGCTTTTGGTCACCTGTCCCTAATATCTCTTTATGTGGCTCGGTGTCAAATGTTTTGTCTTATAATACTCCTGTGAAGCGCCTTGGGATGTTTTACTACGTTAAAGGTGCTATATAAATACAAGTTGTTGTTGTTGGAATGCACTGCCTGGAAGGGTGGTGGAGGCAGACTCAATCTTGTCTTTCAAAAGGGAATTGGATAAGTATCTGAAGGAAAAAAATTGCAGGGCTACGGGGAAAGGGCGGGGGGGGGGGGGGACTAGCTGAGAGTCGGGACGGGCTCGACGGGCCGAATGGCCTTCTTCCGTGCTGTAACCATTCTATGATTCTAGGGGGGGCGATTTTGCCAGCCCTGGGGAGGCGGGTATGGAGGCGGGACTGCCGGGAAATAGGCAGAATCTGGGAGCGGGTACCCATCCCGCCCCCAACCCACCTCCGTGCCATCTTCCCAGGAGGCGGGTACCCGACCCGCACCGGGTCCCGTCTCCTCGAGGCGTGAAGGGGATTAGTGCCAATTAACTGCCTGTTAACAGGTAGTGGGAGTCCCTGCCTCCAAAAGCTCCCCATTGGTTAATCCCTATTTTGAGCCCTAAAGTGTGGGCTTCCCAACGGCTCCGAACCTCGCCAGGGTCAGCGAGGCGAGCCGTGGGTCTGCGGGGGTCTGCGGGGCCGAGATGTCCGGTGTGCAGGTGAGTGATGGGTGCAAGTGTGGAGAGGTAAGTGTGTGAGGTGAGTGTAAAATGTTTTAATAAGATTACTTACCTTTGCTTCTTCCTCCAGGCTTCATCCCTTTAGGCTGCGGAGCTGCCTCAGCTCACCGGCACAGAAAGCAGAATGGCCGCTGAACTGTCAAAAGCTGCAGCCTTCTGCTTTCTGCTCAGGAAGGCTTTCTAAGTGAGTCTTGAGTAAAGACTCAACTTAGAAGACAGATTGTCAGTGTTTGACAGCTTCACAGAGCTGTCAAACAATGGCATTTCATCTGTCAAAAGCTCTTGACAGATGAAACATCACTCCCTGATGTTCTCTGTCACCGGCTTTCCCTTAATTGGCCTGCTAAGCCCGCTGGGCGGGCTTAACAAGGTCAATCAAGGGAAAATAGCGTGGGTTGGCCACAAATCGATGGAGGCGGGACTGAAACCCGACAAGTGGGAGTCCCGCCTCCAAAAGCTCCCCATTGACAAAATCCAGCCCCATGATTCTCTGATTCTATCTGACTTACAATGGTTTAGGCCAGCCGAGGATTCAGAATTGTGTCTGGGCACTGAGGATGAAATGAGCTGACAAGAAAATTAAATCCTTCCATTTCCTCGCTGCTCATGTTCAAATAGGGAATAACAACAGAAAACGCTGGAAAAACTCAGCAGGCCAGGCAGCATCCGTGGAGAGAGAAAGAGAGTTAACGTTTCAGGTCATCGACCTGAAACGTTAACTCTCTTTCTCTCTCCACGGATGCTGCCTGGCCTGCTGAGTTTTTCCAGCGTTTTCTGTTGTTATTTCGGATTTCCAGCATCCGCAGTATTTTGCTATCGTATGTTCAAATAGGGTTTGGGTTCAAAGAGATCTAAGGAAGGGGCAGACAAATCTGACCTGTCAAAATTGAGCCTCTAATGCAGCCAGTCACCATCAACAGCCAGGCAACACCAGCAGCCAATCTCCACCAGCAGCCAGTCTCCACCAGCAGCCAGTCTCCACCAGCAGCCAATCTCCACCAGCAGCCGGTCTCCACCAGCAGCCGGTCTCCACCAGCAGCCGGTCTCCACCAGCAGCCAGTCTCCACCAGCAGGTAGTCTCCACCAGCAGCCGGTCTCCACCAGCAGGTAGTCTCCACCAGCAGGTAGTCTCCACCAGCAGGTAGTCTCCACCAGCAGCCAGTCTCCACCAGCAGCCGGTCTCCACCAGCAGCCAGTCTCCGCCACCAGCCAGTCAACACCAAGGCATCAGAAGTGTTCCACCAGCAGGCAGCCACCACCTGTAGCTAGCTGTCAGGCAACCCCTGGAAGCTTCCCAGAGCAAGGCTTGGCCAGCAGCTTGCCATCAGAAGCAGAAGACAGCCAGCTGCAGAAGACAGGCAGCTTCTCCGACAAAGTGAGGAAGTTCCTGAGGTCATGTAATCATCACTAGGAGCAACAGCAGAGCAGCAGAGCCCGCAGCAGAGTCAGGACGGGAAGAGGTGAGAGAGTTAGCCAGCCGTCTTTTGGATGAGACATTAAACCGAGGCCCCGTCTGCTCTCTCAGGTGGAAGTAAAAGATCCCATGGCACTATTTGAAGAGCAGGGGTGTTATCCCTGGTGTTCTGGGGCCAATATTTATCCCTCAACCAATATTACTAAAACAGATGATCTGGTCATTTATCACATTGCTGTTTGTGGGAGCTTGCTGTGCGCA
Source organism: Squalus acanthias (assembly GCA_030390025.1). Taxonomy (NCBI): domain Eukaryota; kingdom Metazoa; phylum Chordata; class Chondrichthyes; order Squaliformes; family Squalidae; genus Squalus; species Squalus acanthias. The sequence continues at coordinate 790,386 of JASTWF010000036.1, read as the reverse complement.
AATTGGTTGCTGCGTTTCCCACATTACAACATCGACCACACTTCAAAAGTACTTCATTGGCTGTAAAGCGCTTTGGGAGGTCCTGAGGGTGTGAAAGGCGCGATAGAAATACAAGTCTTTCTTTTGACTGGAAGAGATTTGCGGTCGGCCAAATTCATCGGGAAAAAAAATCGGAGACGGTGCCTTTAAGATGCGCGATGACGTCATCGGGACGTAAAAGCCGTGGGACGAAAAGGTCGCGCTGATTGGCCGTTGGGGAAATTTCAAATCAGGCCCGCGAAAAGTCCGGGGAGGCAAACGGAGCGGCGAGAGAGCGAGAGCGAGAGGTGGTGAGTACCGGGCCGGGGGAGGAAGCCCGATTCCTCACCGGCCGAAACTGTTGGTGCCGTCCCTCTCTGTACCCGGAGAGAGAGAGAGCGGGTGGGTGGGTGAGGTGGGGCCGGGCCTGCGCCCAGGGCCAGAGCGGCAGCAGCCGTTTGTCTCACCCTCGCCGCCTGCTGCAGGAAGAGCCCGAGCACCCAGGCCCCCTCCGGCCTCTGTGCAGCCAGAGTGAGGATCACTAAATGCTGAGCGTTCATTAATCATTGCAGCCAGAGAAAGGTTGAGAGGAGATTTGATAGAGGTGTTCAAAATCATGAGGGGTCTAGACAGAGAGAAACTGTTCCCATTGGCGGAAGGGTCGAGAACCAGAGGACACAGATTTAAGGTGATTGGCAGAAGAACCAAAGGCGACAGGAGGGGAAACTTTTTTACGCAGCGAGTGGTTATGATCTGGCATGCACTGCCTGAGAGGGTGGTGGAGGCAGATTCAATCGTGGTTTTCAAAAGGGAGTTGGATAAGGACCTGAAGGAAAAAAATTTGCAGGGCTACGGGGAAAGGGCGGGGTGTGGGACTGGCTGAAGTGCTCTTGCAGAGAGTCGGCACGGGCTCGACAGGCTGAATGGCCTCCTTCTGTGCTGTAACCATTCTATGATTGCTGAAGGATGCGAATGAAAAAGTGCCCAGCAGCATTCGTGGCTGTTGAGATGTGAGCTGAGCTCCCCTCTCTCTCTGGCATAATCTGTCAAAGACCAGGTTGTTACCTGATGCTCAGTGTTTTGCATTAAAAAGAAAGAAAGACTTGCATTTCTATAGTGTCTTTCACGACCATCGGACGTCTCAAAGTGCTTTGCAGCCAATGAAGTACTTTTGGAATGTAGTCACTGTTGTAATGTCGGAAATGCGGCAGCTATTACAGTAATAAACTGTTGGACTATAACCTGGTGTTGTGCGACTTCTCACAGTAATATAGCTGTCAACCTTATGTATTGATCGATTAGTAGGCAAGGGGTTGCTAGGTGAAAGGAGTTCCCTCCCCACCCAACGAAAGGATTATAAACTCTCATTAATGGTGTGGCATTTGCACTGTTGGGGTTTCAATAGGGGAATTTCAGTCCCTAGTACTGACGCCCACCCCACTGCAATGCTGAGGCAGAACATTTCTGGTCTTACACTAGGTGCATTGTGTACTTGTGTGGGCACTAATTACAAAAACCAACAGACCAACGACCGTGGTTAGATATCAGGATTTAATGATGCTTTTGTGCCTTTGCTGTGCACAGCACTTTAATGCTTGTTGCACACTTAAGCAAGAACTTTTTTTGTTTTTGTTCTGTATAACATGAGAGTGGCATCAGAAGTGAACAGTTTCCCCATCGGTTAACAGTACAGCTTGGAGCACAGCCCACTTGCTGTTCAGTGCTGTTAGCACTTTGTTTGTAAACAGATAACGGGACTGCCTCATCCAATTTGTGAGGAATGAATAAGCAATTCTTTTCAAGTGATATTTTCTTTGGTACAAGAGGAATTCTGAGGCATTCCTTTTTAGTAAGGAGCCACTGAGCATTGTTTCTATGTACTTTATTGGCTGTAAAGCGCTTTGGGATGTCCTGAGGTTGTGAAAGGCGCGATAGAAATGTAAGTCTTTCTTTATGTTGCTGGAGGCATTTTGGCCAACCAATTTCATCTGGGATGCTTCGGTTTGTTTTGATTGCTTCAGTTATCTTCTGTGGAAATTATTCCGTAAACCTTTATTGTTTGTGATTGGACATGCTCAGTTTTTTAAATTGCAAATTTGTCACCCTCAGCAAACTCAGTCCTTTCTTAATAGCGACTGGTGAAATCATGTCATGCTCCAAATTTCTGCTGATTAAATGTGACTTGCTGTTGAGTGGCAGTGTTTTTGCTTTGTATTACTGTGGGGTTTTTTTAAGGCTAATACTCCAGGTGTTCCTCTTGTCCTGCCTGTATGCAATGTAATGAGGCTGAACTGGGATTCCTGGAACTGTGAGGACAGGAAAGTTGAACAGCTGTGATCACCAGCTTTGGGCTGACAGCCATTTTATGATGTTCGAGGGAACATCTGGAGATGTTCTGCAGCCGGACGTGGAGAATGTCTTTGAGATTTCGAGCCAACAGTTGATTAGATGAAAGTCTATCTTCCAGCCAAACTACCGTCCAGTTTTAAATACAGTTGGTTGAAAATAATGTCATTTTGAAGGAATTTGACTCTTGCTTTGATTCTCTCTCTCTCCAAGCAATCCTAATGTGGCCAAGGGAGTATTTCACTGGGTTTAAAACTGAGGGAAGTGAAAGTTGTGTCAGTGTTTATAGTTCCGTTGTTTTAATCTCATCTAGGAAATGGAATCCGCAATGGTAACTCTACGCAGCATGTTCGAGCAGTTGCTCAGACAGATGGAAGTACTGAATGAAGGAATTGAACCTCGTAAGCATATTTAGTTTTGTCGATATTGGGATACGGTAGTGACCAGTGAGATTCCGCGCCTTGTTTACTTGGGATACTGGGAATGTTTGTGGGCATGTTGTGTAAAAACCAACGGTAGAGGGGTTCACACCTGGCGTAGTGAGCTGCACAGCTGTGCATCGTGAAGCCTTGTGGACCAATGGGGATAGTTGTAATACAGAAGCAGTTCATTCCTTTGGAACGTAAAGATTTCAATTGTTAACATTTCTACGAGTATTTTATGCCGCTGCACTTCGTCTTTACTTGTACCAGGAGAATGTGTCAGTAACTTGCATTCCATTCCATATATTTATCAAATATCAATCATTTTCTCTCCGCTTGCTGTTCCACTTTCTCTTGAATTCAGTACAGTTAATATACATACAATTTTCACACTGTTACTCCGCTTTTCATTCATTAAAACTGAACAGTTTTTCCCCCCTCCCCAAAATGCTCGCACTCTGCCCCTACCTGATCATCTCTCATTCTTCATTTTGCTGGCTCCTCAATCCTCTGACTCCCATTCTGCTTTCCCCAGTGTCAGTTTAGTGTCTGCCACAGGTTTCTCCCACTTCACTTTCTTGGGGTCTAGTGGTTTGAATGGATCTGCTGTCAGCCCTGCCCCCCTTCGGTGGATTGAGGGATTGATACCAGCGAGCAGGTAGGACCTTGAGAGTAGTCCTTTTCAAGCGGCTAGGCCTGGGAATTTCAAGGAGGAGAGAGCGGCAGAATTTGCAATGTAAGCCCCAAGTTGAAAATGAGTCACTGGGGCATCCCAGGCTAAATGACCAGGACTCGTAGCCCACACATGGACTGGGACAATGGTTTAGATACAGATCCAGGAGATCTTTAAGATCTGACGGTGTTGTGTATAATTTTTAACTCTGGTACCAGCCAGTGCCTTTTGGGGAAGAAAATGGCTAATTAATTTTAAAAACAACTGGTGCCAAATTTTGATCAAGTATTACATTGCATCAAGCCGTTTCAATGAAGCAAGACTCTTCTTAATGGATAGTATGGAGGCAGAATGAACACTTGAATTGGTAAGGACAATTTTTTTAAAACAGTTATATCTGTGGCTATTTTCTTGCAGAATTTATTCAGTTAGCTAAAAACTTTGAAGAGTGCAGAAGAAAATGGCAAAAGAATGAGCTGGAACTGTCCCGTGCTACAGAGTGCCTAACAAAAGCTGAGACTGAGCGGAGCGCCCTTGATGTCAAGTTGAAGCACGCTCGGAACCAAGTTGACGTAGAAATGAAACGTCGGCAGAAGGCGGAAACGGAGTGTGAGCGACTGGTATGTCTGGCTGATTTTTAAAATTGCATTCTAAACCGCTAATTCTAAAAACACCCTTCTTTTCTATATATGGGATTGATGATTAGATTAAGTAACCAGCTCGTAATGGTAAAGGAACTTTGCACATAGCATTAAACTGATGCAGTTTGGGCTTTTTTCCCCAGCTCTTGCTATGGTGTGGCAACTGTTTTCAGAAGCAGATTGATCTTGTATGGACCAAAGCCTGCACCTTTTATTTACTGGGTGTGGGCTCACGTACCCAGGTTTAAGCATTTCAGCCCCAATTGTGATAAACCACTGGCAGGACAATACATGGAGTGCCCACCACAGTCTCCTGTCACCCCTGAAGTTGCAAATAATATGTCACCAGATCAATATGTGCAGGCTAAAACTGCTTGCCCAGATTTATTTACAGGTGAAGTGATAACACAGAAGCAAAGACGCAGCAATGTACTAATGCTAATGGCGCAATACGAAAGGACAGTAGAACTAGAATGAGTCCACAAGGGGTTAATGTATCCTCTTGCAGCAAGCCACATTTTACAGCCCGTTGGCATCTGACGGGTTCTTTGGGTGCACAGTCGGATCTTCTCTTTCGTAAGCCTTTGAGGTGACGTGTTTGCACATGGATAATGCAAGTTCCAATTCGCCCACAGACTATGGGTTTTATGCCATGGGGTTTCTTTCGTGTTAAAACCATTTCTTTTGAAGTAAACCAGCAAATGGAGGTGTTAAAAAAAATATTTATACCAGACTGAGCTGTTAATCACTGGAATTTGTGCATATTTCCCCTGACCTGTTTCGCACCTTTTTATAATTTGTCCCCTTGGCTTGGTTGGTAGCACTCCCATGAGTCGAAAGATTGTGGGTTGAAGTCCCACTGTAAGGCTAGCACTGCAGTGCAGTACTGAGAGCGTGCAGTGTTGTCAGGTGGAAGGTACTTTCTTTCAAATAAAACGATAGCAATCCATCTGCCTGTTCAGCTTCCATGATATTCAAAGAGCCGAGGAATTCTGGTGCCCAGACTCCATTCATCTTCAATCAACACTTTAAAAAAAAAACACACAGGTTAACTGGTCATCGATTGCACTAGCTGTTAATGGGATTTTGCTCTGCGCAAAGTGGCTGCTGCATTTATCTAATTAACAAGTCATTGCACTTCCAAAGTAACGAGTTGGATGTGAGCCATTTTGCGATGTCCTGAAGATGTGATGAGAAGCTTAAATAAATGCAAGTTTTTTTTTCTTATTTTCCTAATGGCTTAATAATTGGAGAGGCAAGGGCCGTGTGCATCACGCTGTATGTATTGTCGCCTCAACTTGTCTCCCCCGCTCTCAATCAGCGATGGAGTGAGCTACGTGAAACAGTAATAAAGGTGATGAATCTGTAGGTAAATGACCTCATGACTGGCACTGGAGTGCAAGACATAATTCTGAAGTAACTATATAAAACAAAAGGAATAATACTGCAGCTGCTGGAAGTTGGAAATAGAAATGCAAAATGCTGGAAACAGTCAGCAGGTCGGGCAGCATTTTTTGCAGGGGAAAAAGTGAGGTTAATGTTTCAGGTGTGGCGTTTTCTCAAAGGGTCATTGACCTGAACAGTTAACCTACCTTCCTCTCTCCACATTTGCTTCCAGCATTTTCTATAACTATGTCTAGCATTGCAACAATCAAAAACTATTCAAAACAATTTTATATCCGTGAAGTGTCCTTTTGATGCAATATATGTCTAACCTAGATTTGGGTATAGCAGGAGTAGATTGGGGTACACCGAGTAGATAATATACACTGGCTGCTATTCCCTGTAATATATTCCTACGTTTTGGTAGGAAGAATAAGGAGGCCACATACTCCTTGGAAAGTAAGTGTCTAAATGGGGTAGAGGAGCAGAGGGATCCCGGAGTACAAATACACAAATCACTAAAAGTAGCAACGCAGGTTAATAAGGCCATTTAAAAATAGCAAACAAAGCACGGGTTCATTTCGAGAGAGCTGGAATTGAAAAGCAGAGAAGTTATGTTAAACTTATATAGAACCTTAGGTGTAGACCACACTTGGAGTACGGTGCACAGTTCTGGTCTCCATATTATAAAAAGGATATAGAGGCACTGGAGAAGGTGCAAAAAAGATTTACTAGGCTGATCCCAGGAATGAGAGGGTACAACGATCTGGAACGATTGAACAGGCTGGGGCTCTGTTCTCCAGAAAAGAGAAGACTGAGGCGTGACCTGATGGTCATTAAGATTATGAAAGGGTAGACGTAGCGACGACGTTTCCACTTGTGGGGGAGACCAGAACTAGGGGCCATCAATATCAGATAGTCACTAATAAATCCAATAGGGAATTCAGGAGAAACTTCTTTACCCAGAGGGTGGTGAGAATGTGGAACTCGCTACCACAGGGAGTAGTTGAGGTGAATAGCATAGATGCATTTAAGGGGAAGCTGGATAAGCACATGAGGGAGAAAGGAATAGAGGGGTATGTTGATGGGATTAGGTGAAGAGGGGTGGGAGGAGGCTCGTGTGGAGCATAAACACCGGCATAGACCTGTTGGGCCGAATGTCCTGTTTCTGTGCTGTAAATACTATGTAAATAAGCAATGAAATAAAGTGATATTAAAGCTCGAGTTTAAAAGCATGATTCTTGTAACACAAAATGGTGTCTATTACATTGCCTTATCTACCAAACGGTGCACTACATTATTGCAAGGTTTATTTTAACTGGGTTGCAGCTGATGGCTGGCAGCAAGGGGCCAGTACAAATACAGATGCAGGTTTATTAGCCCCAGGTGTGTTCTCCAATTTCACAAAGGATTATACGACCTAAGGCCTGTAGAAAGTATTGTCTGTGTATGCAACACTTCAGCCCGAATTTTAAGATTCCAGGGCTGGCCCGTGCCCAATTTTGCAACGTAAGACTCTCTTCCCTTTCCCCAATCTGATGATGCTACAGGCAGAGGAAAAGCTTCTCCAGAGAGGTTGGCCTGCAGAACACCTGGTTACAGATTGTACAGTCCAATGAGGCTTAACAGGCTTGCCAAAACGGCTGAGGTTGTGGAGGTGACCAACAAATTGCTTAATTGTTCGCAATGGAATAGGGAGCCGGTACAGCGCTGCTACATTTGATGAAGAGTTGGAAGTCTTGCTGGAGGAGGTGCACCCAAGAAGAGTGGCCTGAATTGGGGCTGAACGCCATCTTCCAGTAAAAGGTCAGGTGCCAGCCAATGTTCCCCCTAACATTTTTTGGGGCGCACGGCCCATTTACAGTTTCGCGCATGCGCAAAATTTAACATTGAAAAAAGCCAGTTCCGGGCTGCGTGGAACCGGCAGAGAGCTGCACAGTTTAGAGGGAACGTTCGTGCCAACTCCACGGAGGGAGGTCACTTGGCTTCCTTGTACCTCGCTGCAAATGAGGAAGAAGTATGCTGGCATCTGGAGGAAGATGGTCACTTTGATCACATTTCCAGCACGGGGCAAACCTAAGTTGGGAACTCCTGCGCCCTTTGAGAGGTACCTGCAACACCGTTGCACTTTTGCAATTGCTCATTAATTCTACCTAAGCTGTAAGGCACACTTTTCTTGACTGTGCAGGAGCCAGCAGAGGAACAGCAAACAGAAGCGGAGGTGTCCTGGATGAGGAGCTCCTCTGCTGTTCAGAGCTTTCTCTGTGGGGTCAGCAAACATGGTTGCAGAGGGTAGACCTGTTATAACATCCATCCATCCAGTGTCTCTTCAGATGAAGCTGGCACTGTGGGATGCTGCACAATGAAGGAATCATGATTGCTTCATGAATAATGGTCACTGATATTCGTGATGTTTGTGCTCAGGTGCCACCTGAACATCGAATGAGAGCAAACCCTTTCTCCCCATGAGGTCCATGGGCTTGATATGAGGAGTTCTGGTGCCCACGTGCACTCGAGGCAACCCTGCCACCCTGTCAAAGCTGTGTCCTGTCCACAGAAGCAGGAATAAAGGTGTTGCCCCTTGCCAACCCAGCGCTCGTCACTTCCCTGATGCACATGTGCATTGCAGACTGCCTGCCGTGGCAGATATCCTGAAGCAATCCTCAGCTCTTTGGTCACTGCTGGCTATGACATTGCACCAAACAGCATGACGCAAAGCAACGAATGGGGGGCGGGAAGACACTAGAAAGTCACAAATGTAGGATCACTGGGCAAGACCAAATAATGTATGGAGCGGAATGTAGCAGAGGAGCACAGAAGCACAAACCTCCCCGCTAAAACTTGCCTTTAAGACTCCTGCACAAGCAGGGGAGATCTCCAGTTTTTATGGGCAAGGTTTGTGCTATGGGCGGCGCCTTTATAAAAAGGGTTAAAAGTCAGGGCCAGAAGGCTTCGTGGAGGATTAACTTAGCCTGATTTATCACTGCCCAAGTTGCTGCTTGCAAAATTGGATGTCCTGATACTTGCTTGGGAGAGGTTAGGTTCCTGATTTTGTGATTTGCTGCCTGCAGGGCCTCGTTTGTGACATTGAGCTGTGTAAAATTGGGGCTACAATGCTATAAGAACATAAGAAATAGGAGCAGGAGTCGGCCAATCGGCCCCTCGAGCCTGCTCCGCCATTCAATAAGATCATGGCTGATCTGATCCTAACCGCCAATCTACTATCTATCACAGAACCATCTCCTGCATCTAACAGAATTGCACACACGAAATAGGAGCAGAATCAGGCTACACAGTCCCTGGGCCCGCTCCACTACCCACAGGGCCATGACCGATCCGAACCTAGACTCATGTCCAAATTCCTGCCCGCTCCCCGTAACCCTTAATGCCCTTTACTTCTAGGAAACTGTCTATTTCTGTTTTAAATTTAATTAATGTTGTAGCTTCTACAGCTTTTTGTGGCAGCATATTCCATGGACCTACCACCCTCTGAGTGAAGTAGTTCCTCCTCATCTCAGTTTTGAAAGAGCAGCCCCTTATTCTAAGACTATGTCCCCTAGTTCTCGTCTCACCCGTCATCGGGAACATCCTCCCCGCATCCACCCGATCCAACCCCTTCACAATCTTATATGTTTCAATAAGATCGCCTCTCATTCTTCTGAACTCCAATGAGTAGAGTCCCAATCTACCCAACCTCTCCTCATATGACCACCCCCTCATCCCCGGGATTAACCGAGTGAACCTTTTTTGCACTGCCTCGAGAGCAAGGATGTCTTTCCTTAAGTAAGGACACCAAAACTGTATGCAGTATTCCAGGTGCGGTCTCACCAATACCTTGTACAACTGAAGCAATACCTCCCTATTTTTATATTCTATCCCCCTAGCAATGAAAGCCAACATTCCATTTGCCTTCTTAATCACTTGCTGCACCTGCATACTAACCTTTTGAGTTTCGTGCACCAGGACCCCCAGATCCCTTTGCACTTCAGTACTCTCCAGTTTCTTGCCATTAAGATAATAAATTGCTCTAGGATTTTTCCTGCCAAAGTGCATCACCTCACACTTTCCAGTGTTGTATTCCATCTGCCAAATCTCTGCCCACTTACTTAGCCTGTCTATGTCCCCTTGCAGGTTTTTTATGTCCTCCTCACTCACTACTTTCCCTCCCATCTTTGTATCATCTGCAAATTTTGATATGTTACACTTGGTCCCTTCCTCCAAATCGTTAATATAGATTGTGAAGAGTTGGGGACCCAGCACTGACCCCTGTGGAACACCACTAGTTACTGATTGCCAGTCTGAGAATGAACCATTTATCCCAACTCTTTGCTTTCTGTTAGATAGCCAATCCTCTATCCATGCCAGAATATTACCCCCAATCCCGTGATTTTTTACCTTAAGCAATAATCTTTTGTGTGGCACCTTGTCAAATGCCTTTTGGAAGTCTAAATACACTACGTCCACTGGTTCCCCTTTATCCACTCTATATGTTACTTCCTCAAAGAACTCCAGCAAATTTGTCAAACATGACTTCCCCTTCGTAAAACCATGCTGACTTTGTCCTATTAAATTATGATTTTCCAAATGTCCTGTTACTGTTTCCTTAATAATGGACTCCAAACCAAAATAATTTTATTGGGGTTCATGTACAGATTTGCAAAATAACCTCTAAAATATGGCTACATGGAACCTTTAGTCATTCGCGAAAACCTTGTTCCCCATTTAATCTGCAAAAATCACACCCCTCCACTGCCACGATGGTGCTGCAGAATATTTATTGGCCAGTACCATGTGTATGAATATTATACGAGGCCTGCTGGCAGCCTTGCCTTGTTAGTGGGGCTCCTCGTACAGTTTAGTCCCATTTTCCCTCTCTTGATGGCGTTGACTCGTGCTCAGTACAGCTCTAGTAGTAAACTGGTATCTCAACCCGTGCTCATTCTTTATGCATGAGCCTAGATGGTGAGCATTGGCAGGCAGTTTGACTGTCGCAGCCAAACCCAATGCTATCCTCACCTGCTGTCGACATGCGCCAGGATCACTGGAGATTGATCAGCAGCAGGAACTGTGGCCGCATTAAGATTTGATTTAATTTGAGCCAGTGGTTCTCTTCCATTGTAGTAATTACTTTCTTTCATTTAAGGAACGGCAGATTCAGCTTATCCGAGAGCTCCTCATAGCAGAAGGCTCGACCAGCATTCAATTAAATGAAGAACAGAAGTCTGCTCTTGCTTTCCTCAACCCCAAATGCTCAAATTCTAATGGATATGCATCCAACAAACGGTAGTACTTTTCAGTCACCAACAATTGTTTGTGCTGTTGGTTTTAGGATAAAGCTTCACAATTGGGAGGGGGGGTAGTGTAGCTTTTGTATCCTGTTAAAGCAGGAAAGGTCACAATTGAAATTTCACTCAACACGAATCGACACTTGAGGAAGGCAAGTGAAGGGGCAGTACTTTTTTATGCAAAGTACTTTTTTTTAATATAAAATAATTATACTCAACAAAATTTTTTTAAAAAGTGCACCAATTTTTTTCCCTCCCACTACTAAGACCCTCCAGTAGGCTCTCCCTCTTTGCTGGGATGTTCTATGTAACTGCAGTTATTAGAACATCCCCATACGCCCCAGTGCAAACAGCTAGAGGCGGGACTCCAAACCAGCCCAGAGGCTGCTTTGGAGCTGCCCATCCCCGAGAGACCACGGGACAGGCTGCGAGAGGAAATTTCCGAGCTTGTAGTCTGGCTTTGAGGTCGCGTCTCCAGAGCAGCTCTCTGGCTGGTTCGAAGTCCTGCCTCCTCCAGCTGTTTATAACAGAACCACTCCAGGACGCATTGAGATCCTCCCTGTAACTGATGTCACTGCAGTGGCCCTGCAGGGAGGGAGACTCTACTCCCGTCCCAGGTCTTAATAGCGGCAAAGGAAGGCCAAGAATCCCTTTGGTGAGCATATCATTTTCTTTTATAAAGGAGTACTTTGTGTAAAAAAAAAAAAAAAGAAGTTTTTTTCCTCTTTTTCCCCTCCAATTTTACTTTCTCTTTCATGGTTGTCTATGGAGCACTCTAATGTGTTGATTTAGAGTTCAGTGTTTTATCAAAATGCTCGCAATTAATAAGTGGTTTAAAGTTCCGTTGGATGCCATCTCAAAGTACATTAGTGGGTTTCCTAGGATGTTCTACTCTAAGAACACTTGCACCAAAAGCATTAGTGTCCCATTAGATATTTGTACAAGCTGTGTTTCCACATGGAATTCCCATTCTAGATGAGGCATTTGCAATCCAGAATTGTATAAATATCTGGATCAGTAAATGAAGTGGATCAGTGCTGCAGATAGTTTTGAACAGTTTGAGTGTCAGTTTGGCTCACTGGTGGTACACTCGCCTCTGAGTAAGTTCCTGGGTTCAATTCCCACTCCAGATCTTGAGTATATAATCTAGGCTGACCCTTTAGTACAGTGCTGAGGGAGTGCTGCATTGTCTGAGGTGCTGTCTTTTTAAACTGAGGCCCTGTGCCTGTTGAGGTGGATGTTAAAGTTCCCAAAGCACTGTTCGGCAGAGAGACCTGGCCAAAATGTATTCCCTCAGTCAGCATCACCAAGACAGAGTAACTGGTTATTCATCTAATTTGCTGTTTGTGGGACCTTGCTGTGCGCAAATTGGCTGCCGCATTTGCCTGCTAAGCAACAGTGACTGCATTTCAAAAGTAATCTTCGAGACGTCCTGCGGACGAGAAAGGCGCTATATATAATCATTTTCTCTACGTGTTACTTGGCGTCATCTTGGCCTTGCTGTAAGGTGCCATACCCTCTTGCAATCAATTTCCCCAGTTCTAAAGATTCTTTGCTCTCGGTGGCAGCGCAAATAAATAAGAGGGATCTTCTGTAGTAGGCGGTGGGGTGTGACATTTATTTTCCCCCTTGAGTGAGACCAAATAATCACAATGTTGTTGCTGTTTTTTTTTTTAATGGTTTTATTCGGGGGGGCAGGCAATGTACACAGTTCAGCTTGTTAATGACTGGAGGGGGACATGTGGTAGTCAGATATCTTGCAAGTGTCGAGATTTGGGGCAGGGTAAAGTAGTAAGTCAGATGAGTTGTTCGTGAAGAGTTGATGGTTACTAAATCTTTTTACTGTTTTATTTTTAGATTATCTACAATCGATGAGTCTGGATCTTTTGCTTCTCACTCTGACATTAGCTACGACAAGACTGATGACTCCATGGTAATCCTTTTGTTTGTATAATTAATTTTGATTTGTTGAATTAAACTAGGACTATGTTAATGGGATTTGATTGAAGGATATTCGGAATTCCCAGTGAATCTTGGGTGGTACCGCCTCTCGTGTTAGTTCAGTTCTGCATTAAAAAATTGTAAATTATTCAATAAAGCAAATGGCACTGGAAGAAAATGTGCTTTAAAAATGTGACTTGTCCAGTAACTTGAATTAACTGAAGTGGAATTAAGAGTAGAGAGTACAGGTTCCTGTGTAGACTGGGTTACTGTTGGCGCCAAAATTGTTCAGGACTGGGGGCAGTGGTGGGACAACCTGTCAAAGCACTGGCCCAAAAATGGTCAGTGTTCAGAATTTTGGTGACCAGCCCGTTCAAAATTGTAGGCAACCGTAATTTCCGTGTGGGCGACCTTTCTGTACACTGTTGTAACCTGTTCCTCCGGAGCACTGAACTGTGTGAAGGACAGCATGAATTCTACGCTGTTTCCAGTGCAAAATGCTTTTATCCCTGCAATGAGGGCGAATTTTTGCACAATTAAACGGTTATGAATTTTAGTCTTTTAGTTTGTAGGTGGTATTCCCCACTCAAATGCAGGGTTTACATAGGCGTCTTAAAATTATGATTGTTTCATGTGTTTAAAGTCAAAGCAGCAAAGTGCGCAGCTGTGGAATTGGTTGATGAGGGGTATCATTCATATCAGTAAAGGGTGCTCTTTAATCAGCCAGTGCTGTGACCTGATTTTCTGCTGTATGTTCTATAAATGTAGTTGCACTGCGTTCATGCTGCTCATGACATAACTCGTTCTAGTGACATGATCTTGTGTCAGAGTGCCAGTGTGCGCTGCTACAGACAGGTAGAATACGGAGTTGGTCTGCAATTCCCCGATGTGGGTTATTCTCCGACGTGGGCCGGTGGCGAGCAACATGCTTGGCACTTCCCACCAGGAAAATCGGAACAGTCCACCTTGGCTTCTCTAAAGCACCTCCGAATGGCTAATAGAGTAAGGTATGTAGCATGGGGAGACTGCAATGAAAGGCAGAGGAGACAAATGCCTTAAATAACTGGGTGTCCGAATGCCCTCCGAGTTCAATGGACATTACGCTTCAACTCGGCATTACGTGAACATTGTCACAATGATCCGATGCTGAACGTGAACGAGTGGTTGGCTGGTTCACCTGCAATTTAACTCATGCAGAAACCTTTGCATTTGTGTCTAACTTGAAAAGCGTAACCAGGGAATCTTTCGGAAAGTTGTTTCGGATGGAATGATTTTATTTTTTGTCATTGTAGCTTTTTGACGGTTGCTGAGAGATTAAACTGTTGTCTTTTTCTTGATGCAGGACTGGGATTCCTCTATTGTGAGGACTGTCAAGTTAAAGAAAAGAGAAAAAAGAGTAGGTTGCAAACTTTCTTGCTCAAGTTATTTACGGCTCTGCTCTGAGCGCATTAGTACTGTCGGCAGGGACGGTCTGAGTCCATAAAACAATGGACGCGACCACACCACGGAGTATGAAGTCCATGTAATTCAACTTGGATGTACATATTTGCATGGTACTTGTTGAAAGAATGACAAAGTAAACGAGCCCCAATGTGCATTCCTTCTGTGTTTATGGGGCATTTGCTTCCTTCATATAAGCTAAAGACTTCCCCTGCCAATCTTGCAACTGTTCTGTTGCAGCATATTTCCATTAGTATTGTAATCATGCCAGTTGAAAATCGCTTGTGAAACTCCTTATTGGGGCTGAGCTGGGTCATGTAATCTGTCATGGTGATCCAGTTAAAGAATGCCCCTTTTCATTCCATGTTCTGATAAGAAAATGTGATTTCCGTTCTCCTTGATGTAAAAATGTGCTTTTATAGACTAGTTTCACCTTCAGCAAGGAGTTTCTGGTACACGCGTGTAAATGGAGGCTGTTTGTACCTGGATTAAATACCGTGGGTAATAGAATCTGCCATCTCCCTAATTACAAATGCACTCCTGGCTGTAGAACAAGGTACCATTGTACCTTGCCTGAAAGCACTTCAATTTATAATGCAAATACAAAACCGTGTTACCGTGCACCAGATTCCTTACTGATTGATTTAGTAATGGCCGTACAATCAATTCTGTCCAGGTGTGTAAAGAGTTTTGTACCTGCTTATTTCCAGCGTTCTTCCAGAGTCCTTATTGATGTCCAGCCAGCGCCAGCTAAACGGTCGCGATCAATTGAAAAGGTGGGCATTATAATATGCAACAGTTGGCTGTATCAATACTGTCGTAGTTATGCAATATTTGATTAAATGCAAGATGTATTGTAAAATGGAACGCCACAACACAGCTATAGTAGAGGTACAAATATCTGTGTCCTTCATTGCTGGGCAGTTCCAAAAGCAATATGAGGAGAAGTGGGGTAAAGGGATAATATTTGTGCATGAGAATAGTACAGTTTAGGAATTATTCTGATTGAAGTATCTATTTTGGAATGGGGATCAGCTACCTTGAGCTGCATTCGACTGAATTGCTTTGCTGCCTTGTAACCTTTTATCCCCCCCTCCTTCCCCTATGTGCGTGTGTTTTCAAAAACAAACAGTTCATTGTCTGAGGTACACAGTCCAACTACCTCAGTTATCGATGTTGCTAATGTGGGGCCTGCTCTCAACATTTGCCAGGCCACAAACTGTGAAGGGAATTGCTATTTCAACTGCTAAGTTCGTTTAATGCTACACATTCATTTCCATCTATTGTCCAAGAAAAAAGTTTGAATTTCATTAAGAAATACATCACATTTAACTTTTGTACGAGACCAATTTAAATGTGTCTATAACTGACTCCAGTGGATTATATAGGCAAGATAAGATTAGTCAGATATACTTACTGTCACTGGTCTTGCTCAGTAAATCAGGTGTTTGATAATGATGAGCTTTTTTCCCGGTACAGGATCTTTTTCATTTCTAGCTAGTCATAGTCAACGGCTGCTCATTTTCACTTAGATGATTGGCCACCAGAACTGACCGAGGCCCACAGTCAGGACAAAAGTTCACCTCCGCATCCTGTGCAGTCCACGTAAAAAGGTTCTGGGGTCCAGAAACCACCGCAGCCTGCCATTTGAGATCTCCCGCATTAGTGCTTTAACTCTGCCACCAACAAGTGCAAGGCCAGTGTCTAACCCACTGCACCACCCAGTTCCTATTCCAATGAGTCTATTTGCCTGGGCATTGTATTGCTTTGTGGACTGCAAACATACCTCCTCGTTGTTGGCAGCCTCCCAGTTTTCACCGTTACAAGGCACATCAGAGCGACTCGGTTGGATCTGTAATGCGATTACATCACTGTCTCGCTTTTAAATGTATAAAGAAACTGGCCTTTGAGGTTGGTTTTAGCCAATCGTAATACTTTTTGAAAGACCCAAGTTCCATTTCATGAGCTGCAACAGCCCCCCGCCCCGCCCCTGATGAGTAATCCCCTCGTGTAGCTACAGAGGAAGTTTCTTGTTCTCTTGTGTACCAGTCGAAACTCAACTTTTTCTGTTTCCAACTAAAGATCAATCCGAATTAGCAGAGGAGTTAAACTGTGGTGTTGACTTCTCCGACGAGAGCTATTTTGTTGGTTCTCTATCCGTTTATTGATGCTAAACCAAGGAATCCGATTCTTGAAGCTTTCTGTGATGAAAGAAGTGACCCCAAGGTTTGCAGAAGGAATGTGTGCACTGCATTTTCCTAATACGGAAGGGGGAGGGAAGGGCCGAGGAAGAGGGACGATAATGTTGTGTGAGCATGGGAATGCTGTCCAGACATTGCTGACCGTCTGGGTTATCTTTTTCAGGGAAATGACTCCATCGTGGCTAAAACCACTCTGACATTGCCTAATAATGGCGGGCCAATCGAGGCAGTTTCTACAATCGAGGCTGTGCCATACTGGACAAGAAGCAGGCGGCGAACAGGTGAGCTCCGTTGACCAAATGTTGAGGTCTTACCTTTTGTGGTTAGCATTGGGGAATCGGTGCACAAGATGGAAGTTGGCAGCAGTGTTGTTGGAGATTCATCTATCAGCTGCGGGGTTTGGCTTCAGTTTTGTAAAATGTTTCATAAATTATTTGTTGCAGGTTTTCTGAGAATCTGGTATTGCTGTTGGTACTGAGCTGGAGGATTTCTACTTTATAAAATTGACTCATTTGGATTCCCCCGCCCATCTTTCTTAAAGGCAATTGACTCCATACTGGGCTGTGGTTTCATGGGTGCCATTGTTAGTGGAGCCTGACCCAAGTGGCTTGCTTTTTGTTTTAAGGGTGAACCTGGATAGTGAACAAGAAGGCATCGCAGTCGACCCTGCCCCAACCTCTCCTGACATCTACACATGCACTTCCAAGCGGGGTGACTGTATATATCGGGAATGGGAATTCTGCACAGCTCTCTGTTTCAAGTTGCAGGGGGAGGGGACCGAGTCCATTTGCAGCCACTGCCATTGTTCTGCTGAAGTCAGCTAACACAGCACAGGCCAGGGATTGGACTTGGCTGCCTGCCTGGTCTCTGTGGCTCAGCTACTCACCACCTTGACCAGCTGAGCTGTTGGGGGAACCCGGACACTCATTTTTATTCATTAGACTGAAAGCTTGATGTTAAAAGTTGAGGGTAATTTTAAAATGGGCTTCAGCAAGTCTGGTCAGAAATATGTACCTTAATGGAAATATTGCAACACAAATTCATACAATGAATCCTAATCAAAAACGTTTGCTTTCTGTTTAATTTGGGGGGAGCCAGTTGGAAGATGGGAGTGCATCTGCCATGTTGGATCTACTTACTTTACTGCTCATTTGCCCAGGCACACTTTATGCATTTTTGTGTGTCAGCCGTGGCTCAGTGGGTAGCACCCTCGCCTTTGGATCAGAAGGTTGTGGGTTCAAGCCCCACTCCAGAGACTTGAGCACAAAAATTTTGGCTGACGCTCCAGTGCCGTACCGAGGGAGGGCTGCACTGTTGGAGGTGCCGCCTTTCGGATGAGATGTTCAACCGAGGACCCGTCTGCTTTCTCAGGTGGACGTAAAAGATCCCATGGCATTATTTTGCAGAAGAACTGGGGCGTTCTCCCCGGTGTCCTGGCCAATATTTATCCCTTAATCAACATCACTAAAACAGATTATCTGGTCATTATCACATTGCTGTTTGTGGGATCTTGCTGTGTGCTAATTGGCTGCCACGTTTCCTACATTACAACAGTGACTACACTTTTTAAAAAGTGCTTCATTGGCTGTAAAGGGCTTTGAGAGGTCGTGAAAGGCACTATAGAAATGCAAGTCTTTCTTTATGCATTCTGCTGTTGGATTCGCAGGCATCCAGCTTGGCTACAAGTGGGCTTGACACACTCCTATAACTTGTGCAATCGAGTATAGGATATTTCTGGGTATAGTTGTCATGGAAATGCAAAATGCTTTGCTTGAACATAGGCCAATATTTCCTCTGATTAGTTGTTCCGCTGTGCATCATTATGGGTTTATACATACATTTGGTAATTGTACCTTTTCTCTCTCGCTCGCCCCGTTATCTCCTCTTACCACGCACCCTGTGGAGAGGAAGGGCTGGAGGCCTGCCAGGCTGGTGATAATCCTGCTGTGCAGCCACTTACTATTATACTGTAATAGGAACTGTTCAATAACTGGGACACACATTTGTTCTCACTCGCTTCCAAATTTGGAATTTGCCAGACTGACTTTTAGTAATAAAGTAGGGTTAATAGTGGAGGCAAAATTGTTAGCTCATTTTTGACAAGTTTTGCTTCTGATCAAATTCTGTTTTTTATGATTTTGAGTGTAATAATGGCTGAAAATTGAATTACCGTATGGCCTATTTGATCGCCAGTAAATTTGAACAATTGTCTACATTTAAATCCTGACCATGTATAATTATCGGTGACTTTTTTGAGTGTTCTCCCTGTCCAGCTACAATTTAAATTGTCCATGACTTTACATCATTTCCAATTTCTTTTCAGCAAATCTGAAAGTACAGGATCTTGATGCCATTTCGGACACTCCCTCCAGCACACCATCAGTAGCCAGTAGATCTGATCATTATGGCACACCTCAGAGTAATGGAGGGATGAGGACTCACGAGTTTGTCTCTAAAACGGTATTTCTGATTTTTACTGTGTTCAATTTAATTTCTGGGGCTTGGGCCTCATACGCAACCTGAGGACGGCCCAAAGCTTTGGGGTCCAATATAAAGTAACGAGTGGTCTGTCGTCCCAGATTTTTGCCCGTGTTTCTCTGAAGAGACTGCTTAGAGGTGTATAAGATCAGACTGGGTGAGCAAGTATGTGGTGCTATGACCTCAAACATGGTTCCCATCACCCTGGAATAGTACTGCAATGCTCCAAGTACTGTACCAATTTGTTTGTCTCTTTATTTTTGTAGGTTATAAAACCCGAGTCATGCGTCCCTTGTGGCAAAAGGATCAAATTTGGGAAGTTGGCCTTGAAGTGCCGAGACTGCAGAGTTGTATCTCACCCTGAATGCCGAGATCGCTGTCCACTCCCCTGTATCCCAACCTTGTCGGGAACGCCTGTGAAAATTGGAGAGGTAAGATTCATGGTGGCGGTGTGGAAATCTCTGCAATAGATTTCAGGCAGCAAAAATGGTCAATGAAGCATTTTAAATCCATACAGGAACTAAAGTTGAGTAGAAACTCTTTGACAGTTTAGTCCAGCTTAGTGTCAACCAACCCATATGCAAACACACAGATGAGCACCTATTTGCAGTGTAGAGGTACAAAATTGTCCCAGTATGTTCCATTTTGTATTTTCTGTGTGATTAAATGGTCTCCATAGTTTAGCAAATCATCCATTTGGGTGTATACAGTTACTTTGAATGAAAAGTGTTCAAGTAAGCAGTCTTATCCGGTAGTTCTGAATGTATGTTGTAGTTCTTTTGTAATATTATTCACTTTGTGTTGCTTCCAGGGAGTGTTGGCAGACTTCACATCTCCTACATCACCCATGATCCCATCCATTGTGGTGCACTGCATCAATGAAATTGAACAAAGAGGCTTATCTGAGGTAGGACTGATGAAAGATGACACCTTTCTTAATTATTAATTCTGATTATAATCTTGGTTTGAAATGATTAGAAAGCTGGAGTGCCTCAAACCTGTTCTGTGTTTAGGTGTTAAATGTTCACGCAGTTTATCATTTTCTTCTCCTCACACTATTATACACTGGAGGTTTTTTCATAACCGATTCCAAGATTGTGGAATTCAAGGTTTGTGGGTGAAGCACTGACCTCTCGTAATTGGTGTCAACCAGGGCCGCAGCAGCAGCCCAGATTATTTTTTTTGTGGGGCCTGGAGGAGCACTCCTCTTCCTCTGGGGCCCTACAAAAATAATCTTGGCCGGGCCATTTTGGCTCTATTGCCCGTAGCAATAATTGGAGCGTGCACTGCGCATGTTCCAACCGGAAATGGCAGTCCAGGTCCTCAGACCCCGATGTGCATATTGTACTGGACTGCCACCTGAAATGGGCAGGTGCGTTGGATGCCCAGCAGTAGGCCCCTTTTTAAAGTGGCACTAGCCGCATCATTGCAGTTAACGGGGCAGTGAAGCCACCGACTCCATTTTGATGCTGTTGCCACCCTGTTGGGCGAATCAAGTTAAAATTGAGTGTTAACTGAGCCATTTGTCGAAAAAATACATAGTTTGAAAAGTGTATCAAAGATTCACCGAAATATTTTCAACTTGGGTTTGTAAACTATAGATTAGGTTTAGTTGTGCAGTACAAGTAACTGATGTCTCCTTTAGACTGGCCTGTACCGTATCTCTGGGTGTGACCGCACCGTGAAAGAGCTGAAGGAGAAGTTCCTGAGAGGGAAGAACATGCCGCTGCTCAGTAAAGTGGATGATATTCATGCAATCTGTGGGCTTCTGAAAGACTTTCTGAGGAACCTGAAGGAGCCCCTTGTAACTTTCAAACTGTATTCCGCATTTGTAAATGCAGCAGGTTTGTAACTGTTGGTTCTAATGACGAGCATTGAGAATAGAACCGCCTGTTGAATAACTGCACGTGCAGGCATCCCTCAGTATGGGCAATCCAGCTGCCACGTGTGTGTTTTGAGGATGTGTATGATTCCAACAGGTGCTGCCTTTTGTTACTATCGTTCCTGTTTTGGAGGTTCAAAGCTCGAGGTTTAAAACACCTTATTGATTCTTTAAAATATTTAATGTCGTATAAATTTTGAATTTACAGATTAGTTTACCTCCGAAATGAAAGTTCTGTTCCCAGGTTTGAAGCTCAGCCAATGCTGTGTCAGATCTCACTCACCACGACTTAAGGTCACTGAAATTAGCCTCAGCGCCTTTTTGGATTAGCGAGGGGATAATTGGGCATGTTCCTGCTCCTGATCGCTGTCCCGGTCACCCCTGCCTGTGAGGGGATAGCAGCGAAAACAGTATTACGATTGGGAGCGGCTGTGGTGCCTCCTGTGGTCAGATAGCCTGCTGACCCTTGCTGTAAAGGCGTGCACATGAAGAGCAGCCTTTGGTGAGGTACCGGAAGTCGAACTCCCTCCTGTGAAATCACACCCCAGTGAGGAGACAACACCGTCAGGGGCGGAGGGGCAAATCTGATGAGAAAGTGAATGCAAAACTTATGATCCCAGTAAAAAAAGGAAATTAGGCAGCTTATGTCGTTGGTTTAACTAGTATAATTTTAACATCTTTCCTAAATTAGCATTAGATACGGGAACACCTTGCAAAGCTGTAAATCCATTTAGGGGTTCAGTGTCTTAAACGGAAAGTAGCAGCGTTTGCTTTTTACTCTGTTCTTCAGTCATCTTCCCCTGCGTCTGAGCATATGATTTAAAGATTTTAAAATCTGCTTTTCTCTGGCAAGTTTGCTGGTAAGATCAGGGAAATGAGTGGAGTGGAGATTATTGGACCTGTCTAAAACTGATGGCTTTAGCCTAAAGGGTAATGGTGTCACGTGACTGATGCTGTGGTACATCATTGTGTTTCAGTATATTGAGGGGGGGAAATTATGCGATATATATTAAAGCTGGATGTATTTTCTCTTGGGAAATTTAATTCATTTCACCAGTTAAAGCGAGTTCAGCATTTCTAACTGATCTTCACCTCCGGGTGTGGATGTTGCACAGGTTGTTTCAACAATATTGTGTTTCATTATATAGAAATCCCTGATGATGATAACAGCATTGCAGCAATGTACCAGACTATCAGTGAGCTGCCACAGCCCAACAGAGACACTCTGGCATTTCTGATGAATCACCTACAGAGGTATGTTTGGGCTTGGGAATCTGTCGCAGTTCAGAATAGTAACTACATCAGGGATGCAATGTTTCCTTTTGTGGGTGCGCGATTCCTTTAACGGGCTGCGCAGCTTGTTCAAATTTCTACGCATGTGCGGTTTGTCCATTGTGAAGGAGGCAAGCGGCCTGCGCGGGACCTCCAGAGAGCCGCCCAGCTTAACAGGAACATTGCAGGGGTGTCCAGCTTTCTGTAGCATTTGTCACAGCCAGTGTGTGGGTCGTGCATGAATAACACTTGATGGTCAGAATCTTGATTAAACATGTCCAATTCTCATTTCGCCCTTTTTCCTTCTCTTTCTCTATCCCTTTCTCTTTTGTTAACCTCTCTCTAACCATGGGCAGGGAGCGAATGCAGCATTGACACTTAGGTGGATTAGAGGCAGCAGTGTCAGTGGCCACTGCACTGGGGAATTGGTGAGCAGGCATGGTGCCCTCTTCTTGGCAGGGGGTGTCGTGTCAGAGGCTTCTGCTTTCTTCCTTTCATGGGCTTGGGGGTGGGGTAGTGGCCTACCCAGTCTCGAGTCCATTGTGGGCTGTTTTAAGGGTTGCTTTAGATTGCTCCAAGGAGGGCTGGCTAAGCCCCGTCTGCAACCCCCTCCTGCTTCCACTGCAGAGCTGCGCTGTGTACTATTAATGAAAAACCCACCATTAGGAATAGCTGATCCACCAGTAAAGCTGCTGGTGTCCTACTGGAGGAGGGGCGCAGTGCTTCTGGAGTGGGAGGTGGGTGTTGGCCAGTGTGCTCGTACTGTTAGCTAGCTGCATTATCTGTCTGTCTGCTTCATTATTCTCCGGGAGCTTGGCAGTTTCTCCTGGCAGGTAGTTTTTCAGAGCTTTTTTGTATATCAGGAGCTTCTCCTTGACGTTCGGCAGTTAAAGTTGTGCTAATTGGACAGCTTTAGAATGCTTTACAATAATGTGAATTTTTTTTAAATTACAACTTTTCGTGGTCCAGAAATGTGTCATTTTATCTGAATATTCAAATAGCAGTTTGTTCCCTCTGGTCATTTTTAATTGAAACCATTTAAATGGCTTTATAGCTGAATTTCATTGCATCACAGGTGTTTGTGGCCTGTGCGCCCTTTAACTGGCCAAATGGTTCTGGATTGTAACATTTTACTTGTTTCACTGGTTTGTTGTCCAAGTGAACCAAAAATGTAGCTACATTTGATACCAAGATCTGAACTCCTGTTTTTCCTCCCTCTCTTAGAGTGGCTAATAGCCCAAACTGCAAGATGGACATAAGTAACCTTGCCAAGGTCTTTGGCCCGACAATTGTGGGTTATTCCACGCCTAATCCAGCCCCCATGTCAATGCTGCAGGAAACCAAGCGACAACCAAAGGTATGTAACCAAGCTGTTGCCGTGTGCCGCACCTTTCGACAACAGCTGAGGATGAGGAGAAATGTTGGGGTGGGATAAGCTCAAATTGGCCACATTTGGGCTTTGAAGTTAATCTATTTGCTTCCCACTCCTGTGTGACGAGCAGAGCTTCTCTTGATCAAAGCTTCTGGCAGCCAGAATGTGAAATTCTCCGGTGTTGCACTGAAAGCTTTCCGACATCTGCAGTGTCACTGTACAGTGTGAACTTGGGTAGTTCTCCCTGAAGCCACAAGACTGTAAGAGGGTTTCTGGTGTTCCCCGTTGTAAGCCCATCTGATGTCGGCACTTTGTGCACCGTGCTGCACGAAGCAGTCATGATAGCAGACCGCTTTCTGCAATCTCTCTTTATCGTGAACATCATCTTTTTGCAATAGGAACAGAAAATGCTGGGAATACTCAGCAGGTCAGGCAGCATCTGTGGAGAAGGAGTTAACGTTTCAGGTCGATGACCTTTCGTCAGAACCTTTTTGCCTTGGGCCAACAGTGAATTTCACACACACACAAACTCCTGCCCTGGGATTTACTGATCTAAACGCATAGTTTTACAGTCTCGCTAGTTATCCATAGCTGCGCATGAGGTTTTCAGGTAAAATAGTAGCAAGCAGTCTTTGTCGGGCGTTTGTTTCAGAATTGAACCCATCTAAAGCTTCTCCTTTTCTGGTAGGTGGTTGAACGTTTCCTATCTTTGCCAGTGGAGTACTGGAGCCAGTTTACGATGGTGGAACAGGAGAATGTGCATCCCAATCATATCATTGAAAATTCTAATGCTTACAGCACTCCTGAAATAAAAGGTAACACTCGTGGTTATCAAAATTGATCAAATGGCATTCTGACTTGTTTTAAGCTGGGCACTTCTGTGTACCTTGCGATGGTTTGAAATAATTTATGGGATGGATTTTTCATGAGAGGAGCAAAAAAAACACCTTAGACCGTGTAGCAGTGTTATTCCAGCTAGGCTCCGTTGTCAGGAGGTTGAGTTGAAGCCCCACTGCATGACTTGGGCACGTAATCTGGGCTGCTGTTTTCAGTGCAGTGCCTTGTTGGAGATGCCATCTTTCAGATGGGATGTTAAACCGAGCCCTGTCTGTGCTCAGCTGGACGTACATGATCCCCGTGGCACTGTTCTAAGAAGATCCAGGAGTTGGTTCTCTCGGTGACCTGTCCAAACATTCCTCCCTCACCCAACATCACCGATTGTCTCGCTGCTGTGTGCAGAATGGCGGCTTTGTTTACCAACAAAAATGAGAAGTCGCACAACACCAGGTTATAGTCCAACAGTTTTATTTGAAATTACGAGCTTTCGGAGCTCTGCTCCTTCAGGTACAGGTACAGATGTTTGTTTACCAACATCAGTGACTGCACTTCAGAGTAATTCCTGTAAAGCACTTTGGGATGTTTGAGAAACATGACGAGGTGCTAAAAAAATGCAGGGTTTTTTTTATGATTGGCAGCTGGTACCTTTCAAATACATTTTTACCACTTTCCACCAATTAAATAACCATTGATGAATCGGAGAACTGACTTCTCCCAGAATTTGAGGGAGGAATATCCAGAAATTTTGCATTGTTTCCTGACCAAAAATCGGGTTCCGAGATGCGCGCACTTTACATTTGTAATAAGGGGGACACGCATGCCGAGCCCTTGCTCCATTGTATGCCGTGTATCCATTTTGTGAATAACTTTTTTTAAAGGTCTTTTGTTATATAGCTGTAGATCAACAGCAGTCAAACAACGAATAAAGCTTTACATGGTTGGTCAGTGTTACAGATCCAGTAGTTTGATCACAGCCTCTGACTAGATGCCAGCACTGTTCCCTGTAATTTTTAACGGGCTGCGCGGCCTATTCAAAACTCTGCGCGTGCGCAGTTTTTTCAATTTAAAAACCGGCTCATCGGCTGCACGGGACCCCTGGAGCGCTGCGTGGCCACGCAGCTTAAAGGGACCATTGGGTGCCAGCTGTTTTTTTTTAAATCTACTGTTTCGAGTAAGCTCAGTATGGTTGGACAGTGAGATTTTAGGTGAGTGGGTTTAGTTATTGAGTAGCTGTGTCACGTTAATATTACAAGTCACTGGTGCAGCCTTTTTAACACTCGCTCATGGAGAACACATCTTGGTTGTGAATCTTGAATTTTACCCTCTACACGCTCCTAATTAAATATTCTGTCCCATTTTATCACATGCTGGTAATTCCAAAGTCAAAATGTGCTGAAAACAAGTAAGTAAGTGAACTAATGGAATCATTACAATTGCATTCATATAAGTTGGCAAGCATTTTAATTTACCGCTGCAAAAGTGTCCAATGGTTATATTAAAAAAAACTAAAGTTCTGTGTATCAGCCACGGCTCGGTTGGTAGTGCCCTCGCCTCTGAGTCAGAAGATTGTGGGTTCAAGCCCCACTCCAGAGACTTGAGCACAGAAATCTAGGCTGACACTCCCAGTGCAGTGCTGAGGGAGTGCTGCAGTGTCGGAGGGGCCGTCTTTCGCATGAGACGTCTGCTCTCTCAAATGGACGTAAAAGATCCTATGGCATTATTTTGAACAGCAGGGGAGTTCTCCCCGGTGTCCTGGCCAATATTTATCCCGCGATCAACATCACAAAAACAGATGATCTGGTCATTATCACACTGCTGTTTGTGGGAGCTTGCTGTGTGCAAATTGGCTGCCACGTTTCCTACATTACAACAGTGACCACACTTCAAAAGTACTTCATTGGCTGTAAAGCGCTTTGGAACGTCCGCTGGTCGTGAAAGGTGCTGTAGAAATGAGAGTTTTTCTTTCTTGTGTACATTTGTTGGGTTATTAAAAACCGGGATATGTGACTTTCCACTCAATGTTGTGTCTCACCAAAGTAACTGATGTGATAAAACCCCATTATACACCTATCTCCTTCATTGTTAAAGAAGGGAGGCCAAGGGGAATACGTTGAGAAAGCATTCATCTGCTTTTAAATGTATCTCCAACTTGGCAGATACGAATTTTCATTCATTCTTGCATGAAAACTCACCTTTCCAGGTCTTCTCTAGCATCTGGAACTGCTCCAATGACGTGCATGGTAACATGGCCCACTTGTATCCTGGAGCAGCTATATTCCTCTGCATGCAGGCTGCACTTTGCACCGACCGGTCTGGGTCCTGGTCCAGGAGCACCCAGCCAGGAAATGTTCCTGTTAGTCGGGTACTGCAGATCTCCTGGGTCAACACTGGTCCAAAGTACAGATTTACCTGCAAATGGAGCTGCACCAGGACTCGAGGGCCACCCATGAGCAGCTCTGAGTGTTAGTGCAGACCTGAGATAACCGATCTTCAATGAATAACTAAACCTAAACTCAAGAAAGTCTCTGGATATAAATATAATTTTTGCATCTCCTAATTCATCATTTTCTTTCTTAGTGAGCATGCTTGGGCCACTTACCACCCCTGAGCACCAAATAATTGGCAAGACCCCCTCGTCCAGCTCCTTGTCAGCACGAGTCAAATCCAGTCTGACCAAAACCACTCCCAAGTAAGTACGTCTCCGCTCCTGCATTTTAGAATGGGATGTGAGAAATGATAGTTGGAACACGCTGTTTAATTGCCATGCTACAGGTGCCAGTTTTGATTTTGGTTATTCCACTATTTATTCTCCCACCCCGGGTCTCTGGGAAGAGAGTGGTTAAGTTGATTCTCCATCTCTGCCAATGCTGTTTCAGAGTGACCCGAGATGATCCGATATTGGGCTCTTGCTCTCAAGTGTGTCTCACTTGTACTTGCACACTCTCTCCTCTCTCGCTCGTGTTCTCTTTTCCCCATTACCCTCCCCTTTCATGGTCACTGTTCCTCGTCCGCACTCTCCTGAGTGGAAATGCTGGCCTCTATTTGGTTCCTCCCTGTAGTGACACAGCTGAAATGAGGAATTTTGTGTGCACAAACTCCACGTCTCGTCCCTCCCTTATGCAGGATGTGTGTTATCTAATGCCCTGGTTCTGTAGTGTCCTGCACAGTGCCATTTGCTGGGGTAGAACGTGTGGTCTTTTTCAATGATGACATTAATCTGTTTAAAATAAACTGGTTAATGTCTCCATTCAAATAGTGGATAGAACATTCACGCAATAAAATAGCAGCGTAATATCCAGGCTCCGATGTCTAGAATTATGGTGAAGGATCGTTTTAGTAATTTTTCCTGAAAAGATAGATGGACAGGCAACCTGCTCTCTGGCTGGCTGGTGCATGATCTGCCTCCATTGACTCCTTGATTTTTTTGCTCTTCACCCACCCACCCAGTTTGGATGAGATTGACAACTTCACATGTGGACTATTGTCCCCTCATTCTGATGCAGCAAGTTTAAGCACTACCATAGCAATTTAATCACCCAAAGCTATGGACGGGTAAAGTTCTTTTCTGGGGGACCCTTGATGTCGCTGATACATTATAACTAGATCATTTTAAAAAAAACGAGTATTCTGAATCGCTGGGTGCATCATTTGGGTCTGACTGGAAGTTCTAAACGTACCTAAATTGCTTGATTAAGTGCGTGTGTGCTCTCGGCTACTGCTTTTTAGGGGATTAAAGTTCTTTTCCACTCCTGTGGTCAGATTTCAAGGCTATAAATTTTTATGTGCAAAACAGTAAACAATTGCCACACAAAAGTCCCTTCCCAGCTTAATACTCTTCTATTTCTTGCAGGTTTGGAAGCAAGAGCAAGTTGTCGATGAATTTCAATCGAACTGGAACCTTTTTTGCCTCCCCAATGTTGAAATAATCGCAAATTAACCAAATGGTATCAAAATCAGCTTCCTAGGAACCTCACATTAAACCAGCTCCTTGTGCTAACTGCAGTTTTTAGTATTATCCTCTGCGTAATACAGACATTAATAATGTGTAATCACCAATCTAATCCTTTAAATGTAATGTAGTTGTCTGTTATTAGTGCGAGTACTAATTTTAAAAAAGCTGTGAGCCTGTTTTTAAGTACATAACTTCTGTATACCAGTTTGTAAAACTATTGCTCACCAGTATGATGTGGAGACTCGGAGGGTTGAATTTTGTAACCTTTAGACCAAGAACTGGTTTAGAAAGCCACGAATGCCTGCCTCCGAGAACTAAAACTAAAAGCCCAGAGTAAAAGATTATTTTATAAAGTCACAGGCTGTGGGAACTGTTACTACAGAATGGGAAATATTTGCAGGAAAACGAAAGGATAATCCAGTGAATATTTAATATATGCTACTGACCGAACATTTCTGTATTAGCATTGATCTGGCAGAATATTGTTTCCATAATTGCCTGCCTTTTATGGAACTATTAATTAGGACTTTAAAAGAAAATGTACTACTGTTGTGCCTGTAGCCCTGAGATTAGACATACAAAATACTCCTTTTTTAAAGGCTTAAATTTCTTGCAGCTTTGGAGGTTAAGCTATTCGAGGGTACCCTGTGTATATGTGGCAATTTCATACTGTTAGCAGTTCCTTTCCTTTGACCTGTGCGTTAATTCTGTGGCTTCCCTCCACGCTTTAGCTGGGAGTCTCCCACAAAGCAAACGTGCCATGGAATGAGTTTGCTGCCTGCAATGGTTTCTATCGATTGCAAGCATGCGCTGACATCTGCCAGCTTTTAACCCAATTAATCACGTTGGCAACAGTTTTTATCCAGTTACAAAACGATCCTTGGTTTTAAACCGACTTGTCATGCTACAAAGCAGCAGCTTCGACATCAGCCGCTGTCGAGCCAGTCGAATCACCAGTGCTGATGATCTGTCGTGTCCAGGACGTCAGCACTTCAGACTCCCGAATTACAGGACCCTGAGGTGCTGACGATCTGGACACTACAGAGAACTGTCAAAGCAAAGAAATTGGATTCATAAAATGCATTGCAAATCGAAGAGTTACCATTTTGTAGACTGCTCCCAGCAAAGGACTGGGCACGGGACTCTTCAAATTTGGGATTGCTGTGGCCCTTTCAGTGATTTAATTGAGGTTGCATTGTAAAATCTTCCAGGTTAGAATTTATTTGCTGCTTTTGATTTTTGTTAAAGATAGCAAATTTAAATCCAGTTCCTCCAATTACTTTCTAACCCATTGATAACTAGAAGCTTCTATTTTTTTTTTAAAAGCATTGAAGTGTTTTCTTTTTAATAGGTGTTTAATCTGGCCTATGATGCCTTTGTCCATGCATGTAAACAGACATTATAACTTGTGATCTATTTTGAACTGCAGAATTAGATTGGGCACAGACTGATGCCAGGTGTGTTTATTTGTTTTATGGGATGTGGGTGTCGCTGGCAAGGCCAGCATTTATTGCCAATCCCTAGTTGCCCTTGAGAAGGGGCTGGTGAGATGCCTTCTTGAACCGCTGCAGTCCGTGTGGTGAAGGTACTCCCACAGTGCTGTTAGGGAGGCAGTTCCAGGATTTTGACCCAGCGACGACGAAGGAACAGCGATATACTTCCAAGTCAGGATGGTGTGTGACTTGGCGGGGAACTTGGAGGTGGTGGTGTTCCCATGCGCCTGCTGCCCTTGTCCTTCTAGGTGGAAGAGGTCGCGGGTTTGGGAGGTGCTGCCGAAGAAGCCTTGGCGAGTTGCTGCAGTGCATCTTGTAGATGGTACACACTGCAGCCACGGTACGCTTACCTCTGTTAGGACTTGCAATATGCATTAATATACTTCTGCATTTCTATTGTGCAGTTACCTATAATCAAATAGAAAATTGCTACCGGAAGTAGAAGCATGTTGACTCCAACTAATAAACTGTATATTATGCAGACTACATTCTGAACGATAGATTATGGTGTAATGTAGCCTTTATAGCTGTAAAACACATCTATTCCCTTTTACTTGTTTTTTTTAAGTATCTTTGTCATTTGAGTGCTAATCAGTAT
Source organism: Squalus acanthias (assembly GCA_030390025.1). Classification (NCBI taxonomy): domain Eukaryota; kingdom Metazoa; phylum Chordata; class Chondrichthyes; order Squaliformes; family Squalidae; genus Squalus; species Squalus acanthias. The sequence goes on along the minus strand of JASTWF010000036.1, from coordinate 760,152 downwards.
AAAAGACCTGTACCAAAGATTTGCCTGCCTCTATAAAATTTGCCTTTAGCTGTAGTATCCTTGCTTCATCGGCCATGGAACTGCAGTAAACCCCGTTTTCTTGGACTTTTTTGTGGGTCTCGGCCACAAACGTTAAATCCCACTGCAATTTGATGCAAGCTGTCAATAACGCAGCTTTGTTTTTCTCAATTGAAACCACAGGAGTCCGTGAAAGTGAAGGGTTTTAGAGTTAGAGCTTATGGGGGGGAAATTGGGTAGCTGGGGCACTAATGTCGTCTGGGCGCTTAGCGCCATGAAAACGTTAGTGCCCCTCCCCCGTAAATTCAGTAGTAGTGCCCCAAGGAGGAGGTGGAGAACTACTGGAAGCCCTCCACCTTCTGCTTGGGGCGCTACTACTAAACGACGCGCCGCTACATGCAGCAGCGCCACGTAGCTCTGCGTCATTGCAGGCCTCCGCCCCTGATTAAAGGGGAGGGCCCTAGCGCTGCGCGCACCGGGGCCCTGCCCTACCAGTGGGGTGCCGTGGAAATGACCTGGCACTCGAGTGCCGGGCTGAGCGATCGCCGCCGACACCCTGCATAGAAATGTTAAATGTGCTGGCAGTCGGCCAAAATAAAAATGGCCGCCCGACACCTGCCCTTTAGGTAGCAGCGCCGCAAGCTACTGCCACTGCAAAACCGCCCCCTGATCCTGTCGGTATCATCGCCCGGCGATAGTTCAGGGGGCGCAAGGGAAGTTTGTTGCCTGGGCGCTGTGCACGGCGATGACGTCATCATCGGCAGGGCGCTACCGCCACCACTAACCTCCCGCTGAATTTCGTGGGAGGCGTTGGCTGCGCTAGGGCATTTGCACCCCGGGGGCGCTAACGAGAGGCGCATAGCAACCCAATTTCTCCCCTTAGTCTCTGAAGTGCTTGTAACCATTTGAGGATACACCTCCCAAGTATCAGTGGAGGGATTGCTGCAGCTTTATTGATGAATACTAAAAATTGAATACCATCTTAAATGTTACAGTGCATTGTATGTAGTTTTCACTGTACTGTTGTGCAATGCATGCTCTGATGTTTCAAAAGCTTCAGTTAAATAAGTGCAGTGATCAGCTCTCTGGTGTTTTGTCTTTTTTTTTACTCTATTGTGGAAGCACCTCACCCCTCAGTGGAACCTCACTGTTGCCTTGCTTCAGAATTTGGTGTATTGTTTTTTCCTTGGCTTGCTTAAGAAAAGGAACTAAATTATGACTGAAGCTTCTCTGCTTTTATAAATTTTAAAGATGTACAGTGCCTATTCACAATGATGCATACAGAATCATAAGTATCTCAAAGTATCTTTTACAAACACTCTACAGTGCATTAAGAATTCAAATGCTTCCAGGGGTTGTAGATAATCCCAGTTGTGCAATAATTGGCAGTATCCTGTAGGACTTCCAGTCAAAGGATGTGAGATCTCTTGACTAAGTGTAATGTATGTATTATACATTTAATATAATACCCCAACAAGAGCTCACCCACTCTGGACCAAGGTGTACAAAAGATTGTCTTTGACCGCAATCCAACATGCCCAAATCCACTTACTGAGAATGGGGCAGTCCTTTAGTTACTTAACATTTACAGCACAGAAAGGGGCCATTCCACACAAGCCGCCTCCCACCCTATCAGCATATCCTTCCATTCCCTTCTCCCTCGTGCTTATCCAGCTTCCCCTTAAATGCATCTATACTATTCCCCTCAACCACTCCCTGTGGGAGCGAGTTCCACATTCTAACCATACTCTGGGTAAAGAAGTTTTCTCCTGAATTCCCTATTGGATTTATTAGTGACTATCTTATATTTGTGTCCTCTAGTTTTGGACATTTTCCTTCCCCTCCTCTTCCTCCCCCACAAAAAATAAGTGGAAGCATCTACCCTCACCCCTCACCCTTTTCTTTTCTGGAGAAAAGAGCCCAAGCCTGTTCAGCCTTTCCTGATCGTTAGAACCTCAGTTCTGTCATCCTTGTAAATCTTTTTTGCATCTTCTCCAGTGCCGCTATATGCCTTTTTGTAATATGGAGACCAGAACGGTGTGTACAGTATTCCAAGTGTGGTCTAACCAAGGTTCTGTACAAGTTTAACATAACCTCTCTGCTTTTTCAATTCCATTCCTCTAGAAATGAACCCCAATGCTTTGTTTGCATTGTTTTATGGCCTTGTTAACATGTGTTGCTACTTTTAATGATTTGTGAATCTGTACCCCCTAGATCCCTTTGCTCCCCTACCCCATTTAGACTTATTTCCCAAGAAGTATGTGGCCACCTTTTTCTCCTGCTAAAATGCACAACCTCTTATCTATACTGAAGTAAGTTAATCTATATTGAATTTCAACTACTTTGTCAAGCACAAGACCTGAACAATGAGTGGTTGTCACAATGTTCTTTGTGGATGAACTTCATGAACAATACAAGTAGGAAAAGATAACTAAGACCACAATAAGCAGTTTGTGGTTCTGTGTACTAATTCAGGTAATGGCAGCGTCTGGGGGTAATCTCTTACGATTGGGATAACTTTCTACTGATCTTTTCCCAGGATTTTCTTTGAAGGGGGAGGGGTGCAGTGAACCAAACACTTTGGCACATGTTCCAAGGAATGGTATATTCTCCTTAACCTGCTCAGTTGCAAAAATGATTCTCCTATCTGCTCCTAACCCTAGTACACACTGAAGCAGTGATGCTTAACGTAGATAGACCAACACCATAGGCAAAAATGTGGCTAAATGCACAAAGCAAAAGTAATAATTGGATATGGTACACTCTACTGTAACCTTGTACATACTCAATTTACACTGGTATTGCAGCGATACAGAACATCGTCATATAAAATTACCACTGCAAAGCACTTGTTAAAAAGTGCCACTAAAAATAGCCTCGAGTGAGTGGGATTAATCTGTTGCAGGCTAGAGGTGAGTTATGATGGCTCAGTGAGTAAATGCATAGTCCTGAGCCCTACACACTAGGAAAGTGCCAGGTTGGGATCCCAGTGCTGCCATTGGCAACAGTCCCTAGGTTAGCGAGTGAGAAAAATCGGCCAGGTTTACTGCTTGGAAGTGAGGTTTGGCTGTGATGTAGCCTCTCGGTTCCACAGTTGATTATCGTGTCAACACTCATTGTCGAGGCGAACATGGACAATTGGCACTTTGGTGAGGTACTGCAGTCAGCGTACTGAGTGTGGAATTGTATCTCAGTATGGATTGATGCTCTCAGCTGTGAGGAGGAATAAATCAAAAGCATTATAGAAGTGGTTACCCTTTGTTTCATGAGCTGTATTCAAGGATTTCTCCTGTGCATATGGTGGAGCTCCTACATACCAGTTAAACGACCCCTGCCCTCAAAGATATGTGGCTAGTTACAGAACAACATTGCGACAGGATTTATTTTCAATCTATCTCAAGCAGCTCTTACATTTAAATGGGGCAGTTGCATAATGAGTGGATTTTTTCCAAAACTGAACCTAAAGTAAACCTAGACTTGAAACAGTGAAAGTGATTATTTGTCAGTGGAGTTTCCAATTAAATGCTGATTTCCTTCAGAAAAGTGGTCGAAGTGTATGTTTACACCACGTTAAAGAGCCTTTATTGTTTAAGGTAAACTCGGCTGAATTGAATTGAAGGCAAAAAAGGGCTCCCCCAGCTTCTAATAGTCCCTATTCTAATCCAAGTATTAAATGCCCTTTTTATCATTATATGGCTGTGGTGTACATTACCTTTTCCCATAATATATTAAAGGCACTTTTTACATAGAATTATTAGAGGGGGAAAAAAGACCACGGTCCCATCTCGTTCTCGGTCCTCTACCATCCTGGTTGTTGCATGATACAAAAGTAATGGAGTTGACTATTCATGGCTATCAATTAGTCTACAACAGATCCAGACACAAGGCGAGGAAACTCCCAGGGGTGGAAAGCTTATTCAATTGCATTGTCAGGCAGAGAGATCCCAACTGATACTACCACAAGTTTTTGTCTTAAATAAACCCAACAGCTTTTAAAAGGGAACTGGATGAAGACTTGGAAAAATAAAAATTAACAGGTACAGAGAATGGATGGCTCTTTCAGAGAGCCACCAAAGGTGCCTCGGACTTGATAAAAAGATAGCTGGTCTAGTAATGGGTGTCACTGTACAATGAGATGTCATTCTTAATAGCTAAACCATGAAAAATTAGCTGTTTAAAAAACTGGGTGTGGATTGCACCAGATGAAGGTCATACTGTACTCTATCTAGGCTGCTGACTTGCTCTTTAAAGTTGTTCTAGCCTGAACTTCACCTTCTGTCAGGGTGGTGTTTTCTGTCAGTGGGAGAGCTCAGACATGCCTGGCATAATCCTGTACTATTTCTAGTGCATACCCTGACAGTAAAAGATACATTTCCCCATGGTCTGCTATCCCAGATACTTTGCACACAAGGTCACGGTTTGGTCCTTGGTAAGTAAATGCAGGCTTGCTTATAGTATTTACAGCACAGAAACAGGCCATTCGGCCCAACTGGTCCATGCTCCACACGAGCCTCCTCCTACCCCTCTTCATCTAACCCCCACCAACATCTCCTTCTATTCCTTTCTCTCATGTTTATCTAGCTTTCCTTTGAACTACTCCATGTGCTAGCGAGTTCCACATTCTCACCACCATGCAAGTTTGACGACTTGACTTCCTAACGTGCAATCGGATTCACAAAAAGGGAGAATGTTCAAAGTAAACTTGTCACAACATCAGTGAACTGCAATTTATTTTTAAAAAAACACCCAAAGCAAGTGTTTAGCCACATCACTGAAATGAAACAATGCATATTCACCCTTTTGAGTGCTGAATGTCTTTTGGATTTGCACATTGTCAACTGCCAAAAATGTTTTTTCTGGGTAAAGAAGTTCTTCCTGAATTCCCTATTGGATTTATTAGTGACCATCTTAGATTTAGGGCCCCTAGTTTTGGACTCCCGTACAAGTGGAAACATTTTCTGACTTTTACATTGAGCACAAGTAAAAAGTAGCTCGAATGAGGCTGCATTATAAAAGTTTATTTTGTTGAAGAGTTGAACTTCAAACCATAATATCACAAGAGGATAATTCTCATAACCCATTGGGCACATCTCACTTGTAAAATGAAACCTTGCCAGGTTACACTTACACGACAGCAAGATCATTTACAAGAGGCCATTCACAACAATGGAGCAACCCAGCTACAACATAGAACAAATGCCTAAAATTAACTGAAATGGTTCAAAGAACAAACTGCAAGCAAAACTTGTATAAATTCCTCATGGATCGGACTCTAAATTCATTCCTTGATGTCTTGTGTGGTCTTTATTCCATTGCTGGTCCTTTGCTCTTTCCCCTGCACCCCTGGCTGTTGGTGTGCTTCTTTCACAGGGAAGAATTCAAGGTTATCACTTACAAGGATGAGAAATGATTAATTATAAGAAAATTCTACAGCCAACCAGCGCTCTGGAGGTCCCGGGCAGTCAGCTCGCCAGCTTTTAAATGGAAAAACCGCATATGCGGGGAATTTTGAATGGGCCTGTTAAAGGGGCAGCGCAGCCCAACACAAAAATTCGAGGGAAAATTGCAGCCAACGATTAGTTATGTGCTCGTGGCTGACATACTGTGTATGATATTGACAATTATAAGTTTTCCTTTGGGTAGCTCACACTGAAAACTACTAACTTCAAATCAAGTAACTTTCTTTGTTCCAAAGCGATTTGAAATTGAGGAAAGGGGAAAAAAATTCTCGTAGTTACGAAACTTCTCTCCCCCACCCCCCCTAATCACAAGCATCGTTGCATCGCTCCTCACACCAGGGTTACAAAATGAAATGTAACCATATAAGAGTTTCAAGTAAGGTATTTGGACCGGCAGCTGAAAGATTGGGATACCTGGAACACATCTGCTTTTAATACAAGAAACCTCGTCGACCTCCAGTTCTACCTGAAAATCTACACCTTTCTTACGGAATATGGGGGGGGGGGGCGGCGGAAAGAGAAGGAAACTCACATTAAAATTTAAATGGCCACAGGGCCGGAGTGTCCCGGACGTACTCAAGGTAAGCAGGATCGTGTCCCCACTTCGCCATTGCTTGCTTTTCTAGCATCGGAATTCCACTTACGTGGGTAAGCAAGAACCATAGAAATACTGGGGAGAGCACACTGACATACTCCACTCCCTTCATTATAGTCGAAGCAGAGATGAACAGGCCAGTCCACTGAAGCATTTCTCCCAGGTAGTTTGGGTGACGACTGTAAGCCCAGAGTCCATGTCGAATGAATTTGCCCTGATGAAAGAAAATAGCAACGTTGTGAAATCCTTGTGAGAAAATGTCCTTTTGTTTGTCTTCTCCATTAACCCTTGCCCCACTGAACCAAAATGTCATGCAGTTAGTGATGACTAATTTTATTTGCAAAGACCTTAATGCTACCCTGTCCAGTAGGACAACTTATGATTAGAACCCTGGCATTAGGCTAATGAATCTAAACATCTCTGCTGCAATTTTTACCATTACGATTAGGCAGTTTTCGAAAGTATAATCGGACGTGAAACGAGCAGGTTTGAAATTCTGCATCTAATCGTTGCAAATTGCTTGAATTTCCATCAGTAATTCAGATTTTCAAATTGGATAGTGTCAGTAAACTAATTCTGACCGTTACTTTTTATACTGTAGAGAAAAAAAATCAGATTTGTATGAGAATAGAGAGTAATGGATACTTGGAAATAATCTAACCAGTTAGCAATCGGTCCCTTTTTCAGGGACTTGATGTTTGGGTCTTATTTTTATGCTCAAACCAGCTGTCAGCACTGAAACCAACTAACTGTATTTAACGCTCCAATATGACTAGTACAGAGTGGGCAGTCGTTATGGCAGGTTTGTTGAAATTTGTAGTGCATTACCAAGGGATTATGGCCCGGATTTTGCAGTGGTAATGACAGCGAAGTGGTCAGCGTTTGCCGTCATTACCCCTCTGAAACTGACCGCAACTTCAGAGTTTAGCGCAAGCGCGATATACACGGAAATCCTGATGTTGCGGTCAGTCATTCACTGCTCCGACACAAGCTGTGCTGTGGGATTCCCCATAGCTGGCAATCAATTGAAATCACACTGAAAGACGAAAACTTCCCCTATTACACTGGAAAATCGCTGTTAAACCCCCCCCCCTGAAAAAGTTAAGCCTTGTTGAAAGAGGTGTAACTGGGTTTTTAAATGATGTGAACAACCGTTCTGGCCCTGAAAAACAAATTTTATATTTGTGCAATGTCAAATGTTTCCATTAATATGATTAAGAATTACATATGTTTTTAAAATAATATTTTTTTTAAGTTTGTTTAGGATATTGCAGCTTCTACCTTAATCCTATGTGTATGTCCCAATCTTTATTTAGTTCTCTGTAAAATTTATAAAAAGTTAGATTCTGTGCATTTTACTTCCTGGTTTGCTATCTGTGAGAATTCTTCAACGTGATTGGCTGCTTAGCCAGCTTGATGACATCACTGTTGCTGGACGCTGGAGATGCGCTTGATTTAGCGCCACATTCAAACAAAGGTCAGGAGAGCTGAAATCCATGCCAGAGATCGCTAGAGTGCCGTCGCTTCGCCATTGACCGCAAATTCCGGGCCATAGTGTCCAGTGTATGACACGATCGTGAGGAGACCAGAGCAGTTCCTATAGTAGCTGAAAGGTGTGTCCTCGGATAGAATTGTATAGATGCAGGGAGTTCCTGCAATATTTACTTTCAACCAGTAATACAAGTATCCTGGGGATTGTAAATGATGTCACTATGTACCCTCTCTCCTCCCACCCCAGGGGAAAAAAAGATGGGGGGGGGGGGGGGGGGATCATTCAAAGTACAGTACAAGATCACTTACAACATTATCAGCATCACTTTTGAAATTCCACTTCTGCTGGTCTGCAACTGCTTCTATAGCAAAGCCCAAAGCCCAGATTGTCCACCCAGTATAGTCTCTGACACACAAAGGCTGGTCCTTTTCCTGCGTATTTAGAATTAGTGTTGGAAGGAGTGTTATGAAGATCCATACACCTAGAAAGCAGAAACAAAACTTACATAGATTTTATAGCACAGAAACAGGCCATTCGGCCCAACCAGTCCATGCTGGTGTTTATGCTCCACTCGAGCCTCCTCCTGTCTTTCCTCATCTAACTCTGTGTAACCCTCTATTCCCTTCTCCCTCATATGCTTGTCTAGCCTCCCCTTAAATGCATCTATACTATTCGCCTCAAGCACTCCCTGTGGTAGCGAGTTCCACATTCTCACCACTCTCTGGGTAAAGAAGTTTCAAGGAACATAGAAACAGGAGGAGGCCATTCAGCCCCTCGAGTCTGTTCCCCCATTCAATGAGATCATGGCTGATCTGCGACCTAACTCCATCTACCCAACTTTGGCCCATATCCCTTAATACCCTTTGGTTAACAGAAATCTATCAATCTCAGATTTACATTTTTCATGTGGCATACCAAAATAACCATTCAAGTGACCAACTTAACTATGGCATTTTAGCATCATCTAATGCTGTTCCACTGTATAGCATTGCTTGTGGTATGGCAGCCCAAATCGCAAGTGTTTTTTTTAATGTTGGCATTGCAGGAAAGGAACATGCACCAATTTATCTGCCTCTGGAAGTTCAGAAGGCTAAGTTGATGTACCCAAGAGAATCAGCAGTATTAATATGACCATCACAGCCACAGTAGTACATATGTAAGGCTTACTCCCTACCCGTACTTCTGTAATATGTACACTAGCCCATGCTTTCTGTATAGTACACCAACAGTATAAATAGTGCCTCTCCAGAGGGCAGCATTGTTAAGTTCTCCCAATAGGATTACATAGGATATACGGCACAGAAACAGGCCATTCGGCCCAACCAGTCTATGCCGGCATTTATGCTCCACTCGAGCCTCCTCCCGTCTTTCCTCATCTAACTATCAGCATAACCCTCTATTCCCTTCTCCCTCATATGCTTATCTAACGGCCCCTTAAATGCATCTATACTATTCGCTTCAACCACTCCCTGTGGTAACGAGTTCCACATTCTCATCACTCTCTGGGTAAAGAAGTTTCTTCTGAATTCCCTATTTGATTTCTTGGTGACTATCTTATATTGATGGCCTCCAGTTATGCTCTTCCCCACAAGTGGAAACACTCTCTCTGTATCCACTCTAATCAAAATATTTCATAATTTTAAAGACCTCTATTAGGTCAACCCTCAGCCTTCTCTTTTCAAGAGAAAAGAGACCCAGCCTGTTCATCCTTTCCTGATAGGTATACCCTCGCATTTCTGGTATCATCCTTGTAAATCTTCTCTGCACCCTCTCCAGTGCCTCTATATCCATTTTATAATATGGCGACCAGAACTGTACGCAGTACTCCAAGTGTGGTCGAACCAAAGTTCAATACATGTTTAGCATAACTTCTCTGCTTTTCAATTCTATCCCTCTAGAAATAAACCCTAGTGCTTGGTTTGCTTTTTTTTCGAGCCTTATTAACCTGTGTTGCTATTTTTAGTGATTTGTGTATTTGTACTCCGAGATCCCTTTGCTCCTCTACCCCATTTAGATTCTTATTTTCCAAGTAATATGTGACCTTCTTATTTTTCTGACCAAAATTTATCTGTGTTAAAATTCATTTGCCAATTATATGCCCATTCTGCAAGTTTATTAATGTCTTCTTGTAATTTGTTGCAGTCCTCCTCAGTATTGACCATCTAGACGAAATAGATTTTGGACTAGACAACACTCCTGCTCTGCTACTTACTGGTGAGACCAAGTGATAAAATTAGATTTCACCACCCAGCCATATAACAACTGGCCAGGAAATTAGAACGCCCTACTCTCCTTGAAATAGTACCAGGGGATCTGCTGTGGCTCGTACTTCAAGGAAGGAAAATCTATGGGTACTTGATCACAGTCCTTCTCAAATGGTCAACTCACGATAAGGGGTCAACCATTTAAGACTGAGATGAGGAGGAATTTCTTCACTCAGAGGGTGGTGAATCTTTGGAATTCTCTACTCCAGAGGGCTGTGGAGGCTCAGTCGTTGAGTATATTCAAGGCTGAGATCGATAGATTTTTGGACTCTAGGGGAATCGAGTGATATGGAGATCGGGCGGGAAAGTGGAGTTGAGGTCAAAGATCAGCCATGATCTTATTGAATGACAGCGCAGGCTCGAGGGGCCGCATGGCCGACTCCTGCTCCTGTTTCTTACGTTCTTGTGTATGCAATTATTATTAGTCAAATTTATTTTACTGTAGGTTCTAGGGTAGGTCTATTCTTTTTTAATATGGGAGTTGCGACTTTAGTCCGGTCTGGGAGCCGTCTAGCCCTGGCAAGATGGAGCACTGACTGGATGGTGGGTCTCCAATGTAAGAAATCTAACGTTCCTAAAATCAAGCCTTTCCCATTCCTCCTGGAGTGAGTCTCCTTTATTTGAACGTTAAGGCATTCCGTATAATGAAACGAACTGAAACCCCACTCTTAAATAAGTAAAATTAAGTTTCTGCGGAGCTCCTGATCTGAGCCGTGGTGTGTAGAGTCTACAGTATCTGCACACCCCCCCCCCCAAACACCTGGGAGCAAAGGGCCCATGGCTGGGCAGGCAGTCCTTGGTTCCCTCCTGTGGCTGACTGCAAGGTCCACTGCTGCCCACCCGCTCAGCCAAAGGAACGGGCTTCAAATACAAATGAATGGGGAAAACATTAAAAAAGAAAATCTGTTTTATTGAGTGTAAGATAACTCAAAACTTCCAAGGATGCTCACCTTGGATAGTCCAGTAAACGAAAAATCTTTTTGGACTGGTGCGAACTTGATTGAAACGTCTATCCCGGCCTGCCTTTGACACTCTCAGGAACAGAAACAGGCCCAGTCTGGAATTGGAAAAAAAGGCTCTCAATACTCCCGCAGACATTGCCCTTGCGTTGTCTTCACAGTTTCGTTCCTCTCGATTAAGCCATTGCATAACTGTTTGTTGTGCACAACGCTCTGGATATCTTGCTGCTAAGGCGGGCACTCCCTATTACAGCGCGAGCGTTGGCGCCAATTCTCTGCACCAACGCTGCCTGTTAGAAGGTTCAATGCAGCCTGAATCCTGAATCCAGAGCCGACCAGACCCCTGAGCGAGACTCTCTGGAAGGAGGGAGTTGCTGTCTGTTTGGGCCCCGGCCCCCAATTTACACGGTGGGTTTAGCGCCTGTGAGAAGCTGAGGCCACAGCTGAACAGGGGGACAGGTCTCAAAGCGGATGTTGTTCCCCCCGTTTACTGGCAGCAGCCCTTTGTCATCAGCCACGGATATTATACTAGCTGCTCCTTGTTAAAATTACACCAAGACTGGAGTCCCGTACAATAAGGTTTTAAGTAGGTTCACGGACTCCCAGGCCGCCTGCCTTTCCTGCGGCCTGGAGGAATCCACGTTCCACGTTTATATAGAGTGTGAGAGGTTGCAGCCCCTCTTTCACTATTTGAAGGGGCTGCTCCTCGATTTTTGGCTGCACTTCAGTCCCACGCTCCTGATCTGTGGTCACCCGGTGCGGAGCGGGCAGGTCTGGAGACCTCCTCGTAGGACTGCTCCTGGGCCTGGCCAAAGTGGCCATCAACTGGTCCAGGCAGCGGGCAGTCGAGGGGGTTGTTTGGCCTGACTGCCCGCCTCTCTTCCACGGCCACGTTCGCGCCTGGGTGGAGATGGAGCACGTGGTGCCCGCCGGTACGCTCGAGGCCTTCCGCGACCGGTGGGCACCGCAGGGACTGGAGTGCATCATCACTCCCCGGCCAACGCAATTTTAATTTAAGTTGTTAAGTTTCATTTAATGTTTTAAGTTTAGTTACAGTTTATTTGGTTTCGTGTCCACACAAAAGAGTACACCAAGACTGGGCTGATTTCCTGGCACTTGGTAAAGGCAGTGTCGAGGAGAAATAACAAATGATGGTCCGTTCACAAGCAACACTTCTGTTTAACTTCATTTTCTTTCTCTTTCACCAGACTAGAAGGTCCCAGGCTTGATCCCTGGTTTGTGGTGAATTAGCTGATTTCAACCTGGGCAGCAACAGAGTCACCACAGCTAGTCTCAGACTGAGGAGGGGTGGGCAAAGAAAGACTTGCCAAAGTGGAGTCACTGTTGTAATGTAGGAAACACGGCAGCCAATTTGCGCACAGCAAGCTCCCACAAACAGCAATGTGATAAATGGCCAGATAATCTGTTTTAGTGATGTTGGTTGAGGGATAAATATTGGCCCAGGACACTGGGGATAACTCCCCTGCTCTTCTTCGATACAGTGCCATGGGATCTTTGATGTCCACCTGAGAGAGCAGACGGGGCCTCGGTTTGGCATCTCATCCGAAAGACAGCACCTCCGACAGTGCAGCACTCCCTCAGCACTGCAGTGGAGTGTCAGCCTAGATTTTTGTGGTCAGCTAAGGTTCTGGTTCTGGCTCCTTCTGGAAAGCGCATATTTGTGGGCAGGATTGGGCTTGGCTGTGATGCTCTCCATGGTCAAACAGCTGACTGCCATTCAATGTCACGTTAAGCTCCCATGAGAAGAATAGTCACAGAAGGAGGAAAGAAAATGGCAGGGATATGGGGAAAGGGTGGGGGAGCGGGACTAACTGGATTGTTCTTCGAAAGAGCCGGTGCAGACTCGATGGGCTGAATGGCCTCCTTCTGTGCTGTACTACTCTATGATTCTATGATACTTGGCGATGTATGGCAGGGCCACGTCAAGGCAAACAAAGGCTTACTCAAAGTACGCTATCCCCAGTCTGGGAAGATTGGTTTCTGATGGCATGTGTGTACAATTTAAAACTCTTCTTTTCCAAATCAAAAAGAAAACATGGGCTACCCGTGCATTGAGGCATGAATGCACTCTACCACAAAGTGACAGAATGCAGATTCCTGCCCATAATCCTCCACTTGCTGAGTTACCAGTCCCGGCCATGCCAGCATGGGAAGCTGGTGATCAGGCACTGGGCACTACCCGCAGGCCACTCATTCACCTCCTGGCGGCTGATTTCATACCAACACCAGCAGAAGCAGGCCCGGGAGCAGCTCACCCATCTGCCAACTTAGCCAGCGCCAGCAGGTGAATCAGTGAGGGTGAGAAAATGGCTTAAAAAGAAAATTCCACGCAGAGATAAAACGCTGGCTTTTGACGTCTGTTTTTAAAGAGTGATTGAACAGAAAAGATCCAGTTTCTTCAGATGGGATGCAACGGTTTGCAGTCAAAATAAAGCATGCAGGAGACTCAGCTCAGGTTTAGCTTCTGAATCGGTTCTGCTGCATTCTCACCTCAAGCTCCACAAGGTTACCAACGCACTCTGTATTTGCTGCCGGAGGTAACTGGTGCCATTCCACCTGTAACTCAGGTGAGTCAATAGGATGAAGGTCCCTGATCCTGTAAACAAGTGAACTCGATGTTACTGAATGGAACTGCAGAATATGAAACCGATATTTAAAAGGAGGAAGACAGGGCCTGCAGATGCCTCGAGATTCTTGAGCAAGAGAACAGAAATGCCCACTTTAACACTAAGATTTGTTCCTTCATGTTGGTGTTTATCCTTCACACGAGCAGCAATGTTCCCGCTAATTTTTGTTTGCGTGCGCGGCCCCTTTAAGGGGTGCGCGGCCCCTTTAAGGGGTGCATGGCCCATTCAAATGACCGCGCATGCTCGGTTTTTTCCATTATAACGGCGTTGAGCGGCCTGCGCGGGACCTGCAATCATCGCGGGGCCGCACAGCTTAAAGGGAACACCGACGAGCATTATCCCAATCCCATGTGCCTGCTCTGTTCCCTTTAACCTCTTTCCTTCAACCACCTCGCTAACCTATTCTTAAATGTTGACATAGCATCTTACAGCACAGCAGGAGGCCATTCGGCCCATCATGCCTGTGCCGGCTCTTTGAACGAGCTCTCCAATTAGTCCCACTCTCCCCCCTGCTCTTTCCCCCGTAGCCCTGTGAATTTTTCCTCTTCAAGTATTTATCCGATTCCCCTTTTGAAAGTTACTATTGAATCTGCTCCCACCGCCCTTTCAGGCAGCGCGTTCCAGATCACAACAACTCGCTGCGTTAAAAACAAATTCTCCTCATCTCCCTCTCTGGTTCGTTTGCCTTAAATCTGTCCCTTCAATCACTAATTCCGAGTGAAAATATTTTTCTTGCTCTCCGTCTAAATCTCTGACCTTTAATCGTATAGCTAGGTACCCTGGTTCTAGGCCACTGTCCTATCCCCTCATATATGAAACTCGATCAAATCACCCCTTAATCTCAAAAGCAAGATACTGCAGATGCTGGAAATCTGAAATAAAAACAGAAAATGTTGGAAATACTCAGCAGGTCAGGCAGCATCTGTGGAGAGAGAAACAGTTAACGTTTCAGGTCGATGACCTTTTGTCAGAACTGGACAAAGTTGGAGATGTAACAGATTTTAAGCAAGTGCAGGGGCAGGGAAAGGGGGGAGGGGAGGATAGAACAAAAGGGAAGGTCTGTGATAGGGTGGAAGGCAGGAGAGATTAAATGACAAAAGGGATGATGGTGTGAGGCAAAAGGAGATGGTAATGGGACAAGTAAAGAAACAAAAGATGGGTCTAGAGGAGGTGGAAATGGGAATAGCAGAATCATCATCAACAGCTGCCATCTGAAAAAATAGGGGCAAAGGTTATGGTCTGAAATTGTTGATCTCAATGTTGAGTCCAGAAATCTCCTCTGTTCTAAAGAAAACAGTCCCAATTGTTGTAAGTCTTATTGGAACACGAGTGTGGAGTAAACCTTCAGCAGTTGAAGAATAGTCGAATACTATTACAGGAAACGCTTTGGTATCCGGCACCGATGGGACCGGGATGGTGCCGGTTGATTAAAAATTCCGGATAACGGAGAGGTATATCTAACAAGGCTATTTTTAACAAACAAAAATAAAAAAAAATCAAGAAATGTGCAGTATAATTGGGTACTCCCCGACAGAATGTTGTGTTAAATGGATGGTGGAAGATGCTTGATTAAGTACAGTACTGCCAGTTGAGGGTAATCCATAACTCTTTAATTACTTAACAGTAAAACAAAACTTATAAACAACTGTATACTGTAGTTTTCGGAGTATGAATTCTGCCGGTTATTAGATAGTTCCGGATATTTAAGAACATAAGAACATAAGAAATAGGAGCAGGAGTAGGCCAATCGGCCCCTCGAGCCTGCTCCGCCATTCAATAAGATCATGGCTGATCTGATCCAACCTCAACTCTAAAGAACACAAGAAGTAGGAGCAGGACCAGGCCACTCGGCCCGCTCCGCCACCCACAGGGCCTTGACCGATCCGAACTCAAACTCACGTCCAATTTCCAGCCCGCTCCCCGTAACCCCTAATTCCCTTTACTTCTAGGAAACGGTCTATTTCTGTTTTAAATTTATTTAATGATGTAGCTTCCACAGCTTCCTGGGGTAGCAAATTCCACAGACCCACTACCCTCTGAGTGAAAAAGTTTCTCCTCATCTCAGTTTTGAAAGAGCAGCCCCTTATTCTAAGATTATGCCCCCTAGTTCTAGTTTCACCCATCCTTGGGAACATCCTCACCGCGTCCACCCAATCAAGCCCCTTCACAATCTTATATGTTTCAATAAGATCGCCTCTCATTCTTCTGAACTCCAATGAGTAGAGTCCCAATCTACTCAACCTCTCCTTGTATGTCCACCCCCTCATCCCCGGAATTAACCGAGTGAACCTTCTTTGTACTGCCTCGAGAGCAAGTATGTCTTTTAGGTGCCGTTTAAACGAGAGTTTCCTGTACATCGGATATACGGCACAGAAACAGGCCATTTGGCCCAACCAGTCCATGCTGGCGTTTATGCTCCACTCGAGCCTCCTCCTGTCTTTCCTCATCTAAATCTATCAGCATAACCCTCTATTCCCTTCTCCCTCATATGCTTATCTAAACGCCACTTAAATGCATCTATACCATTCGCTTCAACCACTCCCTGTGGTAGCGAGTTCCACATTCTCACCACTCTCTGGGTAAAGAAGTTTCTTCTGAATTCCCTATTGGATTTCTTGATGACTATCTTATATTGATGGCCTCTAGTTATGCTCTTCCCCACAAGTGGAAACACTCTCTCTCTGTATCCACTCTAACAAAACTTTTCATAATTTTAAAAGACTTCTATTTGGTCACCCCTCAGCCTTCTTTTTTCAAGAGAAAAGAGACCCAGCCTGTTCATCCTTTCCTGATATTGCATTTGTGGGTATTCGTTTGTATAAATTAAAGGATATTTGTGATCATTAATTCTATATGCACAGAACTGGTAACAGAAAACTAGTGTGTTTGACTGCTGCACTGAATAGGCCATGACAAAAGTTATGCAACCAGCAAATCCGAAGAATGTTGCAAACATCCAAAACCGATGGTTACGTAAACGCCCGTCAAAGTCCAGTCTTTCAAAACACAAAGACTAGAGGAGAACGGAGCAAAAATCAATTAAAATCAAAATAAACGATACACCGTTTGTAAATTTCTTGTCAATTGCACCCACGCCGCCCCGCCCCCCAAGCACTTACCTGCCAAGTCATAAAACTTCTCGGTTTGCAGAATGCTCGCTGCAGCCCAGAGAACCCACTGAATGCTCAAATCTATCACCGCGCACTTAACCAGGATATTGCCCATGCCTGACCCGCACCAAACTGAGAGCCCGGCCAGTGTCTGCCAACGCCTGTCAATCAAGAGTCCGCTGTCACTCACAGAACGGAAGTACCGCTCCAACCCTTCGTCTGCGAGGAAGGGGGCTGTTCTTTTTGTGCCTTTTTGCATGGTCGAGCAAGCAGATTGACCGCGCATGATATCGAATGCAGTACCCAGTAAATACAATTCATTACAATCCAAGGAAGAAATTAGCGCATGTTGAGTTTAGGAATTGTGGTCTATCTTGCAGAATTGTCGCGCAATTTCTGCTATGTAATTACAGAAAGGTAACCGATGCATTAATACTGCACTGTAAAATATGTTTTAACACTGCAACCCTGATTCATAAACTAAAGAAAACCCATTATAAACGTTGTATAATACATTGCACTGCAATCCCCATCTGGAGGGGCGGGGCCTGGACATTGGCGTGTGCTGTCAGTTTCCTGGAATTCTGACGAAGGGTCATCGACCTGAAACGTTAACTCTGTTTCTCTCTCCAGGGATGCTGCCTGGCCTGCTGAGTTTTTCCAGCGTTTTCTGTTGTTATTTCGGATTTCCTGCATTCGCAGTATTTTGCTATTGTGTCCTGGAATTCTTTGCCTGACAATATATTAAGTAAGACTTGCATTTCTATAGCACCTTTCACTACCACCTAACATCCCAAAGCAGTACTTTTTTGAAACTGCTGTAATGCAGGAAACACAGCAACCAATTTGCACACAGCAAGATCCCACAAACAGCAATGTGATAATGACCAGATCATCTGTTTTAGTGATGTTGGTTGAGGGATAAATATTGGCCCCAGGACACCAGGGAGAACTCCCCTGCTCTTCTTCAAAATAGTGCCATGAGATCTTTTACATCCACCTGAGAGAGCAGACAGGGCCTCGGTTTAACATCTCATCCGAAAGACGGCACCTCTGACACTGCAGCACTCCACTGGAGTGTCAGCCTAGATTTTGTGCTCAAGTCCCTGGAGTGGGACTATGAACCCACGACCTTCTGACTCAGAGGCGAGGGTGCTACCCACTGAGCCACGGCTGACCTGAAAAGAAGTTAATTCAATCTTCTTTAAACCTATTGCTTCTCCTTATATGCATGCTATAACTTGACTCTCAGAATGGCTTACCACTCTGGACAAATTTTAAACTTTCCGACTTATTGGTCGATGTGCCTATTCAAAAAGAAGAATTTCTTAAACCTACTAATGGATCTTCCGGGGTGCTATTTATGGATAAAATAATGAATGAGAATAATTGAGTGAATTAAAAAAAAAATGCCTCTCACCCATCCTACTTGTAACCTTGATTCAGAAACTTAATGCAATTCTATCAAATTTTACAGATAATAAATACTAAACTAGCAGGGGAAGGGCAGCCAAGGAACTACAGAAGGACCTAGCAGTAAACAATTTAAAGTGGCTACAATCCTGGCAAGCTATATATTCCCACAACAAAATATTTAAACACAGAAGCCTGTATTTTCTGATCAGTGTTATTTTAAATGAGTTGCTGCTGGGGTTAAAGTTATTTCGATTGGAAATTCTAGGCTAGGGTCTCTTTTGAAATGAAACTGGAGAGGGCTCTGATTTGTCATATTCACATTAGCTTTTGTGAAGGTGAAATATCTCAGTGCTGGGAAATGGAACACTTTCCCCACTCAGTATCAGCGTTAAAGACCTGCATTTCTATAGCGCCTTTCACAACCTCAGGACGCCCCAAAGCGCTTTACAGCCAATGAAGTACTTTTTGAAGTGTAGTCACTGTTGTAATGTAGGAAACATGGGACCTAATTTGCACACAGCAAGCTCCCACAAACAGCAATGCAATAATGACCAGATCATCTGTTTTAGTGGTTGAGGGATAAATATTGGCCAGGAGAACACCACTGCTCTTCTTCAAATAGTGCCATGGGATATCTTACATCCACCTGAGAGTGCAGATTGGGCCTAGTTTAACTTCTCATCTGAAAGACAGCACCTCTGACAATGCACTGGGAGTGTCAGTCTGGATTATGTGTTCAAGTCTCTGGAGTGGGGACTTGAACCCACAACTTTCTGACTCAGACACAGGAGTGCTACCACTGAGTCACAGCTGACATGGCTGGATGATGAAAGAGGAGTTTATTAGGGGACAGTAAAGTCAGGTGTGACCAAAGAAGGTGCTATATCTGCACCCATTATTAGCTCAGAGACCCTGGACACTCCTACCTGGGCATATCAGAGGAGATGTGTCCTCGCCATCTTTAGGAACATAGGAACAGGAGGCCCCTCGAGCCTGTTCCGCCACTCAATTAGATCTTTGCTTTGCAGGAGAGGCTGTCACTGAGCTAAGTCATCTGCCCCAAGCTGTCCTGCAGACAACTCCTACAACAGGGTCGGCTCTTCCCATAGCTGTGAGGGTCACCTACCACATTAAACTTTGATGCCACTGGATCCTTCCAAGCCACCATAGGGGACACCTGCCAAGTTAGCACATCAGCTAGCCACAGATGCATCAAATAAGTGACGGACACAATACTTGAAAGGGACACCATCATCGCTTTCCCTACGGAAAGGAGGCATCAGCTGCACAGGATACAGAACTTTTGCCAAGCTGGGATTCCAGAGTGCAGGGCATCGCAGATGGCAGCCACGTGGCATCAGGGCTTCTCACATCAACCCCAAAGCTTACATCAGCACTGCCCCTCCGACAGTGCGGCGCTCCCTCAGTACCGCCCCTCCGACAGTGCGGGTCTCCCTCAGTACTGCCCCTCCGACAGTGCGGCGCTCCCTCAGTACTGCCCCTCCGACAGTGCGGCGCTCCCTCAGTACTGCCCCTCCGACAGTGCGGGGCTCCCTCAGTACCGCCCCTCCGACAGTGCGGCGCTCCCTCAGTACTGCTCCTCCGACAGTGCTGCGCTCCCTCAGTACTGCCCCTCCAACAGTGCGGCGCTCCCTCAGTACCGCCCCTCCGACAGTGCGGCGCTCCCTCAGTACTGCCCCTCCGACAGTGCGGCGCTCCCTCAGTACTGCCCCTCCGACAGTGCGGCGCTCCCTCAGTACTGACCCTCCGACAGTGTGGCGCTCCCTCAGTACCGCCCCTCCGACAGTGCAGCGCTCCCTCAGTACTGCCCCTCCGACAGTGCGACTCTCCCTCAGTACCACCCCCCGACAGTGCGGTGCTCCCTCAGTACTGACCCTCCGACAGTGCGGCGCTCCCTCAGTACCGCCCCTCCGACAGTGTGGCGCACCCTCAGTACTGCCCCTCCAACAGTCCAGCGCTCCCTCAGTACTGCCCCCAACAGTGCGGCGCTCCCTCAGTACTGCCCCCAACAGTGTAGCGCTCCCTCAGAACCACCCCTCCGACAGTGCGGCGCTCCCTCAGTACTGCCCATCTGACAGTGCAGCGCTCCCTCAGTACTGCCCCTCCGACAGTGCAGCGCTCCCTCAGTACCGCCCCTCTGACAGTGCAGCGCTCCTTCAGTACTGCCCCTCCGACAGTGCAGCGCTCCCTCAGTACCGCCCCTCCGACAGTGCAGCGCTCCCTCAGTTCCGCCCCTCCGACAGTGCGGTGCTCCCTCAGTACTGCCCCTCCGACAGTGCGGCGCTCCCTCAGTACTGCCCCTCCGACAGTGCGGCGCTCCCTCAGTACCGCCCCTCCGACAGTGCGGCGCTCCCTCAGTACCGCCCCTCTGACAGTGCGGCGCTCCCTCAGTACCGCCCCTCCGACAGTGCGGCACTCCCTCAGTACCGCCCCTCCAACAGTGCGGCGCTCCCTCAGTACCGCCCCTCCGACAGTGCGGCGCTCCCTCAGTACTGCCCGACAGTGCGGCGCTCCCTCAGTACTGCCCCTCTGACAGTGCGGCGCTCCCTCAGTACTGCCCGACAGTGCAGCGCTCCCTCAGTACCGCCCCTCCGACAGTGCGGCGCTCCCTCAGTACCGCCCCTCCGACAGTGCGGCGCTCCCTCAGTACCGCCCCTCCGACAGTGCGGCGCTCCCTCAGTACCGCCCCTCCGACAGTGCGGCGCTCCCTCAGTACCGCCCCTCCAACAGTGCGGCGCTCCCTCAGTACCGCCCCTCCGACAGTGCGGCGCTCCCTCAGTACCGCCCCTCCGACAGTGCGGCGCTCCCTCAGTACCGACCCTCCGACAGTGCGGCGCTCCCTCAGTACTGCCCCTCTGACAGTGCAGCGCTCCCTCAGTACCGGCCCTCCGACAGTGCAGACAGTGAGCCACAGCTGAGGGTTGAATCAGAAGGATGTGTCTGAGGATTCTGGACAATGCAGGGTTAATGTTTCAGGGTGTGTGTCTGTGTATTTGCCACGCATTTTAAATTGCAAATCCTGCCCCCAACCAATTTGCAGTTTTATGACATGCAGCCTGCAGATTGGGGAATTTTCTTTAAGCAGAACTCTCCTCATTCTCCCTGTCCCTCTTTTATTAAATCCCTTCCTGTAAATTGCATTGCAGTTGCATCATGCTTATGCTGCACCTTCTTGAGTCATGGGGATTGGTTACTGGCCCGGCCCCTCCGGGCTGTCAATCAAACAGCCCGGCTGTCAATCAAAGGCCAGCTCCCGCCCCCATCCTTACCCCCTGCGCCGCTGCCATTGGTTGGCGGGGACTGGGCGGTGGCGCTGATTGGCCCGCCCGCGCCGTCAATCACCGCCTCCCCGGGACTCGCCGGCTGCAGCGCAAGGGGGAATGCCCAGGCATATCCGACTCGCCAGAACTCGAACAATGTGGAAAATGAAATCTCAGCTCTCCCCAAGAAATCAGCTGCAGATCCGCAAGTGGCCCCATCTAAACCACCAATGCAACGCCACAGTAAGTCTGGTCCCTTTGTTTAATACTGAAAATGTTTTTTTTTAATTATATACGTTATAAATTAAATTAATCTCCCTTTTCTTACTTAACCCCTTTGTCTCTCTTCTGTCTCCTCCACTCCGTTCAATTTATTTTCCCCATGCCTCCTCCCTTAACTTTTACCTTTCAAGCAGAATTATGTCTCTTTTAACTTTTTTTAAATTCGTTTTATGGGATGTGGGTGTCCCCGGTAAGGTCAGTATTTATTGCCTGTCCTCTAATCGCCCTTGAGAAGGAGGTGGTGAGCCGCCTTCTTGAACCGCTGCAGTCCGTGTGGTGAAGGTGGCCCCACAGTGCTGTTAGGGAGGGAGTTCCAGGATTCTGACTCAGTGACGATGAAAGAACGGCCGATATATTTCCGAGTCAGGATGGTGTGTGACTTGGAGGGGAACTTGGAGGTGGCGGTGTTCCCATGCGCCTGCTGCCCTTGTCCTTCTAGGTGGAAGAGGTCGCGGGTTTGGGAGGTGCTGCCGAAGGAGCCTTGGCGAGTTGCTGCAGTGCATCTTGTAGATGGTACACCCTGCAGCCACGGTGCGCCGGTGGTGGAGGGAGTGAATGTTTAAGGTGGTAGTGGAGGAGAAGCATCCGGGAAGGCGCCGAACACCTCGAATCTCTTCGCCGGGAGCAAGCGGAAGCCAAGCGCAGGCAGCCCAAGCACCCCACCCACCCGCCCCTTCAACCATCGTCTGCCCCACCTGTGACAGAGACTGTAGGTCCTGCATTGGACTCATCAGTCACCTGCGAACTAATTTTTAATGTGGAAGCAAGTCATCCTCGGTTCCGAGGGACTGCCTAAGAAGAAGGGATGGGGTGCCAATCAAGCGGGCTGCTTTGTCCTGGATGGTGTCGAGCTTCTCGAGTGTTGTCGGAGCTGCAACTCATCCAGGCAAGTGGAGCGTATTCCATCACACTCCTGACTTGTGCCTTGTAGATGGTGGAAAGGCCTTTGGGGAGTCAGGAGGTGAGTCACTCGCCGCAGAATACCCAGCCTCTGACCTGCTCTTGTTGCCACAGTATTTATGTGGCTGGTCCAGTTAAGTTTCTGGTCAATGGTGACCCCCCTCCAGGATGTTGATGGTTAGGTTTATTTTTTAATTAATGCTATCAAATGTGCGAAATGAAATATATTGCGACTGCTGGCTCCAAATACGAATTAATATTCAGTTCGGTTCAGTCCGCAAGCGTGACCCCGAGCTTCCGGTCGCCTGTCGTTTTAATTCTCCGCTCCTGCTCGCACTCTGACCTCGGCCTCTGACACTGTTCCAGTGAAGCGCAGTGGGAGGAGAGTGGGGGGCGGGGCGGTCGGAGGAGGGGGTTGGGGGTTGGGGGAAGGCGGGGGCGTTTATGTGATGGAACCTCCCAGAATACGGCCCGACTAAGTTGTCAACCCAAAGTCCTCTTTTGAGATGGCCCGAGTGACCCCCCCCCCTCGCTCTTATTCTCAAGGTCGTTAACCTTTAACCCTCCGAGATCGGGACACGTCGCTGAGGCAGAACGGCCAGTGGCGGTACCGCAATGGAACAAAGCAATTAAAGAAAGGAACTCGCATTCCTCACGGCCTCCGGACATCCCAAAGCGCTTTACAGCCAATGAAGTGCTTTTTTTGAAGTGTAGTCACTGTTGTAATGTAGGAAACGCGGCAGCCCAATTGCGCACAGCAAGCTCCCACAAAACAGCAACGTGATAAATGAAAAAGTTCCCACCGGCCGCTATTTCGAAGAAGAGCAGGGGAGTTCTCCCCCGGCGTCAAAATTCCCTTGATTTTGGGAAAAGTCCCAGCGGATTGGAAAAATCGCCCTTATTCAAGAAAGGAGGGAGACAGAAAGCAGGAAACTATAGGCCAGTTAGCCTAACGTCTGTCATTGGCAAAATGCTCGAATCCATTATTAAGGAAGTAGTAGCAGGGCATTTAGAAAATCATAATACAATCAAGCAGAGTCAACATGGTTTTATGAAAGGGAAATCGTGTTTGACAAATCTATTAGAGTTCTTTGAGGAGGTAACGAGCAGGGTGGATAAAAGGGAACCAGTAGATGTAGTGTATTTGGATTTCCAAAAGGCATTCGACAAGCTGCCACATAAAAGATTACTGCATAAGATAAGAGCGCATGGTGTTGGAGATAATATATTAGATTGGATAGAGGATTGGCTAACTAACAGACAACAGAGAGTCGGGATAAATGGGTCATTTTCAGGATGGCAATCTGTAACTAGTGGGGTGCCGCAGGGATCAGTGCTGGGGCCTCAACTATTTTCAATCTATATTAATGACTTGGATGAAGGGAAGCGAGTGTATTGTAGCCAAATTTGCGGATGATACAAAGATAGGTGGGAAAGCAAGTTGTGAGGAGGACATAAAGAGTCTGCAAAGGGATATAGATAGGTTAAGTGAGTGGGCAAGAATTTGGCAGATGGAGTATAATGTGGGAAAATGTGAGGTTATCCACTTTGGTAGGAAGACTAGAAAAGAAAAATATTATTTAAATGGAGAAAGACTACAGAATGTGGCGGTACAAAGAGATCTGGGGGTCCTCTTACATGAAACACAGCAAGTTAACATGCAGGTGCAGCAAGTAATTAGGAAGGCAAATGGAATGTTGGCCTTTATTCCAAGGGGGATGGAGTATAAAAGTAGGGAAGTCTTGCTAAAACTGTACGGGGCGCTGGTGAGACCACACCTGGAGTACTGCGGACAGGTTTGCTCCCCTTATTTAAGGAAGGATATACTTGCATTGGAGGCAGTTCAGAGAAGGTTCACCAGGTTGATTCCCGGGATGAAGGGGTCGTCTTATGAGGAAAGGTTGAGCAGGTTGGGCCTATACTCATTGGAGTTTAGAAGAATGAGAGGTGATCTTATTGAATCATATAAGATTCTGAGGGGGTTGGACAGGGTGGATGCTGAGAGGATGTTTCCCCTCGTGGGGGAATCTAGAACGAGGGGGCATAGTTTCAGAATAAGGGGGCACCCATTTCAGACGGAGATGAGGAGGAATTTCCTCTCTGAGGGCGGTGAATCTGTGGAATTCTCTACCCCAGAGAGCTGTGGAGGCTGAGTCATTGAATATATTCAAGGCTGAGATGGACAGATTTTTGAGCAACAGGGGAGTCTAGGGTTATGGGGGAACAGGCAGGAAAGTGGAGTTGGGGCTAAAATCGGATGAGCCACGATCTCATTAAATGGCGGAGCAGGTTCGAGGGGCCGAATGGCCTGCTCCTGCTCCTATTTCTTATGTCCTGGGGGTCAATATTTATCTCTCGACCAACATCACTAAAAAACAGATGATCTGGTCATTTATCACATCGCTGTTTGTGGGAGCTTGCTGTGCGCAAATTGGCCTCCGCGTTTCCTACATTACAACAGTGACTCCACTTCAAAATATGTACTTCATTGTCTGTAAAGCGCATCGGGACGTCCTGAGGTGGTGAAAGGCGCCGGAGAAATGCAAGTCTTCCTTTCTTTGATCTCAGCCAGGCAGAGGTTGGGGTACGGGGGGGAGAGGGAGTGTGACGATAATTTGCCACTGAACCCCTTGGGTTAGGGATCGTTACACTCCAGCAACGCACGTGCGAGAGTAGAGCAGAGGATCGCCCTCAGTGTCCGCAGACCCCAGTGATTGGAGACGTCGCCTTCGAGGTTGGAGGGGGGGTGGGGGGAGGCCCAGAAAAAATTAATTCTCTCAGTTTGAGAAATGGAACAAAGACTTTGTTTTTGCTAATTAAATATCGATCCTTCCGCAGATCTTGAGAAGACGAACAACCTGTGTGTGGACAACGTGATGAAAGGTATGACCAACCTCCCCTCTCCTTCCTCTTCACCATCGCCACCTGTTCCATGTCTCGTCGGGGCTCCCAGCTCACCAGCAAAAGAATGTTTCAATCGAGTGAGGAAGTCTTGCCGCAGTTGTACAGGGCGTTGGTGAGACAACACACCTGGAGCACTGCGCACAGTTTTGGCCTCCTTGCCTGAGGAAGGACATACTTGCCTTGAGAGGGAGTGCAACGAAGGTTCACCAGACTGGTTCCTGGGATGAGAGGGCTGTCCGATGAGGTTGGGGGTAATGTGTTAGCATGGATTGAGGTTTGGTTAACGGACAGAAAACAGAGAGTAGGAATAAACGGGTCATTTTCGGGAACGGCGGGCTGTAACTAGTGGGGTGCCGCAAGGATCAGTGCTTGGGCCTCCGCTATTTACAATCTACATCAATGACTTGGATGAGGGACCAGTGTAATATGTCCAAGTTTGCTGATGATGCAAAGCTGGGTGGGAATGTAAGTTGTGAGGAGGATGCAAAGTGGCTGCAAAGGGATATCG
>JASTWF010000036.1:684714-734116 GCA_030390025.1 Squalus acanthias | reverse complement strand
CCCTCGAGCCTGTTACATTAGGAACAGGAGGAGGCCATTTAGCCCCCCTCGAGCCTGTTCCGCCATTCACTCTGATCACGTCTGATCTGCACCTCAACTCCACTTGCCCGCCTTTTCTCCGTACCCCTCGATACCCTTAACCTGCACAAACCTATCGGTCTCCCTCTTTAAAGCTCCAAATGACCCCCTAACAGCCACAGCCTATTGGGAGGAGAGATCGAACGAACTGCAATGCAGCGCCTAATTTCCTGCTGTACCTGACCTGAGAGTGCTTGGCGGGGTGGCGGGGCGGGGTCTGGGGGCTGCAACATGTGGGAAATTGAAATGTTGCACGCCGCGTTTCTCTCGGGGTTGGCGCCGTGTCCTTAACGCAAGGAGAAGGTCTGACGTCGCGGTTTGCCGTTAATTTTTTCGGTTTATGGTCTGGCAAGAAGGTTTCTGCTTTCGGCAGATTAAGCCGCTGGAGCTCTTTCTCTCTCTCTTTATTTTTTTTTTAAACTTGTGTTTCGGAGTGTCCGCGATGACTGTTCTCCACCGCAGGCTGTGTGTGTGTAGCAGTGCTGGAATTCACCCAGCCCCCCTTTGTTCCGTTCCTTTATGCCTTTGTGGTTTTCAGGCTTAAACCTGCACTCGCACACTATTTTTATAATTGAAAAAAAATAGTTGAAGCGGTCAGGTCTGGTCGGGTCACAGGCGAGTGCTGGTGAGCCGAGCAGCGATGTCCGTCCCTGGTGCGACCCTCTGTATATTAGCACTGTGCTCGTGTCCCACCTTGACATAGTCATGCAAGTGTGGCTTTATAGTGGAGGTGTGGTGTGTTGGACAGCTTTCTTTGCTCTTGTTACGTCTCGTTACTTTAAGCGGCAGATTACACGCACGCTCAGTTGTCGTAATGCATTATCGGGACTTTTTTTTAAATTCGTTCGTGGGATGTGGGCGTCGCTGGCAAGGATAGAGAACTGGTTGGCAGACAGGAAGCAAAGAGTTGGAATAAACGGGTCTTTTTCCGAGTGGAAGGCAGTGACAAGTGGGGTACCGCAGGGATCGGTGCTAGGACCCCCCGCTATTCACAATATATATTAATGATCTAGGCGAGGGAACTAGATGTGATATCTCCAAGTTTGCAGACGACACAAAGCTGGGTGGGCGTGTGTGCTGCGAGGAGGATGCAGAGAAACTACAGTGTGATTTGGACAGGTTGGGTGATTGGGCAGATGCAGTATAATGTGGATAAATGCGAGGTTATCCACTTTGGTGGCAAAAACAGGAAGCAGATTATTATCTGAACGGCAATAGATTGGGAAAAGGGGTAAGCCATTTAGGACAGAGATGAGGAGGAATTTCTTCACCCAGTGAGTGGTGAACCTGTGGAATTCTCTACCACAGAAGGCAGTTGAGGCCAATTCATTAAATATATTCAAGAAGGAGTTAGATATATTTCTTAAGGCTAAAGGGATCAAGGGATATGGGGAGAAGGCAGGGACAGGGTACTGAATTTGGATGATCAGCCATGATCTCATCGAATGGCGGAGCAGGCTCGAGGGGCCAAATGGCCTACTCCTGCTCCTATCTTCTGTGTTTATCGGCCATTCCTGGTCGCCCCTTGAGAAGGTGGTGGTGAGCCGCCTTCTTGAACCGCTGCAGTCCCATGTGGTGAAGGTGCTCCCTCAGTGCTGTTAGGGAGGGAGTTCCAGGATATTGACCCAGCGACGATGAACGGCCGATATATTTCCAAGTCGGGATGGTGTGTGTGACTTGGAGGTGGAACTTGGAGGTGGCGGTGTTCCCATCCGCCTGCTGCACTTGTCCTTCTAGGTGGAAGAGGTCGCGGGTTTGGGAGGTGCTGCCGAAGAAGCCTTGGCGAGTTGCTGCAGTGCATCTTGTAGATGGTACACACTGCAGCCACGGTGCGCCGGTGGTGGAGGGAGTGGATGTTTAAGGTGGTGGATGGGGTGCCGATCAAGCGGGCTGCTTTGTCCTGGATGGTGTCGAGCTTCTTGAGTGTTGTCGGAGCTGCAACTCATCCAGGCAAGTGGAGAGTGTTCCACCACACTCCTTACTTGTGCCTTGTAGAAGGTGGAAAGGCTTTGGGGAGTCAGGAGGTGAGACACTCGCCGCAGAATACCCAACCTCCCCCTGACCTGCTCTTGTAGCCACAGTATTTATGTGGCTGGTCCAGTTAAGTTTCTGGTCAATGGTGATCCCCAGGAGGTTGATGGTGGGGAATTCGGCGATGATAATGCCGTTGAATGTCAAGGGGGAGGTGGTTAGACCCGCGCTTGTTGGAGATAGTCATTGCCCGGCACTTGTGTGGCGCGAATGTTACCTGCCACTTATCAGCCCAAGCCTGAATGTCGTCAAGATCTTGCTGCATGCGGGCATGGACTGCTTCATTATCTGAGGAGTTGCGAATGGCACGGAACTTCCTTAGGTAAGGAGACCAAAACTGTACACAGCACTCCAGGTGTGGTCTCACCAGGGCCCTATATAATTGCAGTAAGACGTCTTTACTCTTGTACTCAAATCCTCTTGTAATAAAGGCCAACATACCATTTGCTTTCCTAATTGCTTGCTGTACCTGCATGCTGAGGGTGGGAAGGATGAAAGAAGGTGGGAGAGAGAGAGAAGAATTTGGGTTTAAAAGAAAGTTTCCCTCCGCCCCCCCCCCACCACCGCCCGCCCCGGATTCGGAAAAAAATTATAACTCGTGCAGGAAACGTGAAGAAGAAGCTGCAAGGTTGAAACACACCTCAAACCCCCTTTTGAACACGTTCAAGCAAACAGGAAGCAGGCAGGAAGTACCAGCCGCGGCCTGTCATACTGCCTGCAATCTCTGACACAACCGGCCCCTTCGAGTCTCTGCCTCTGCTCGGGTGGGCTGTGGGCCATCTTCCCCCCCCCCGCCCTGCCCTCCCCTCGATCTATAAAACAACAGCAAAACAGAAAAGTACGCAGCGAAGACGAGTTAACGTTGTCGGGACCGGGGCTCGAACCCACGGCCCCACCGACCCAGAGGCGAGAGTTGCCACCCACTGAGCCAGGGTTGGCCTGTTTGCCAATTCTGTCGCTGAAGGGAGGTGGGGAAGGGGTAGTGGGTACAGGGGGTTGGACACTTGGGTGGTGGGGGGTGGGTAGAGTGTAGGTCTTTCTCTGCAGGTGGTTGAGCTAAGATGTGCTGAATGGCCTCGGTAGCCTGGGCGTTTTATCTTGTGATCTCCTCCGGCTCGCCCTTCGGTCTCCACATCCTCTCGACGGCGAAGCTGAGCTCGTCTGCTCTTGGCACACCTCCCAGTGGCCAAGTCAAGATCTGCTTCAATAAAAGGTGGGGAGCAGGCTGCCTGCTCTGCCATTCAATGTGATCATGGCTGATCCTCTATCTCAATACCATATTCCCGCTCTGTCCCCATACCCCTTGATGCCTTTTGTGTCTAGAAATCTATCTATCTCCTTCTTAAATATATTCAGTGACTTGGCCTCCACAGCCTTCTGTGGTAGAGAATTCCACAGGTTCACCACCCTCTGAGTGAAGACATTTCTCCTCATCTGAGTCCTAAATGTCCTGCCCCGTATCCTGAGACTGTGACCCCTCGTTCTAGACCCCCCAGCCAGGGGGAACATCCTCCCTGCATCCAGTCTGTCTAAGCCCTGTCAGAATTTTATACGTTTCAATGAGATCCCCTCTCATTCTTCTAAACTCTAGTGAATACAGGCCTAGTCGACCCAATCTCTCCTCATACGACGGTCCTGCCATCCCAGGAATCAGTCTGGTGAACCTTCGCTGCACTCCCTCTATGGCAAGTATATCCTTTCTTGGGTAAGGAGACCAAAACTGCACACAGTACTTCAGGTGTGGTCTCACCAAGACCCTGTATAACTGTAGTGAGACATCCTTGCTCCTGTACTCACATCCTCTTGCAATGAAGGCCAACATGCCATTTGCCTTCCTAACTGCTTGCTGCACCTGCATGTTTGGTTTTAGTGACTAGTGTACAAGGACACCCAGGTCCCTTTGTACATCAACATTTCCCAATCTATCACCATTTAAATAATACTCTGCCTTTCTTTTTTTCCTACCGAAGTGGATAACTTCACATTTATCCACGTTATACTGCACCTGCCATGTCGTACATTGGGACCTAACCGAGAGGGGAGAGAAGAAGGATTTTTGATAAGGGTGCGGGGGGTTTGGAAGGGAATGTGTAGACCCGAGGAGTCCCAGTGGAGCTCGGGTTGGTTTTGGACTGTGCTGACCAGTATTAATTGAGCCCTTCCTGCTGACTAACCTGAGGAGTGCCCGGAACCGGAATGCTCTCGCGTTTCTCCAGCGCCTCTCACGAACCCCAGGAAGTCCCCAAGCGCTTCACAGCCAATGGAGTAATTTTGAGGAGGTCACTTAATACATGCTGATGATCCCAGTGCAGTACTGAGGGAGCGCCGCACTGTCGGAGGGGGCGGTACTGAGAGAGCGCCGCACTGTCGGAGGGGGCGGTACTGAGGGAGCGCCGCACTGTCGGAGGGGCAGTACTGAGGGAGTGCCGCACTATCGGAGGGGGCGGTACTGAGAGAGCGCCGCACTGTCGGAGGGGGCGGTACTGAGAGAGCGCCGCACTGTCGGAGGGGCGGTACTGAGGGAGCGCCGCACTGTCGGAGGGGCAGTACTGAGGGAGCGCCGCACTGTCGGAGGGGGCGGTACTGAGAGAGCGCCGCACTGTCGGAGGGGGCGGTACTGAGGGAGCGCCGCACTGTCGGAGGGGCAGTACTGAGGGAGCGCCGCACTATCGGAGGGGGGCGGTACTGAGAGAGCGCCGCACTGTCGGAGGGGGCGGTACTGAGAGAGCGCCGCACTGTCGGAGGGGCGGTACTGAGGGAGCGTCGCACTGTCGGAGGGGCGGTACTGAGGGAGCGCCGCACTGTCGGAGGGGCAGTACTGAGGGAGCGCTGCACTGTCGGAGGGGGCAGTACTGAGGGAGCCCCGCACTGTCGGAGGGGCAGTACTGAGGGAGCCACGCACTGTCGGAGGGGCAGTACTGAGGGAGCCCCGCACTGTCGGAGGGGCAATACTGAGGGAGCGCCGCACTGTCGGAGTGGCAGTACTGAGGGAGCGCCGCACTGTCGGAGGGGCAGTACTGAGGGAGCGCTGCACTGTCGGAGGGGCAGTACTGAGGGAGAGCCGCACTGTCGGAGGGGCAGTACTGAGGGAGCGCCGCACTGTCGGAGGGGCAGTACTGAGGGAGCGCCGCACTGTCGGAGGGGCAGTACTGAGGGAGCGCTGCACTGTCGGAGGGGCAGTACTGAGGGAGCGCTGCACTGTCGGAGGGGGCGGTACTGAGGGAGCGCCGCACTGTCGGAGGGGCAGTACTGAGGGAGCGCCGCACTGTCGGAGGGGCGGTACTAAGGGAGCGCCGCACTGTCGGAGGGGCGGTACTGAGGGAGCGCTGCACTGTCGGAGGGTCAGTACTGAGAGAGCACCGCACTGTCGGAGGGTCAGTACTGAGGAAGTGCCGCACTGTCGGAGGGGCAGTACTGAGGGAGCGCCGCACTGGTGAGACGTCTGCCCTCTCAGGCGGACGTAAAATATCCCAGGGTCACTATTCCGAAGATGAGCGGGAGTGGGGGGGAGTTCTCTCCGTTGTTTTGGGGGCCAATATTTATCCCTCGGCCAGCATCACTAAGAAAAGATGATCTGGTCATTTATCACGTTGCTGTTTGTGGGAGCTTGCTGTGCGCAAATCGGCTGCCGGGTTTCCTCCTGCATTACAACAGCGACCGCACTTTAAAAAAAAAAGAAGTACTTCATTGGCTGTGAAAGCGCTTTGGGACGACCTGAGGTGGTGAAAGGCGCAGCAGTTCCTTCTTATGACCTCGCCATCCCACCAATTTGTCGACACAATCTAATCCCATCGTCGCCCTGCGTATGTATAAATTGACGCAGCTTAGTGACTGAGCAGAGCGCAAGAGGAACGGTTCGGCACAAGAGCCGCTCCAGTGGAAGTGGATCAGGGTGTTGAAAAAAAAAATATAGCAAGCAGTTGCGTTTCAACAGCTTGACATATCCGGAGCACGCAAGTGCAATCTCTTTGTTCCTGGACCGTGGCCAGATCGGGCGTGATAAGCTTTCACACCGAGGCCAGCCGTCTGTCGGGGGAAACGGCGATCCGTGCGTCGTCCTGCCGCTTCGAGCAGCGCTCGGACGTATTCGTGCCGTTCGGGCGCGGGGGGGGACGCAGCGAGGGTCGAGCCCCCCGAGTGAAAGCGTCCGAATAAGCGAAACAAAAAAAAGCAGAAGGGATGATTGCCCCACGGAAGATTTCGCTGGTGTCTTGGGTAAGGTGTTGCAGTTCCATGGCCGAGTTTTAATCTGGGGGCGTTTTCTTATTAATAGAACCCTTATCATATCAATAAATATCTTGAAGCCTTTTCTCCGCACCCCCCCCCCCCCCCCCCCCACCGTCAACTCCCACCCGCCACTGTGACGCGCAATCACTGTTGTGCTGGGCAGGTGCGGAAGCCATTCCATTCCATCGTTCTCCTGGCCCGGTCTCCTGCCTTGCACTCTCCATAACCATCAGCTCATCCGACACCCTCACGCTACCTCCGACGCCCCCCCCCACCCCCGATATCCAAACTCAGCCTGTTCACCCATCATCCCGCCCCTGTAACCTCCTCCAGCCTCTACAACCCTCCCTATCTCTGTAACCTCTTCCAGCCCCTACAACACTCCCTATCTCTGTAACCTCCTCCAGCCCCCTACAACCCTCCCTATCTCTGTAACCTCCTCCAGCCCCTACAATCCTCCCTATCTCTGTAACCTCCTCCAGCCCCCTACAACCCTCCCTATCTCTGTAACCTCCTCCAGCCCCCACAACCCTCCCTATCTCTGTAACCTCCTCCAGCCCCTACAACCTTCCGAGATCTATGTAACCCCCTCCAGCTCCCTACAACCCTCCCTATCTCTGTAACCTCCTCCAGCCCCCTACAACCCTCCCTATCTCTGTAACCCCCTCCAGCCCCTCCAACCCTCCCTATCTCTGTAACCTCCTCCAGCCCCCTACAACCCTCCCTGTCTCTGTAATCTCCTCCAGCTCCCTACAACCCTCCCTATCCCTGTAACATCCTCCAGCCCCTACAACCCTCCCTATCTCTGTAACCTCCTCCAGCCCCCTACAACCCACCCTATCTCTGTAACCTCCTCCAGCCCCCTACAATCCTCCCTATCTCTGTAACCTCCTACAGCCCTCCCTATCCCTGTAACCTCCTCCAGCCCCCTACATCCTCCCTATCTCTGTAACCTCCTCCAGCCCCCTACAACCCTCCCTATCGCTGTAACCTCCTCCAGCCCCCTACAACCCTCCCTATCTCTGTAACCTCCTCCAGCCCCCTACAACCCTCCCTATCACTGTAACCTCCTCCAGCCCCCTACAACCCTCCCTATCTCTGTAACCTCCTCCAGCCCCTACAAACCTTCCTATCTCTGTAACCTCCTCCAGCCCCCTACACCCCTCCCTATCTCTGTAACCTCCTCCAGCCCCCTACAACCCTCCCTATCTCTGTGACCTCCTCCAGCCCCCTACAACCCTCCCTATCTCTGTAACCTCCTCGAGCCCCCTACAACCCTCCCTATCTCTGTAACCTCCTCCAGCCCCTACAACCCTCCCTAGCTCTGTAACCTCCTCCAGCCCCCTACAACCCTCCCTATCTCTGTAACCCCCTCCAGCCCCCTACAACCCTCCCTATCTCTGTAACCTCCTCCAGCCCCCTACAACACTCTCTATCTCTGTAACCTCCTCCAGACCCCTACAACCCTCCCTATCCCTGTAACCTCCTCCAGCCCCTACAACCCTCCCTATCTCTGTAACCTCCTCCAGCCCCCTACAACCCACCCTATCTCTGTAACCTCCTCCAGCCCCCTACAATCCTCCCTATCTCTGTAACCTCCACCAGCCCCCTACAGCCCTCCCTATCCCTGTAACCTCCTCCAGCCCCCTACAACCCTCCCTATCTCTGTAACCCCCTCCAGCCCCCTACAACCCTCCCTATCTCTGTAACCTCCTCCAGCCCCCTACACCCCTCCCTATCTCTGTAACCCCCTCCAGCCCCCTACACCCCTCCCTATCTCTGTAACCTCCTCCAGCCCCCTACAACCCTCCCTATCTCTGTAACCTCCTCCAGCCCCTACAATCCTCCCTATCTCTGTAACCTCCTCCAGCCCCCTACAACCCTCCCTATCTCTGTAACCTCCTCCAGCCCCCTACAACCCTCCCTATCTCTGTAACCTCCTCCAGCCCCCTACACCCCTCCCTATCTCTGTAACTTCCTCCAGCCCCCTACAACCCTCCCTATCTCTGTAACCTCCTCCAGCCCCTACAACCCTTCCTATCTCTGTAACCTCCTCCAGCCCCTACAATCCTCCCTATCTCTGTAACCTCCTCCAGCCCCCTACAACCCTCCCTATCTCTGTGACCTCCTCCAGCCCCCTACAACCCTCCCTATCTCTGTAACCTCCTCGAGCCCTCTACAACCCTCCCTATCTCTGTAACCTCCTCCAGCCCCTACAATCCTCCCTATCTCTGTAACCTCCTCCAGCCCCCTACAACCCTCCCTATCTCTGTAACCTCCTCCAGCCCCCTACAACCCTCCCTATCTCTGTAACCTCCTCCAGCCCCCTACAACCCTCCCTATCTCTGTAACCTCCAGCCCCCTACAACCCTCCCTATCTCTGTAACATCCTCCAGCCCCTACAACACTCTCTATCTCTGTAACCTCCTCCAGCCCCCTACAATCCTCCCTATCTCTGTAACCTCCACCAGCCCCCGACAGCCCTCCCTATCCCTGTAACCTCCTCCAGCCCCCTACAACCCTCCCTATCTCTGTAACCCCCTCCAGCCCCCTACAACCCTCCCTATCTCTGTAACCTCCTCCAGCCCCCTACACCCCTCCCTATCTCTGTAACCCCCTCCAGCCCCCTACACCCCTCCCTATCTCTGTAACCTCCTCCAGCCCCCTACAACCCTCCCTATCTCTGTAACCTCCTCCAGCCCCTACAATCCTCCCTATCTCTGTAACCTCCTCCAGCCCCCTACAACCCTCCCTATCTCTGTAACCTCCTCCAGCCCCCTACAACCCTCCCTATCTCTGTAACCTCCTCCAGCCCCCTACAACCCTCCCTATCACTGTAACCTCCTCCAGCCTCTACAACCCTCCCTATCTCTGTAACCTCCTCCAGCCCCCTACAACCTTCCGAGATCTATGTAACCCCCTCCAGCTCCCTACAACCCTCCCTATCTCTGTAACCTCCTCCAGCCCCCTACAACCCTCCCTATCTCTGTAACCCCCTCCAGCCCCTCCAACCCTCCCTATCTCTGTAACCTCCTCCAGCCCCCTACAACCCTCCCTGTCTCTGTAATCTCCTCCAGCTCCCTACAACCCTCCCTATCCCTGTAACATCCTCCAGCCCCTACAACCCTCCCTATCTCTGTAACCTCCTCCAGCCCCCTACAACCCACCCTATCTCTGTAACCTCCTCCAGCCCCCTACAATCCTCCCTATCTCTGTAACCTCCTACAGCCCTCCCTATCCCTGTAACCTCCTCCAGCTCCCTACATCCTCCCTATCTCTGTAACCTCCTCCAGCCCCCTACAATCCTCCCTATCCCTGTAACCTCCTCCAGCCCCCTACAACCCTCCCTATCTCTGTAACCTCCTCCAGCCCCCTACAACCCTCCCTATCACTGTAACCTCCTCCAGCCCCCTACAACCCTCCCTATCTCTGTAACCTCCTCCAGCCCCTACAAACCTTCCTATCTCTGTAACCTCCTCCAGCCCCCTACACCCCTCCCTATCTCTGTAACCTCCTCCAGCCCCCTACAACCCTCCCTATCTCTGTGACCTCCTCCAGCCCCCTACAACCCTCCCTATCTCTGTAACCTCCTCCAGCCCCCTACAACCCTCCCTATCTCTGTAACCTCCTCCAGCCCCTACAATCCTCCCTATCTCTGTAACCTCCTCCAGCCCCCGACAACCCTCCCTATCTCTGTAACCTCCTCCAGCCCCCTACAACCCTCCCTAGCTCTGTAACCTCCTCCAGCCCCCTACAACCCTCCCTATCTCTGTAACCTCCTCCAGCCCCTACAACCCTTCCTATCTCTGTAACCTCCTCCAGCCCCTACAATCCTCCCTATCTCTGTAACCTCCTCCAGCCCCCTACAACCCTCCCTATCTCTGTGACCTCCTCCAGCCCCCTACAACCCTCCCTATCTCTGTAACCTCCTCGAGCCCTCTACAACCCTCCCTATCTCTGTAACCTCCTCCAGCCCCTACAATCCTCCCTATCTCTGTAACCTCCTCCAGCCCCCTACAACCCTCCCTATCTCTGTAACCTCCTCCAGCCCCCTACAACCCTCCCTATCTCTGTAACCTCCTCCAGCCCCCTACAACCCTCCCTATCTCTGTAACCTCCTCCAGCCCCCTACAACCCTCCCTATCTCTGTAACCTCCAGCCCCCTACAACCCTCCCTATCTCTGTAACATCCTCCAGCCCCTACAACACTCTCTATCTCTGTAACCTCCTCCAGCCCCCTACAACCCTCCCTATCTCTCTAACCTCCTCCAGCCCCCTACAACCCTCCCTATCTCTGTAACCTCCTCCAGCCCCCTACAGCCCTCCCTATCTCTGTAACCTCCTCCAGCCCCTACAATCCTCCCTATCTCTGTAACCTCCTCCAGCCCCCTACAACCCTCCCTATCTCTGTAACCTCCTCCAGCTCCCTACAACCCTCCCTATCTCTGTAACCTCCTCCAGCCCCTACAACCCTCCCTATCTCTGTAACCTCCTCCAGCCCCTATAACCCTCCCTATCTCTGTAACCTCCTCCAGCTCCCTACAACCCTCCCTATCTCCGTAACCTCCTCCAGCCCCCTACAACCCTCCCTATACCTGTAACCTCCAGCCCCCTACAACCCTCCCTATCTCTGTAACCTTCTACAGCCCCCTACAACCCTCCCTATCTCTGTAACCTCCTCCAGCCCCTACAACCCTCCCTATCTCTGTAACCTCCTCCAGCCCCTACAACCCTCCCTATCTCTGTAACCTCCTCCAGCCCCTACAACCCTCCCTATCTCTGTAACCTCCTCCAGCCACTATAACCCTCCCTATCTCTGTAACCTCCTCCAGCTCCCTACAACCCTCCCTATCTCTGTAACCTCCTCCAGCCCCTACAACCCTCCCTATACCTGTAACCTCCAGCCCCCTACAACCCTCCCTATCTCTGTAACTTTCTCCAGCCCCCTACAACCCTCCCTATCTCTGTAACCTTCTCCAGCCCCCTACAACCCTCCCTATCTCTGTAACCTCCAGCCCCCTACAACCCTCCCTATCTCTGTAACCTCTTCCAGCCCCCTACAACCCTCCCTATCTCTGTAACCTCCTCCAGCTCCCTACAACCCTCCGAGATCTCTGCGCTCCTCCAATTCCGGCCTCTTGCGCATTCTCCGATTTACGCTCCTGTGAAGCGCCTTGGCACATTTTACTAGGTTAAGGGTGCGATATAAATGCAGGTTGTTGTTGCAATGAGGTGTCTGAGCAGTTGGTCAGTTTTTTGTTAAAATATTTCGGACTGTGTTGTTTTGAGGAAAGCGTGCTGCCCTGGACGCCGGGAGACCTCCCTGCTCTGCCTGCTCGGGGTCTTTGACAGCCCACGTGACCGGCCTCGGTTTAGTGTTTAACCTGTAAGACTGTGCAGCTGTCACACGGCAGTGTGCTGGGGTGTTGGCTCGAGTCCCGGAGTAGAGCTCGAACCCACAACCTCCTGACCTGGTGGTTGATAGAACTGGCATACATATCGTGCCTTTCACGACCTCAGGACTTCATGGTCAGCCCCCCTCGAGCCTGTTACATTAGGAACAGGAGGAGGCCATTCAGCCCCTCGAGCCTGTTTCATTAGGAACAGGAGGAGGCCATTCAGCCCCCCTCGAGCCTGTTACATTAGGAACAGGAGGAGGCCATTCAGCCCCCCTCGAGCCTGTTACATTAGGAACAGGAGGAGGCCATTCAGCCCCCTCGAGCCTGTTTCATTAGGAACAGGAGGAGGCCATTCAGCCCCTCGAGCGTGTTTCATTAGGAACAGGAGGAGGCCATTCAGCCCCCCTCGAGCCTGTTACATTAGGAACAGGAGGAGGCCGTTCAGCCCCCCTCGAGCCTGTTTCATTAGGAACAGGAGGAGGCCATTCAGCCCCCCTCGAGCCTGTTACATTAGGAACAGGAGGAGGCCATTCAGCCCCCCTCGAGCCTGTTACATTCGGTACAGGAGGAGGCCGTTCAGCCCCTCAAACCTGTTACATTAGGAACAGGAGGAGGCCATTCAGCCCCTCGAGCCTGTTTCATTAGGAACAGGAGGAGGCCGTTTAGCCCCCTCGAACCTGTTACATTTGGAACAGGAGGAGGCCATTCAGCCCCTCGAATCTGTTACATTAGGAACAGGAGGAGGCCGTTCAGCCCCCTCGAGCCTGTTACATTAGGAACAGGAGGAGGCCATTCAGCCCCTCGAGCCTGTTTCATTAGGAACAGGAGGAGGCCATTTAGCCCCCTCGAGCCTGTTACATTAGGAACAGGAGGAGACCATTCAGCCCCTCGAGCCTGTTTCATTAGGAACAGGAGGAGGCCGTTTAGCCCCCTCGAGCCTGTTACATTAGGAACAGGAGGAGGCCGTTTAGCCCCCTCGAGCCTGTTACATTAGGAACAGGAGGAGACCATTCAGCCCCTCGAACCTGTTACATTAGGAACAGGAGGAGGCCATTCAGCCCCTCGAACCTGTTACATTAGGAACAGGAGGAGGCCGTTCAGCCCCCTCGTGCCTGTTACATTAGGAACAGGAGGAGACCATTCAGCCCCTCGAACCTGTTACATTAGGAACAGGAGGAGACCATTCAGCCCCTCGAACCTGTTACATTAGGAACAGGAGGAGACCATTCAGCCCCTCGAATCTGTTACATTAGGAACAGGAGGAGGCCGTTCAGCCCCCTCGAGCCTGTTACATTAGGAACAGGAGGAGGCCATTCAGCCCCTCGAGCCTGTTACATTAGGAACAGGAGGAGGCCATTCAGCCCCCTCGAGCCTGTTACATTAGGAACAGGAGGAGGCCATTCAGCCCCCTCGAGCCTGTTACATTAGGAACAGGAGGAGGCCATTCAGCCCCCTCGAGCCTGTTACATTCGGAACAGGAGGAGGCCGTTCAGCCCCTCGAGCCTGTTACATTAGGAACAGGAGGAGGCCATTCAGCCCCTCGAGCCTGTTACATTAGGAACAGGAGGAGGCCATTCAGCCCCCTCGAGCCTGTTGCGTCATTCAATGGGATCATGGCCGATCTGTATCTTATCTCCACCCACCTGTCTTTGCCCCGTATCCTTTTGTTACCTTGTCGCGCAAAAATCTATCGATCTCAGATTTAAAATTATTAACTGACCCCCCCAGCACCTACTGCTTTTTGTGGGAGAGAGTTCCAGACTTCTGCTGCCCTTTGCGTGAAGAAGAGTATCCCAACTTCTCTCCTGAATGGCCTGGCTCTGATTTTAAGGTTCTGTCCCCTTGTCCTAGACTCCGCCCAACCAGTGGAAAAGGTTTCTCTCTATCTGACCCTGTCAGTTTCTTTCAGAATCCTAAAAACCTCACTCAAATCACCCCTGAACCCTCTATATTCCTGGAAATACGAGTTTAGTTTATTTAATCTCTCCTCATAATCTAATGCTTATTTTCAGAAGGCATTCGATAAGGTGCCGCACAAGAGGTCATTAAACAAAATTAGGGCTCATGGGATTGGGGGTAATATACTAGAATAGATTGTGGATTGGTTAACGGACAGAAAACAGAGAGTAGGAATAAACAGGTCATTTTCGGGTTGGCAGGCTGTAACTAGTGGGGTACCGCAAGGATCAGTGCTTAGGCCGCAGCTATTCACAATCTGCATCAATGATTTGGATGAGGGGACCAAATGTCATATATCCAAGTTTGCTGGGTGGGAATGTAAGTTGTGAGGAGGATGCGAGGATGCTTCAAGGGGATATAGACAGGCTAAGTGAGTGGGCAAGAACATGGCAAATGGAATATAATGTGGAGAAATGTGAAGTTATCCACTTTATTAGGAAAAATAGAAAAGCAGAGTATTTTTTAAATGGTGAGAGATTGGGAAATGTTGGTGTTCAGAGGGACCTGGGTGTCCTTGTACACGAATCACTGACAATTAATATGCAGGTACAGCAAGCAATTAGGAAAGCAAATGGTATGTTGGCCTTTATTACAAGAGGATTTGAGTATAAATGTAAAGACGTCTTACTGCAATTATATCGGGCCCTGGTGAGACCACACCTGGAGTACTGTGTACAGTTTTGGTCTCCTTACCTAAGGAGGATATACTTGCCATAGAGGGAGTGCAACGAAGGTTCACCAGACTGGTTCTTGGGATGGGAGGAGAGATTGAGTAGACTCGGCCTATACTCTCTGGAGTTTAGAAGAACGAGAGGTGATCTCATTGAAACATACAAAATTCTCACAGGGCTTGAC
Source organism: Squalus acanthias (assembly GCA_030390025.1). Classification (NCBI taxonomy): domain Eukaryota; kingdom Metazoa; phylum Chordata; class Chondrichthyes; order Squaliformes; family Squalidae; genus Squalus; species Squalus acanthias. Next base: position 719,567 of record JASTWF010000036.1, on the reverse strand, counting down.
AGGGTAGATGCAGGGAGGATGTTTCCCCTGGCTGGAGAGTCTAGAACCAGGGGTCACAGTCTCAGAATAAGGGGTCGGCCATTTAGGACTGAGATGAGGAGAAATTTCTTCACTCAGAGGGTTGTGAATCTTTGGAATTCTCTACCCCAGAGAGCTGTGGAGGCTCAGTCGTTGAGTATACTCAAGGCTGAGATCGATAGATTTAAGGGAATCAAGGGATATGGGGATCGTGCGGGAAGGTGGAGATGAGGTAGAAGATCAGCCATGATCTTATTTAATGGCGGAGCAGGCTCGAGGGGCCAAATGCCTGCTCCTGCTCCTATTTCTTATGTTCTTATACAAAAAGAAAATACTGCGGATGCTGGAAATCTGAAATAAAAACAGAAAATGCTGGAGACACTCAGCAGGTCAGGCAGCATCTGTGGAGAGAGAAACAGAGTTAACGTTTCAGGTCGATGACCTTTCGTCAGTACTTGGAAAAAAGCAGGAAATGGAACAGATTTTTAAGCAAGTTTAGGGGCTGGGAAGTGGGGGAGTGGATGAAAGAGCAAAAGGGGAAGGTCTGTGATAGGATAAAAGGCAGGAGAATAAAAGAGACACTAAGAGATATTCAAGGCAAAAGGAGATGGTAATGGGACAGATTAAGAAACAAAGGATGGCTCTAGATGAAGTGTGAATTGTGCTGGCAGAATGAAAGACAGCTGCCATGTGGGAGAGAAGAACAAAAGGCACAAACAAAAAGTGTATTTAAAATATATATATATATCTTATGTTCTTATTGACATGAATCTTGTCATTCATGTATGAAGTAATGCTGGGCGGCCTGCTGGTGGCGCTGTCCAGGGAGAGTATAAATACTCGGGCATGGGCCCAGCTTGCTTAGGACATTCCTCAGCAGGAACTAGTGAAGGACGCAACTAGACCTCCATGTTGAAAAACAGTTGATTAAAGCTTTGTTTAACGCTTAGACCAAGTGCCTAGTAGTTTTCTTACGTCACTTATGCTCTTAGAGGTCTGGTTACCATTCTGGTGCATCTGGGCTGCACCCTTTCCAAAGCCTAACCCAGAACATTTAGCGGTTACAAAATGGTTGTAACATAGAAACATAGGAGCCAGGAGTAGGCCATTCGGCCCTTCGAGCCTGCTCCGCCATTCAATACGATCATGGCTGATCCTCTATCTCAATACCATATTCCCGCCTAATGCATTTTCCTTTCTCTTTCTCTCTTCCCCCAAGGACTCCGACTGCCCCATCGAGCCCCAGGAGGACCCAGCTAGGCCTGGCTCCCCGGTCTACACCAACCTGAAGGAGCTGAAGTTGGTGAGCCGGGGGCCTCCGAGCCCCACAGAGCCAGCGGTGCAGATCATAGACCTCTGGGAGCGCCACGTGGACGCGGCCAGCGGCCGCAGCTTCTACTTCAACGCCGTCACCAAGGAGAAGACGTGGAAGCCGCCGCGCCGAGCCAGGAACCGGACCGTGTCCAGGGTAAGTGCGTCGCTTGGCGTCCTCCTCTCATCTCCCTCTTGTCGAGTTTCATTAGGAACTGACAGCGCAGGAGGAGGCCATTCGGCCCATCGTGCCTGTGCCGCTCTTTGAACGAGCTCTCCAAATAGTCCCACTCTCTCCCCCCTGCTCTTTCCCCCGTAGCCCTGTGAATTTTTCCCCTTCAAGTATTTATCCAATTCCCCCTTTTGAAAGTTACTATTGAATCTGCTTCCAACGCCCTTTCTGGCAGCGCGTTCCAGATCACAACAACTCGCTGTGTAAATCATTTCTCCTCATCTCCCCCTCTGGTTCTTTTGCTGATTATCTTAAATCTGTGTCCTCTGGTGACCGACCCTCCTGCCACTGGAAACAGTTTCTCCTTATTTACTCGATCAAAACCCCTCGTAATTTTGAACACCTCTATTAAATCTCCCCTAAACCTTCTCTGCTCTAAGGAGAACGACCCCAGCTTCTCCAGTCTCTCCATGTAACTGAAGTCCTCATCCCCTGGTACCATTCTGGTCAATCTCCCCTTAACCTTCTCTGCTCTAAGGAGAACAACCCCAGCTTCTCCAGTCTCTCCACGTCACTGAAGTCCCTCATCCCCTGGTACCATTCTGGTCAATCTCCCCCTTAACCTTCTCTGCTCGAAGGAGAACAACCCCAGCTTCTCCAGTCTCTCCACATCACTGAAGTCCCTCATCCCCTGGTACCATTCTGGTCAATCTCCCCCTTAACCTTCTCTGCTCGAAGGAGAACAATCCCAGCTTCTCCACGTCACTGAAGTCCCTCATCCCCTGGTACCATTCTGGTCAATCTCTTCCACACCCTCTCCAAGGCCCTTGACATCCTTCCTAAAGTGCGGTGCCCAGAATTGGACACAATACTCCATCCGAGGTCGAACCGGTGTTTTATAAAAGGTTTACCATAACCTCCTTGCTTTTGCACTCTACACCTCTATTAATAAAGCCCAGGATCCCGTATGCCTTTTTTAACAGCCTTCTCAACGTGTCCTTTCACCTTCAAAGATTTGTGTGCGTATACCCGTCTCTCTGTTCCTGCACCCCCTTTAAAATTGTACCATTTAGTTTATATTGGCCCAGAAATTCGCGTGTCCGGCTTGCCGCGGGGGTAAGGATCGCGCGCGCTCTTACCTACCGCGCCTGCCGTTGTGTTTTGGGCCCACGGGAACTTCGGGTCCTGGACCTCTCCCAAGAGCCGGCGCGCAGTGCTTGCGTGTTCCAGGGGCGCAGTTAGTGTGATGCGACCCCTGGGATCACGTGGGCCATGGAGAGCCAATGGCAGCAGACCATCTTTCATTCATAGATTTGACAGGAGACCTGTCAAATCTGTGAATTGAAATCGGCCCCAAAAGAACAGCTAAACTTAAAATAAATTTTTAAAAAACCATCACATTTATAAAATAACTATATTTAAATAAATTAACCACTTTAAACAAAAATTTAAATTTTTGAAAAAATTAAAATACTTTTTAAAAGTTATAAAAATAAACTTACCTTTCTTTAAAGTATCTAAAAAAGATAAACCTGTTGAAAAAAATTTAAAATTATACTTAATTAACCACTTACCTTGTTCAAAACGTGTGTTGTGCTTCCTTTTCATTAGCGTAGTATCTTCCATACTTAACCTCGCGTAGAAACCTGAAAAAAAATCTAAGTGTGCTGCGTGCGCGCAGTCTGTAGCGCGCACGCGGTTCACCTAGGAACCGCCCCCTTCACCATACCGGAAGTTCTGGTTTCCCGCGCATGCGCAGTGCATGCAGGAAACCGGCACTTCGGGAAGCAATACGGGTGAGTACACAGTGCGTACTCACCCGGGAAGGGCCGAATTTTTGGGCCATTGTCTCTCCTCATTCTTCTGACCAACATGTATCACTTCACCCTACAGCCCTCTGGACTCAACATCGAGTTCAACAATTTCAGATCATAACCTCGGCCCCGATCATATATATATATTTTTTTATTTTATTTTTTCATCCACCTTTTGTTTGGCCTTTTTTTCCCCTCCCAGAAGCTGGCAGCTGTCCTTCATTCTGCCAGCCCAGTTCACACTTCATCTAGCCTCTACCTGTCACGTTACCACCTCCTCTTGCCTTGATTATCTCTTTATGTCTCTTAATCTCTCCTGCTTTCTAGCCCACCACTGACCTTGCCTTTTGTTCTTTCATCCCAACCCCGCTTTTCCCAGCATTATACTTGCTTTGAATCTATTTCATTTCCTGCTTTTTTTCCAGTTCTGACGAAGGGTCTTCGACCTGAAACGTTAACTCTGTTTCTCTCTCCACGGATGCTGCCTGGCCGGCTGAGTTTTTCCAGCGTTTTCTGTTGTTATTTCGGATTTCCAGCATCCGCAGTATTTTGCTATTGTGTCACCTCACACCTTCTCTGCGTTAAATTTCACCGGTCATGTGTCTGTCCATTTCACCGGTCTGTCTATGTCCTCCTGAAGTCAGTTACTGTCCTCCTCCCGAGTTTCGTATCATCTGCAAACTTTGAAACTGTGTCCCTTGTACCTAAATCCAGGTCATTAATATATATCAAAAAGAGCAGTGGTCCCGTTACTGACCCCTGGGGGACACCACCGTATACCTCCCTCCAGTCTGAAAAGCAACTGTTCCCCACTACTTCCTGCTTTCTGTCCGTCAGAGAAAAGTAAGAAAGACTTGCATTTCTCCAGCGCCTTCCACGACCACCGGACGTCCCAAAGCGCTTTACAGCCAATGAGGTATTTTTGAAGTGTAGTCACTGTTGTAATGTAGGAAATGCGGCAATTTTGCGCACAGCAAGCTCCCACAAACAGCAATGTGATAAATGACCAGATAACCTGTTTTTTAAGTGATGTTGGTTGAGGGATAAATATTGGCCCCAGGACACCGGGGATAACTCCCCTGCTCTTCTTCCAGTGTCAGCTGTGGCTCAGTGGGTAACACACTCGCCTCTGAGTCTAGATGGTTGTGGGCTCAAGTCCCACTCCAGGGACTCGAGCACAGAAAGCTAGGCTGACACTCCAGTGCAGTGCTGAGGGAGCGCCGCACAGTCGGAGGGGCAGTACTGAGGGAGCGCCGCACAGTCGGAGGGGCAGTACTGAGGGAGCGCCGCACTGTCGGAGGGGCGGTACTGAGGGAGAGCCGCACTGTCGGAGGGGCAGTACTGAGGGAGCGCCGCACAGTCGGAGGGGCAGTACTGAGGGAGTGCCGCACTGTCGGGTAGTACTGAGGGAGAGCCGCACTGTCGGAGGGGCAGTACTGAGGGAGCGCCGCACTGTCGGAGGGGCAGTACTGAGGGAGTGCTGCACTGTCGGAGGGTCAGTGCTGAGGGAGCGCCGCACTGTCGGAGGGGAGGTACTGAGGGAGCGCCGCACTGTCGGAGGGGCGGTACTGAGGGAGCGCCGCACTGTCGGAGGGGCGGTACTGAGGGAGTGCCGCACTGTCGGAGGGGCGGTACTGAGGGAGCGCCGCACTGTCGGAGGGCGGTACTGAGGGAGCGCCGCACTGTCGGCGCGACAGTACTGAGACAGCGCCGCACTGTCGGAGGTGCCGTCTTTCGGATGAGATGTTAAACCCTGTCTGCTCTCTCAGGTGGACGTAAAAGATCCCACGGCCACTATTTTGTAGAAGAGCAGGAGAGTTCTCCCCGGTGTCCTGGGGCCAATATTTATCCCTCAACCAACATAGCAAAGACAGATTATCTGGTCATTTATCACATTGCCGTTTGCGGGAGCTTGCTGTGCGCAATTTGGCTGACGCGTTTCCCGCATTACAACAGTGACCACACTTCCAAAAAAAAAAGTACTTCATTGGCTGTAAAGCGCTTTGAGACGTCCGGTGGTCGTGAAAGGCGCCGGTGAAATGCGAGTCTCTCCTTCTTTCCGATAGTGGCCGTGGGATCTTTTACGTCCACCTGAGAAGGCAGACGGGGGCCTCGGTTTAACGTCTCCTCCGGGAAGACGGCACCTCCGACAGTGCAGCACTCCACTGGAGTGTCGGCCTAGATTTTTGCGCTCGAGTCTCTGGAGTGGGACCGTGAACCCGCAATCTTCTGATATCAGGCACGGAGAAATTTGTATCCCCGCTACCACTGGTTTATGTCGGCTATTGCCATATATCCCAATTGCCCTTATTATAGGATATTGTCACACCTCCATTTAAGGCCAATGAGGATATATTCTAGAATTACACCGTGTTTACAGCACAGCACAGAAACAGGCCATTCGGACCCAACTGGTCCGTGCCGGTGTTTATGCTCCACACGAGCCTCCTCCCACCCCTATCTCTTTCCAATCATAATTTGTTTTTTCTGTAATTCTTCAAAATTCCCTGCACCACCCCCACCCACCCGCCTGCCTTCCTTTTGAAATTGTGTTCTCTCATTGTGTAAAAAATAATCTTGCTCGGCACAGAAAGGAGGAAGTATGTGTTAACTTCCACGGCCGCCCAGCTTAACCCAGCATCGTGATGCTGTTCAGAAATTTCCGTTCTGCTGTTTAAGCCTTTGCCAGAAGACATTTCACATCTGCCTTACGGAAACGCAGGAACTGCCTCGACGTTAAAAGACCAAGATCCGTCTTGTTCGCTCTTCTACCGCCCTGGTAGCTGCAGGGTTTGAAGTTTAAGAGTAAGGAAGCCCTGCTGCAATTATATCGGGGGGGCCCTGGTGAGACCACACCTGGACTACTCCTCTCTGCGGTTTTGGTTTCCTTCCCTGAGGAAGGATACACTTGCCTCAGAGGGAGTGCAACGAAGGTTCACCAGACTGGTTCCTGGGATGGGGGGGATTGTCCTATGAGGAGAGATTGAGTAGACTAGGCCGATATTCCCTCGAGTTTAGAAGAATGAGAGGTGACCTCATTGAAACATACAAAATTCTTAGAGGGTAGATGCTGAGAGGCTGAGAGGCTGTGACATGAATCTTGTCATTCATCTGGAAATGACTTATGAAATAATACTGGGCGGCCTGCTGGTGGCGCTGTCCAGGGAGAGTATAAATACTCGGGCACGGGCCCAGTTTGCGCGGGACATTCTTTAACAGGAACTAGTGAAGGCCACAACTAGATCTCAATGTTGTAAAACAGTCGATTAAAGCTTTGTTTAATGCTTAGACCTAGTGCCAAGTAGTTTTCTTACATCAGGCTGTTTCCCACCAGGGGGTCACAGTCTCAGGATAAGGGGTCGGCCATTTAGGACTGAGATGAGGAGGAATTTCTTCACTCGGAGGGTGGTGAATCTTTGGAATTCTCTACCCCAGAGGGCTGTGGGTGCTCTCAGTCATTGAGTATATTCAAGGCTGAGATCGATGGATTTTTTTGGCTCTTGGGGAATCGAAGGATACGGGCGGGAAAGTGGAGTTGAGGTCGAAGATCGTGATCTTAATTGAATGGCGGAGCAGGCTCGAGGTTGCCGAATGGCCTACCTCCTGCTCCTATTTTTTATGTTATTATCAATTAGTCTACAACAGACCCAGATCTGAAGCGAGGAAATTCCCCAGTGGCGGCGAGCTTTTTTATTATTAATTCACGGGAGGTGGTGGTGAGCCACCTTCTTGAACCGTTGCAGTCCCGTGCGGTGAAGGTGCTCCTACAGCGCTGTTAGGAAGGGAGTTCCAGGACTTTGATGCAGTGACGATGAGTCATAGGCAGTGAGTGGTTAGGATCTGGAATGCACTGCCTGAGAGGGTCATAGTCATAACATAACGGCACAGAAGGAGGCCATTCGGCCCATCGAGTCCATGCCGGCTCTCTGTAGAGCAATCCAGTCAGTCCCATTCCCCCCCGCTCTATCCCCGTAGTCCCCCATGCAAGTTTATTTCCCTCAAGTGCCTATCCAGTCTCCCCTTGAAAACATTTGAGTGTCTCCACTTCCACCACTTCTGTCGGCAGCGATTTCCAGGTCCTCATCACTCGCTGCGTAAAAAAGTTTTTCCTCACATTCCCCCCCTGTATCTCTTGCCCAAAACCTTAAATCTGTGTCCCCTAGTCCTTGTACCATCAACTCGTGGGAACAGCCTTTCCCCGTCTAGCCTATCCAAACCCGTCATAATCTTGTACACCTCTTATCAAATCACCCCTCAACCTCCTTTGCTCGAATGAAAACAAATCCAGCTTCTCCAACCTGTCCTTGTAGCTAAGATTCCCCCGTCCCCAGATCCATTCTGGTAAATCTCCTCTGCACCCTCTCAAGGGCCTTCACATCCTTCCTAAAGTGTGGTGACCAGAACTGGACGCAATGAAGGAACGGCTGATATATTTCCAAGTCGGGATGGTGTGTGTGGGACTTGGAGGTGGTGGTGTTCCCACGCGCCCGCTGCCCTCGTCCTTCTAGGTGGTGGAGGTCGCGGGTCTGGGAACCATAATCCAAAGTCACCTGTTCCTCCCAAGCATCCTCTTCATAGGCAGTCCCTCGGAACCGAGGAAGACTTGCTTCCACACCAAAAATGAGTTCTCAGGTGACTGATGAGTCCAATGCGGGACCTACAGTCTCTGTCACAGGTGGGGCAGACAGTGGTTGAAGGGGCGGGTGGGTGGGGGGCTTGGTTTGACGTGCGCTCCTTCCACTGTTCGCGCTTGGTTTCCACTTGCTCCCGGCGAAGAGACTCGAGGTGTTCGGTGCCTTCCTGGATGCTTCTCCTCCACTTTGTGCGGTCTTGGGGCCAGGGATTCCTAGGTGTCGGTGGGGATGTTGCACTTTTTCAAGGAGGCTTTGAGGGTGTCCTTGAAGCGTTTCCTCTGCCCACCTGGGGCTCTCTTGCCGTGTCGGAGCTCCGAGTAGAGCGCTTGCTTGAGGAGTCTCGTATCGGGCATGCGGACGATGTGGCCCGTCCGTCGGAGCTGATCGAGCGTGGTCAAAGCTTCGATGCTGGGGATGTTGGCCTGAGCGAAACACTGACGTTGGTGCGCCTACCCTGCCAATGGATTGGCAGGATCTTGCGGAGGCAGCGTTGGTGGTACCTCTCCAGTGCTTTGAGGTGCCTGCTGTACATGGTCCATGTCTCTGAGGCATACAGGAGGGCGGGTATCACTGCTGCTCTGTAGACCATGAGCTTGGTGCTGGGTTTGAGGTCCTGGTCTTCAAACCCTCTCTTCCTCAGGCGACCGAAGGCTGCACTGGCACACTGAAGGCGTCTGGTTCCGAGAATGTCACCTGTTCCTCCTGAGCATGTTACCCTTACCACACGCCATTTCCCAAATTACTCACATACAGTGACCCAAAGTGTTATTTTTTGAAAGAAATCGACCTAATTTGGCTTTGAATGAATCAACGCGAACAGCTTCCGCTCATCTCCCGAGGGAGCCTGTTCCGTAGCCTGACCACTCGCTCGCTAAAATAATATTTCCGCAGATCAGTTTTGAATTTTAACCCAACCTTCGAGCGCAGGCCGTAGCGCATGGATTTCTCCCGACATTCCCACCCGCCCCAGTCTCGGTTGGAGAGAGAGAGAGGGAGGAAAGGTTTTATTGATGCGCCTTTGAAATTTTCGTTCCCCCCCCCAACCCCCTCCCCTCGGTTTTCGGCCCACCGTGCTCCTCGCTGGGCTCTGCGGGTTTTGCAAGCGCCGGCCTCTCTCCCGCACTGTGCCCGCCCGGCCATTGTGAACATTGATGGCGAGGCTCGACGCGGTTCTTGACCGCAGCCCGCGCCCCAGTCCCGTGCTCCCCCGCGCGTTTCCCAGCAATCGGGGCGTTGAGGAGAAAGGACTCGCGTTTCTCCAGCGCCTTTCACCACCTCAGGACGTCCCAAAGCGCTTCACAGCCGACGGAGTACTTTTTTTTGAAGTGTGGTCGCTGTTGTAATGTAGGAAACGCGGCAGGCAAAAGGCGCACAGCAAGCTCCCACAAACAGCAATGTGATAAATGATCAGATGGTCTGATTTATTTTTAGTGATGTTGGTTGAGGGATAAATATTGGCCCCAGGACACCAGGAGAACTCCCCCTGCTCTTCTTCGAAATAGTGGCCCTGGGATCTTTTACGTCCACCTGAGAGGGCAGACGGGACCTCGGTTTAACATTGCAATTCGAAAGACTGCAGCTCCGACAAAGCAGAGCTCCCCCAGTACTGCCCCTCAGACAGTGCGGCGCTCCCTCAGTACTGCCCCTCCGACAGTGCGGCACTCCCTCAGTACTGCCCCTCCGACAGTGCGGCTCTCCCTCAGTACTGGCACTGGGAGTGTCAGCCTGGATTATGGGGCTCGAGTCTCGGGAGTGGGGGCTCGAACCCACAACCTTCTGACTCGGAGGCGAGAGAGCGCGCTACCCACCGAACCACGGCTTTGGGAGGAGGAAGCGTGCCTTCGGATGACAATTACCATCTGAAACTTTGCCAGATTCATCTGGTTAGTAAGGAACAGGCAAGAAGGAAGTGATTTAGAGAACTGCTCACTCACACACGCACACATCCACCCCCCCCCCCACCCGCCTCCCCACCGCACTGACTGATCGCTCCTATGTTGTTTCTTTCATTAGTCCTCAACACCTCCGCCGGATTACCCCTCCGCCTGGAAGGACCACGGGACCTCCCTCTCCTCCTGCAATCACTTGGCGGGACAAGGTCAGGAAGGGAAGAGCTGGGACCCCTCGCAGGTAAGGGGCGTCGCACGGGGGCGGCGGGATGGGGGTGGGGGGGGGCGGATGGTAGAGGGGGGCGGATGGTGGTGGGGGCGGTGTCGCTCGCAAGCCGCCGGTGATTCGAGAGGGCGCTGGGGTGAGAGGGAGTCTGCAGAAGCTGTGGTCGGTACTCTGGCTCTCGACCTGCCTTTCTGTTTGCGATTCTGTCGCGCTGCCAGGTGGGCAGCGCTCGTTTTTTTTTCTCTCGCATACCGTGGCCTTGAGCTGCGTTCGCGTGGCCCAGGTGGATTCCCAGAACGGAGACCTCTCTCGCCCACCCGCCCCCCCCATGCTCCTCGCCAGAAAGGTGCAGCTCCCGGTCCTGGTAAAAGAGGTGGGAAGGGATAGATAGATAGAACGATACAGCACAGAAGGAGGCCATTCGGCCCGTCATGCCTGTGCCGGCTCTTTGAACGAGCTCTCCAATTAGTCTCACTATCCTCCCTGCTCTTTCCCCCGTAGCCTTGCAAATATTTCCTTTTCAAGTATTTATCCAATTCCCCTTTTGAAAGTTACTATTGAATCTGCTCCCACCGCCCTTTCAGGCAGCGCGTTCCAGATCACAACAACTCGCTGCGTTAAAAACATTCTCCTCATCTCCACCTCTGGTTCTTTTGTCGATTATCTTCAATCTGTGTCCTCTGGTTACCGACCCTCCTGCCACTGGAAACAGTTTCCCCCTCTCTACTCGATCAAAACCCCTCGCAATTTTAAGCAATTCTATCAAATCTCCTCTTAACCTTCTCTGCTCTAAGGAGAACAGTCCCCAGCTTCTCCAATCTCCCCACATAACTGAACTCCCTCTTCCCCTGGTGCCATTCTGGTCAATCTCCCCTTAACCTTCTCTGCTCTAAGGAGAACAATCCCAGCTTCTCCAGTCTCTCCACATAACTGAAGTCCCTCATCCCCTAGAACCATTCCAGTAAATCTCCTCCGCACCCTCTCCAAGGCCTTGACATCCTTCCTAAAGTGCAGTGCCCAGAATTGGACACAATTCTCCAGTTGAGGTCGAACCAGTGATCTATAAAGATTTAGCGTAAATTATGCCCCTATTTACAAAGCCAAGCATCCCAAATGCATTTGCTATTTAAAAGTAACTTCTTGCAAGCTACTGTGAATATAGAGGGAATCAGGAACAGATGGTTAGAAAGCTGTTTTCTAAAAATTAAGACCCGGTTTACCTGTGCCAGCCGTGGCTCAGTGGGTAGCACTCTCGCCGGATCTGACTGCGCAGAGTCGCGCTGGAGTGGAGTGCGCCTCTCCTGATCTACGCCGATGCCATTCTCCCACACGTACCCCTACAAGATATAACTGAACGCCATCGACACCGGGGAATACAGCGCAGCTGCTTTCCTAGAATCTCGCAGCATAGAAGGAGGCCATTCGGCCCATCGTGCCTGTGCTGGCTCTTTGGTAGAGCTCTCCATTTAGGCCCACTCCCCCACTTTTGCTCTTTTCCCAGTTAAATTTTTCCTTTTCAAGTATTTATCCAATTCCCCTTTTTGAAAGTTACGATTGAATCTGCTCCCACCGCCCTTTCAGGCAGCGCATTCCAGATCACAACAACTCGCTGCGTAAACAACAAATTCTCCTCCTCATCTCCCCCTCTGGTTCTTTTGCCGATTCATCTTAAATCGGTGACCTCTGGTTACCGACCCTCCTGCCAGTGGAAACAGTTTCCCCTCGCGTACAAGAGCGCAAGAGTTGACTTGCTTTGCGTGACTGTCCCTCTCGGTGAGGGCGAGAGGTGACATCCTGGCTTTTGTTTCTTTTAACAGCCTGCTTGGGATTAGAATTGAGAAACAGAGAAGTTATGTTAAGCGTATCTAGAACCCTGGTCAGATACACTTGGAGCACTGTGCACAGTTCTGTTCTCCATATACCTTGGTTAGATACACTTGGAGCACCGTGCACAGTTCTGGTCTCCGTATACCTTGGTTAGATCACACTTGGAGCGCTGTGCACAGTTCTGGTCTCCATATACCTTGGTTTGACCATACTTGGAGCACCGTGCACAGTTCTGGTCTCCATATACCTTGGTTAGATCACAGTTGGAGCGCTGTGCACAGTTCTGGTCTCCATATACCTTGGTTTGATCACACTTGGAGCACTGTGCACAGTTCTGGTTTCCATATACCTTAGTTAGACCACACTTGGAGCACTGTGCACAGTTCTGGTCTCCATATACCCTGGTTCGATCACACTTGGAGTACTGTGCACAGTTCTGGTCTCCATATACCTTGGTTAGACCACACTTGGAGCACTGTGCACAGTTCTGGTCTCCATATACCTTGGTTAGACCACACTTGGAGCACTGTGCACAGTTCTGGTCTCCATATTATAAAGAGGATATAGAGGCACTGGAGAAGGTGCAAAATCGATTTACTAGAATGATACCAGAACTGAGAGGTTATAACTATCAGGAAAGATTGAACAGGCTGGGGCTCTTTTCTCTTGAAAAGAGAAGGCTGATGAGTGGTGACCTGATAGAGGTCTTTGAAATTATGAAGGGGTTCGATCGGGTAGACGTAGAGAAGATGTTTCCACTTGTGTTGGCGAGACCAGAACTAGGGGCCATCAATATAAGACAGTCACTAATAAATCCAATGGGGGAATTCAGGAGAAACTTCTTTACCCAGAGAGTGGTGAGACTGTGGAACTCGCTACCACAGGATGGGGTTCGACGGGGAGTCCGGACTGTGTGCTCGTCGGTCAAGGATGAGATTGGGCTTGGCTGCGATGACCCCCCCTCGGTCGAATAGTCTGCTAGCATTCGCTGTCGAGCGACACGCGGCAAAGTGACTTGTCAGTGTAACTGAGTCAGCGGTTTGAGGAGAGGACAGCGAGTGGAAGGGTCATTGGGTAGGGACACAACTCTTTCATTCATGACCTTACTGGGTGTTTTTTTTGTCTCTTTTTCTACCCCCCCCCCACCCCCGGCCCTGTTGTGTGCAGAACTTCTCCAGCGTCCAGCGGGCCTCGTCGTCTGAATCCCTGGGCTCGGCTCATTACAACACCGGCAGCGTCCAGCTCCGGGGCAGACGGTCCAGCGTCAACCGTCTCGGACAGGCCAAGTCCATGATCATCACCGAAAACCTGGAACCGAAGGTAATGGAATGTCCGGGACACACAGGGGTGGAGGTTCTGTTACAGCTGTGCACAGAGAGCATCTGGTCAGACCCTGTCTAGAGTGGCTGCGTTCAGTTCTGGGCCCCGCACCCCAGGAAGGATATATTGGTCTCGGAGGGGGAGCGGCGCAGATTCACCAGAATGATTCTATGATTCTATTCTGCCACAGAAGGCAGTAGAGGCCAATTCATTAAATAGATTCAAGAAGGAGTTGGATATATTTCTTAAGGCTAAAGGGATCAAGGGATATGGGGAGAAAGCAGGGACAGGGGACTGAATTTGGATGATCAGCCATGATCGCATTGAATGGCGGAGCAGGCTAGAGGGGCCGAATGGCCTACTCCTGCTCCTATCTTCTATGTTTCTATGATTCTATGATACCCGGGGGCTAAAAGGGTTAAATTACGAGGACAGGTTGCACAGACTAGGCTTGTGTTCCCTCGAGTGTAGAAGATTAAGGGGTGATCTGATCGAGGTGTTTAAGAGGATTAAAGGGATTGATAGATAGATAGAGAGAGAAACTATTTTCTCTGGCGGGGTGGAGTCTAGAACAAGGGGGGCAGAACCTTAAAATTAGAGCCAGGCTGTTGAGGGGTGATGTCAGGAAGCACTTCTTCACACAAAGGGTGGTGGAAATCTGGAAGGAAGAAGGAATAATTTCATTTCTCCAGCCCCTTTCACCACCTCGGGACGTCCCAAAGCGCTTTACAGCCAATTAAGTAATTTTTTTGAAGTGTGGTCGCTGTTGTAATGTAGGAAACGCGGCAGCCAATTTGCGCACAGCAAGCTCCCACAAACAGCAATGAGATAAATGACCAGATCATCTGTTTTGGCAGCGGCGTTGGTCGAGGGAGAAATATTGTCCCCTCCCCCCGGACACTGGGACGAACTCCCCCCCCCGCTCTTCTTCGGAATAGTGGCCCGTGGGATCTTTTACGTCCGCCTGAGGGGGCAGACGAGGACCCCCCGGTTTAACGTCTCGTCCGAAAGGTGGGTGCGGCGCAGTGAAAGACGGTTCCCGCTGGCTGGTGGATCGGTAACAAGGGGGGCTGAATAGGGCTTTCTTAGCGGGGTCTTTGAGCGCTCCAGCGTTGATTTTCCTGCGGCATTGTTTCTGTTGCCGCCGCTGTTTTGGGGCTGCATTGATGGAGATGACAGAGCGGATTAGGCGGTGGTCTGTCAAGCAGTCGTCAGCTCCTGTCATGGCGCGGGTGATGCGGACGTCCTTGCGGTCCCTCGCTCGGACGATGACGTAGTCCAGCAGATGCCAGTGCTTGGAGCGAGGTGCTGCCATGAAGCCTTGTACTTGTCTCTCTGACAGAACAAGGTGTTGGTTATTCAGTGTGCCAGTGCAGCCTTCGGTCGCCTGAGGAAGAGAGTGTTTGAAGACCAGGACCTCAGGCCCAGCACTAAGCTCATGGTCTACAGAGCAGCAGTGATACCCGCCCTGCTGTATGCCTCAGAGACATGGACCATGTACAGCAGACACCTCAAAGCACTGGAGAGGTACCACCAACGCTGCCTCCGCAAGATCCTGCAAATCCATTGGCAGGATAGGCGCACCAACGTCAGTGTTCTCGCTCAGGCCAACATCCCCAACATCGAAGCTTTGACCACGTGCGATCAGTTCCGATGGACGGGCCACATCGTCCGCATGCCCGATACGAGACTCCCAAAACAAGCGCTCTACTCGGAGCTCCGGCACGGCGAGAGAGCCCCAGGTGGGCAGAGGAGTCGCTTCAAGGACACCCTCAAAGCCTCCTTGGAAAAAGTGCAACATTCCCCACTGACACCTGGGAATCCCTGGCCCAAGACCGCACAAAGTGGAGGAGAAGCATCCAGGAAGGCGCCGAACAACCTCGAGTCTCTTCGCCGGGAGCAAGTGGAAGCCAAGCACAAGGAGCGCACGTCAATCCAAGCACCCCACCCACCCGCCCCTTCAACCACCGTCTGCCCCACCTGTGACAGAGACTGTAGGTCCCGCATTGGACTCATCAGTCACCTGAGAACTCATTCTTAGCGTGGAAGCAAGTCATCCTCGGTTCCGAGGGACTGCCTAAGAAGAAGAAGAAGAACAACAACAACAACATCAAAGGGGCACAGACTGAGGATTATCGTTGGGAGAATGTGGGAGGAGGTTAGAGAAGGAATGCTTTCACACACAGAGTTATTTGGAAGAGGGACTGCGTCACCGCAAGGGGGCTGTTGAGAGAATGCACCGTCATTGAAAAATAAGGTTTTGAGGAGAGAGAATATAAAGTTGGCACAGGCACGATTGGGCTGAAAGGACTCTTTTTTTTTGTTTTGTTCAGCGATATCTATATCCCCACATGTAACACCGGGGATGTAATCTGACCTCGACACCCACACGTTGGCAGGAGGAGGGGAGGTGAGAGAATTGTGACTCACCAGCACCGCCTCCGCAAATGCGCGAGCTGGTTTTTTGTTGTATTGGGGTTTTAATTATCGGTGGAGGAAATGAACGGCTTTATCCCATTTTTTGGCCAGCTGTCCCGATGGCCGGCGGGCTCCCCGTTACTGAATCGATGCGATTCGGAATTGATGTACAGTTTTGGTGTCCATACTTAAGAAAAGACATACTTGGTTTCGAGGCAGTACAAAGAAGGTTCACTTGGTTAATCCCGGGGATGAGGGGATTGGACATATGAGGAGAGGTTGAGTAGATTGGGACTCTACTCATTGGAGTTCAGAAGAATGAGAGGCGATCTTATTGAAACATATAAGATTGTGAAGGGGCTTGATCGGGTGGATGCGGTAAGGATGTTCCCAAGGATGGGTGAAACTAGAACTAGGGGGCATAATCTTAGAATAAGGGGCTGCTCTTTCAAAACTGAGATGAGGAGAAACTTCTTCACTCAGAGGGTAGTAGGTCTGTGGAATTTGCTGCCCCAGGAAGCTGTGGAAGCTACATCATCATCAAAGAAATTTAAAACAGAAATAGACAGTTTCCTAGAAGTAAAGGGAATTAGGGGTTACGGGGAGCGGGCAGGAAATTGGACATGAGTTTGAGTTCGGATCGGTCAAGGCCCTGTGGGTGGCGGAGCGGGCCCAGGGGCTGAGTGGCCGGGTCCTGCTCCTACTTCTTGTGTTCTTTAGATTTGAGGTTAGGATCAGATCAGCCATGATCTTATTGAATGGCGGAGCAGGCTCGAGGGGCCGATTGGCCTACTCCTGCTCCTATTTCTTATGTTCTTATGTTCTTAAGTCCCGGAGTGAATGTTGACGCCACTGTATCAGGCGTTTACTCTCATAAAACGACAGCAAAGTCTCCCGAGTACAGCAGGATTATTTCTCCGGCAAAATGCAGTGAGTGGAGGATAGTTGCACAGTACAAACGTACGTGTGTCAACGTACCGCAAGACCTTGGACGACCTTCAGGCTTGGGCTGATAAGTGGCAGGTAACATGCGCGCCACACAAGTGCCAGGCACTGACCATCTCCAACAAATGTGTGAAGTCGCACAACACCAGGTTATAGTCCAACAGCTTTATTTGAAATCACAAGCTTTCGGAGCGCTGCTCTTTCGTCAGGTGAAGTGAAGAGATGCATATAGGCACAGCATATATAGTCAGAGAACACTGCCAGATGATTACAGTTAATCTTTCTAACTGCCCTTTATCACACCTCGGCAGAGAGATAATCACGGCAATCAAAGGTGTGGATTAACTGTAATCATCTGGCAGTGTTCTCTGACTATAGATGCTGTGCCTATATGCATCTCTTCACTTCACCCGACGAAGGAGCAGCGCTCCGAAAGCTTGTGATTTCAAATAAAGCTGTTGGACTATAACCTGGTGTTGTGCGACTTCTCACATTTGTCCACCCCAGTCCAACACCGGCATCTCCACATCATCTCCAACAAGAGAGAGTCTGAGCACCTCCCCTTGACATTCAACGCCGAAATCCCCCCACCATCAACATCCTGGGGGGGTCACCATTGACCAGAAACTTAACTGGGCCAGCCACATAAATACTGTGGCTACAAGAGCAGGTCAGAGGCTGGGTATTCTGCAGCGAGTGTCTCACCTCCTGACTCACCAAAGCCTTTCCACCATCTACAAGGCACAAGTCAGGAGTGTGATGGAATGCTCTCCACTTGCCTGGATGAGTGCAGCTCCAACAACACTCAAGAAGCTCGACACCATCCAGGACAAAGCAGCCCCGCTTGATTGGCACCCCATCCACCGCCTTAAACATTCACTCCCTCCACCACCGGCGCACTGTGGCTGCAGTGTGTACCATCTACAAGATGCACTGCAGCGACTCGTCAAGGCTTCTTCGGCAGCACCTCCCAAAACCGCGACCTCTTCCGCCTAGAAGGACAAGGGCAGCAGGCGCATGGGAACACCACCACCTCCAAGTTCCCCTCCAAGTCACACACACCATCCCGACTTGGAAATATATCGGCCGTTCCTTCATCGTCGCTGGGTCAAAATCCTGGAACTCCCTCCCTAACAGCACTGTGGGAGTACCTTCACCACACGGACTGCAGCGGTTCAAGAAGGAGGCTCACCACCACCTTCTCAAGGGGCGACTAGGGATGGGCAATAAATGCTGGCCTTGCCAGGGACGCCCACATCCACATG
This sequence comes from Squalus acanthias, assembly GCA_030390025.1. Classification (NCBI taxonomy): domain Eukaryota; kingdom Metazoa; phylum Chordata; class Chondrichthyes; order Squaliformes; family Squalidae; genus Squalus; species Squalus acanthias. Next base: position 701,728 of record JASTWF010000036.1, on the reverse strand, counting down.
AATGAATAAAAAAAATGAAATCAATCCCAGTCGCTTGCAGCAGCGATTGACGGAGGAATTAACCATTCAGCCCCATTCTGGCCGGGACTTCTGGTGTCACTATATGCACCCTGTAATTTCAGTGTGTGGCCCAGGTAGGAGTAACACAGTCTGTGAGTAAGTCGGGGAATATTTAACCCTGATTGGAGCCGCATTCCTCTCCGCTCAAATATGCATTACCGTGCTTTTAACTATGCGCGTCTGTGCTTAATTCATCTCCTCCCTCACATTGCCCGCCCTCAGCAACTCCGCCTGTTCACTGCCCAAGGAAGAGTGTACTTAAACACGCGTGTGGGTACATAAGAACATAAGACGCAGGAGCAGGAGTAGGTCATTCGGCCCCTCGAGCCTGCTCCGCCATTCAATAAGATCATGGCTGATCTGATCTTGGCCTCAACTCCACTTCCCTGCCCGCTCCCCCATAACCCTTGACTCCCTTATCGTTCAAAAATCTGTCTAACTCCACCTTAAATATATTCACTGACTCCGCCTCCACAGCCCTCTGGGGAAGAGAATTCCAAAGATTCACGACTCTCTGAGAGAAGAAATTCCTCCTCATTTCCGATTTAAATGGGTGCCCCCTTATTCTGAAATTATGCCCCCTAGTTCTAGATTCCCCCACGAGGGGGAAAACATCGTCTCTGCATCTACCCTGTCGAGCCCCCTCAGAATCTTATATGTTTCAATAAGATCCTCTCATTCTTCTAAACTCCAATGAGTATAGGCCCAACCTGCTCAACCTTTCTTCATAAGACAACCCCTTCATCCCAGGAATCAACCTGGTGAACCTTCTCTGAACTGCCCTCCAATGCAAGTATAAATAAGGAGACCAAAACTGTACACAGTACTCCAGGTGTGGTCTCACCAGCGCCCCTGTACAGTCGTACGCTAGTGTATTGGGCCAAAAATCCAGAGAACGTGAGTTCGCATTCCTCCGTGGCGGTGTTGAATTCAGCTGGCGTCCGGGAAGGTTTGCTGTTTAAAAATCCCAACTGGGTTCACTCCTGTCCCTTGAGGGGAGGGAGACCTGTCGTCCTTACTTGGTCTGGGGCCGATACGAGGCTCTAGTCTCGCACCGACTGAAATGGGCCGAGCAAGCCACTCCGCTGTATCGGCGTCGGGCAATAAGTGCCGGCCCCAAGTCCCGAGAATTGAAACGCACGCGCGCAGCTCGACGGGGGTGGAGGGTGGGGCTTGTAGAACTGGGACGCCGCGCGGAGGGAGAGAGAGAGTCTGTTTCCTGCCCATTAGCACAGGGGCCCGGCCCACCCCCCTGGGACTCGGGCCAGTGCGGTCCGCCCGCAGCCAGCCAGCCACAGGTTGGACGACAATGTGTTCGGGACCGAATGGACGAAGTTAAAAGCGCTTTTGTCGGGGTGGGGGGGGGGGGGGGCTGCAGCGGAACGATCGGAGGGTCTCCCGGAGGAGCCAGTGAGTGTCGCCGTCCGTCTGCTCGTTTGAGGTGGAACTGCGGAATAGAACGAGGAGCTTTGGAATGGTGAGGCTCCCTTTAAAGTGAGTGTGTGTTTTCCCCGTCCCCGCCCCCCCCGATTAAAAAGTTATTATATTAAATGCTCAGTGTGAGTCAGTGAGAGAGATCTTGTTTACAAGCCCAGGCGGGCACCTCTGCTGCTGCTGTTGTTGGATTAAGTGGTTTGGATTAAAGCAACAACACTGGAATGCTCCTGCTGTTAGAGCCGAACCGTGAGTCACACTGCTTCTCTCTCTCTCTCTCTCTCTCTCTCTCTGCGCTCGTCGACAGATTTACATTTTGGCTTCGTGCTTCCACTCTCTCCACCTGACGGCCAGCGGGATCTGCGTTTTCCCCCCCACCCCCCCACTTTAGTCCCCAGTGAGAGTGCTCGCAGTGGCGGCGCTCCCACGCCGTCCGGGACAGCGGGGGGCGCTCTCAGCTCTGCGGCCGCGGCAGGCCCTATCCAGCGTGCTCCTCCGGGGGGGGATACGTACCAGAGGGATTGATTTTGTACAAGCCAGCCGGCCGGGTAGCTGGGCGACGAGGAATAACGAAAGCGACGGGCGAGGAGAAGAGGCGGATCGGGCGAGGGCGGGGTGAAGCCACTGGCCGCAGTGGGGCGGGCGAGTAGGGAGACTGGGCGTGATCGCTCCGCCGCCAACCCCCCCACTGACGTACGGCTGCCTCCGAGACCGCTGGAGTTCAGGGATAGGTTTACAGATCGAGCGCCGGTTGTCGCAGTCCCGTTTAATACGTCGGTAAGGGCGCGTTCTGGATGCAGGGCGCAGTTTGGGCTTTTCTAAAGGTGGGGGTGGCGGGGGGGGGCGGTCATCGATTCATCGGAGAGGATTCTGAGCGAAGAGCGGGGTCTCAGAATGATTGGAAGACTCGGGGCTCTGTCGGTTCTGGGAATGGCCTGCAAGGACTCAAAGGTGTTTCTGTTGCGGGGGGTGGAAAAGGAGTCGGATCTTTACAAAACATTGAAAGGCATGGACGACGCAGACGCTCCCTCGATGAACTTTCCGCGGCCAGTGAAGAAGTGAAGTCAGTCTCGTTGAGCGCTGCTCATCTCAATAGTGAGTGGGTAACTTAACTTTAAATCCAGGCGTTCGAGGATCGCAGAGTTGGTACGTCTCGGGTCAGAGTAGAGAGGGCAGAAGATTTTTCTCTTGCTGCCCCCCCCGACCCCCTCGCGGTGTCGACCGAGTCAGAAGGTCGCGAGGGGGGTGGGGGGGGGTGAATCTCGAGTCCAGACATCGGAGCCCATAATCTAGGCTGACCCTACCAGTCCCAGTACTGAGGGAGGGCCGCACTGTCGGAGGGGCAGTGCCGAGGGAGCGCCGCACTGTCGGGGCAGTACTGAGGGAGTGCCGCACTGTCGGAGGGGCAGTACTGAGGGAGCGCCGCACTGTCGGAGGGGCAGTGCTGAGGGAGTGCCGCACTGTCGGAGGGGCGGTACTGAGGGAGCGCTGCACTGTCGGAGGGGCAGTACTGAGGGAGTGCCGCACTGTCGGAGGGGCAGTACTGAGGGAGCGCCGCACTGTCGGAGGGGCAGTACTGAGGGAGCCCCGCACTGTCGGAGGGGCAGTACTGAGGGAGCCCCGCACTGTCGGAGGGGCAGTGCTGAGGGAGCGCTGCACTGTCGGAGGGGCAGTGCCGAGGGAGCGCCGCACTGTCGGAGGGGCAGTACTGAGGGAGCGCCGCACTGTCGGAGGGGCAGTACTGAGGGAGCCCCGCACTGTCGGAGGGGCGGTACTGAGGGAGCGCCGCACTGTCGGAGGGGCAGTGCTGAGGGAGCGCTGCACTGTCGGAGGGGCGGTACTGAGGGAGCGCCGCACTGTCGGAGGGGCGGTACTGAGGGAGCGCCGCACTGTCGGAGGGGCGGTACTGAGGGAGCGCCGCACTGTCGGAGGGGCGGTACTGAGGGAGCGCCGCACTGTCGGAGGGGCAGTACAGAGGGAGCCCTGCACTGTCGGAGGGGCGGTACTGAGGGAGCGCCGCACTGTCGGAGGGGCGGTACTGAGGGAGCGCCGCACTGTCGGAGGGGCAGTACAGAGGGAGCCCTGCACTGTTGGAGATGCCATTTTTCAGATGAGACGTTAAACCGAGGCCCCGTCTGCCCTCTCACGTGGATGTAAAAGATTCCACAGCCACTGTTTCGAAGAAGAGCAGGGGGAGTTCTCCCTGGTGTCCTGGGGTCAATATTTATCCCTCAATCAACATCACCAAGAAACAGATTATCTGGTCATTTATCACATTGCTGTTTGTGGGATCATGCTGTGCGCAAATTGGCTGCTGCGTTTCGTACATTACAACAGTGAGTACATTTCAAAAAGTACTTCATTGCCTGTAAAGCACTTTGGGACGTCCTGAGGTCGTGAAAGGTGCTGTAGAAATACAAGTCTAACTTTTTCTTTCATACCTCCTGTCAGTCTTTTTATCCGAGGAACACAGGAACAGGAGGAGGCCATTCAGCCTCTCGAGCCTGTTACATTAGGAACAGGAGGAGGCCATTCAGCCTCTCGAGCCTGTTACATTAGGAACAGGAGGAGGCCATTCAGCCCCTCGAGCCTGTTACATTAGGAATAGGAGGAGGCCATTCAGCCCCCCTCGAGCCTGTTACACAGGAACAGGAGGAGGCCATTCAGCCCCTCGAGCCTGTTACATTAGGAACAGGAGGAGGCCATTCAGCCCCCCTCGAGCCTGTTACACAGGAACAGGAGGAGGCCATTCAGCCCCTCGAGCCTGTTACATTAGGAACAGGAGGAGGCCATTCAGCCCCCCTCGAGCCTGTTACACAGGAACAGGAGGAGGCCATTCAGCCCCCCTCGAGCCTGTTACACAGGAACAGGAGGAGGCCATTCAGCCCCTCGAGCCTGTTACATTAGGAACAGGAGGAGGCCATTCAGCCCGCTCGAGACTGTTACATTAGGAACAGGAGGAGGCCATTCAGCCCCCCTCGAGCCTGTTACACAGGAACAGGAGGAGCCCTTCAGCCCCCCTCGAGCCTGTTACATTAGGAACAGGAGGAGGCCGTTCAGCCCCCTCGAGCCTGTTACACAGGAACAGGAGGAGCCCTTCAGCCCCCCTCGAGCCTGTTACATTAGGAACAGGAGGAGGCCATTCAGCCCCCCTCGAGCCTGTTACACAGGAACAGGAGGAGGCCATTCAGCCCCTCGAGCCTGTTACACAGGAACAGGAGGAGCCCTTCAGCCCCCCTCGAGCCTGTTACATTAGGAACAGGAGGAGCCCTTCAGCCCCCCTCGAGCCTGTTACATTAGGAACAGGAGGAGGCCATTCAGCCCCTCGAGCCTGTTACATTAGGAACAGGAGGAGGCCATTCAGCCCCTCGAGCCTGTTACATTAGGAACAGGAGGAGGCCGTTCAGCCCCTCGAGCCTGTTACATTAGGAACAGGAGGAGGCCATTCAGCCCCTCGAGCCTGTTACATTAGGAACAGGAGGAGGCCATTCAGCCCCTCGAGCCTGTTACATTAGGAACAGGAGGAGGCCGTTCAGCCCCTCGAGCCTGTTACATTAGGAACAGGAGGAGGCCATTCAGCCCTTCGAGCCTGTTACATTAGGAACAGGAGGAGGCCATTCAGCCCCCTCGAGCCTGTTACATTAGGAACAGGAGGAGGCCATTCAGCCCCTCGAGCCTGTTCCGCCATTCAATGCGATCATGGCTGATCTGCGACCTAACTCCATAAACCCGCCTTTGCCCCGTATCCCTTAATACCTTTGGTTAACAAAAAACTACCAATCTACGATATAAAATTAACAATTGACCCCCAGCATCACTTGCCGTTTGTGGAAGAGAGTTCCAAACTTCTACCACCCTTTGTGTGTAGAAGTGATTCCAAACTTCACTCCTGAAAGACTTGGCCCTTAATTTTTAGGCTATGTCCCTTAGTCCGGCCGGCATTTATTGCCCATCCCTAATCGCCCTCGAGAAGGTGGTGGTGAGCCGCCTTCTTGAACCGCTGCAGTCCGTGTGGTGAAGGTGCTCCCACAGTGCCGTTAGGGAGGGAGTTCCAGGAGTTTGACCCAGCGACGATGAAGGAACGGCCGATATATTTCCAAGTCAGGGTGGTGTGTGTGTGTGTGCGAGACTCGGAGGAGAAGTTGGAGGTGGTGGTGTTCAGATGCGGCACTGATGATACAAAGCTAGGTGGGAAAGTAAGCTGTGACAGGGGGGAGTCAAAGGGATACAGACAGGTTAAGTGAGTGTTTTCCATCGGTAACCTTCTAGCCCAGCGTGGGGAAATGTGAAATTGTCCACTTTGGTAGGAAGAATAGAAAAGCAGGAAGTTTTTTTTAAAAGGTGCGGGACTGGTAAATGTTGGTGTTCAGAGGGACCTGGGTGTCCTTGTACATGAATCACAGAAAGTTAACATGCAGGTACAACAAGCAATTAGGAAGGCAAATGGTATGTTGGCCTTTATTGCAAGGGGGTTGGAGTGGGCAACACGGTGGCATAGTGGTTAGCACTGGTGCCTCACAGCGCCAGAGACCCGGGTTCGAATCTGACCTCGGGGTGACTGTCTGTGTGGAGTTTGCACATTCTCCCCGTGTCTGCGTGGGTTTCCTCCGGGTGCTCCGGTTTCCTCCCACAGTCCAAAAATGTGTGGGTTAGGTTGATTTGGCTATGATAAATTGACCCTTAGTGTTAGGGGGAATTAAATACGTGGGGTTACGGGGGTAGGGTGGGATATGTGTACTGTGGGGATTAAAGCAGGGACAGGGTACTGGATTTGGATGATCAGCCATGATCGTATTGAATGGCGGAGCAGGCTCGACGGGCCGAATGGCCTACTCCTGCTCCTAGATTCTATGTTTCTATGTTTCTATAAGAGTAAGGAAGTCTTGCTACAATTATGTAGGGCTTTGGTGAAACCACACCTGGAGTACTGTGTACAGTTTTGGTCTCTTACTTAAGGAAGGATACACTTGTCTGAGAGTTGTTGTGAGAATACAAGTTGCAAGACACTGGAGAGGGTTGATCGAAGGCGCGATGTGAATGCAGGGAAGGTTCACGAGATTGATTCCTGGGATGAGAGGGCTGCCCTATGAGGAGAGATTGGGTAGACTGCGCCTATATTCTCTGGAGTTTAGAAGAATGAGAGGTGATCTCTTTTGAAATGCATAAAATTCTTAGAGGGCTGGACAGAGGTAGATGCCGAGAGGCTGTTTCCCCCTGGCTGGAGAGTCTAGAACCAGGGGTCACAGTCTCAGGATAAGGGGTTGGCCATTGAGGACTGAGATGAGGCGGAATTTCTTCACTCAGTGGGTGGCAAATCTTTGGAATTCTCTACCCCAGAGGGCTGTGGAGGCTCAGTCGTTGAGTATATTCAAGACAGAGATCGATAGATTTTTGGATATTAAGGGACGATGGGGATAGTGCAGGAAAGTGGAGTTGAGGTAGAAGATCAGCCATGATCTCATTGAATGGCGCAGCAGGCTCGAGGGGCCGAATGGCCTCCTCCTGCTCCTGTTGCTTATGCACTTGCTTCCCCCCCTCTCTTCTCGAACATCCAGTGGCTTGATGTGAGCCTGTGTTGAGAAATGGGTTCGGTTGTTTACATTCCAGCTCGCTGTCAGTACAGCAGTTTATGCTTCTCCGCCCTTAATAATGAAGCTGCTTACTGTTCCGAGGGCCTCCGGGGGCTGTTAAATCTCTGAATAATCTTTTAACGCTTGCTGGCGCGCTCGAGGAAGGTTGCAGAGTTTTTGTGAGTTATTGTGAGAATAAAAGTTGCAAGACACTGGAGAGGGTTGATCGAAGGCGCGATATGAATGCAGAGCTGTTTCTTCTGTTCGTTCTTTTGCAAGGGGCTGCTTATCAGCAGGGCACATTGCTGATCTTGGGCGCACCACCTGGGAGAGCCATGTCACAGAGGCAAGGCACTTTCTCACGGGGAAGGGAGATCAGAGTCAACATCTCTGGACCCCCACCCCTCACTCCGCACCCAGGTGTCTCCCTGCAGTCAGAATCTCAGTCAGGCAGAGCTGTTAAAGGAATCCCTCCCCCCCCCCCCCGCGTACCCCTCGAGCGACAAGCTGCACTGTGTTGGATAAGACTCGGAGTGGAGGAGGGGCTGGCGCGGCGAGGTAGGGGGTGCAAATCAGAGAAAGGTGTGTGGGTATCTCTCCCTATTCTCATCCTCGTCTTCAAATCCCTCCACGGCCTCCTCACCCCCCTCCCTATCTCTGTAACCTCCTCCAGCCCCGACAACCCTCCCTATCTCTGTAACCTCCTACAACCCCTACAACCCTCCCTATCTCTGTAACCTCCTCCAGCCCCCTACAACCCTCCCTCTCTCTGTAACCTCCTCCAGCCCCCTACAACCCTCCCTATCTCTGTAACCTCCTCCAGCCCCCAACACCCCTCCCTATCTCTGTAACCTCCTCCAGCCCCCTACAACCCTCCCTATCTCTGTAACCTCCTCCAGCCCCCTACAACCCTCCCTATCTCTGTAACCACCTCCAGCCCCCTACAACCCTCCCTATCTCTGTAACCTCCTCCAGCCCCTACAACCCTCCCTATCTCTGTAACCTCCTCCAGCCCTACAACCATCCAATATCTCTGCACTCCTCCAATTCCGGCCTCTGGTCCATCCCCCTGATTTCCATCGCTCCACCATTGGTGTCCGTGCCTTCAGCTGCCTGGGCCCTAAGCTCTGGAATTCCCTCCCTAAACCTCTCCGCCTCTCTCTCTCTCTCCTCTTTTAAAACGCTCCTTAAAACCTCCCTCTTTGGCCAAGCTTTTGGTCTCCTGTGCTAATATCTCCTGATGTGGCTCGGGGTCAGATTTTGTCTGATTTACGCTCCTGTGAAGCACCCTGGGACGTTTTACGATGTTATAGGCGCTGTATAAATTTAAGTTGTTGTAATTGTCTACCTTCGAGCATCCAAGTCAGTGCGTGTTATTAGTCGGGACCCCAAGGGTGAATCTTGGTCGGGGGAAGGTGTGTGACTTTGGGGAACGGGACCCAGACAGGAGGAGCACAGCGATTTACAAATAAATGCGGTGGGTGTTGAGAGAGCGGGGTTGAGGATCTGCCTGAAGGGTCAAGTTAAGGCAAGCGCAAAGCAGAGAGATAAACGACAACCGTAGAAGTCTGCAAAGTAAGCAGAGCGTGCTGGATCCGAGCCACAGCTCCATCGGCATCGAAAGGAGAGGGGGCGGGCGAACGGTTTGGGCTTCCGCGCAACGGTAATCAACCCGTCCGCTCGTCCACGGCCTGAGGCATGGGCCTCTGGTCAAGGGATTGTACTGACCACGCCCTCCGCAGTGAGCAGGCCGTTGGGGCGGTGACGGCTGGATCATTCAGGATGGAGATCGATTGATTTTCGTTGGGCACGGGTGTTTTTTTTTTATTCGTTCATGGCACGTGGCAAGGCCGGCATTTATTGCCCATCCCTAGTCGCCCCTTGAGAAGGTGGTGGTGAGCTTCCTTCTTGAACCGCTGCAGTCCGTGTGGTGAAGGTGCTCCCACAGTGCTGTTAGGGAGGGAGTTCCAGGATTTTGACCCAGCGACGATGAAGGAACGGCCGATATATTTCCAAGTCGGGATGGTGTGTGTGACTTGGAGGTGAAACTTGGAGGTGGTGGTGTTCCCGTGCGCCTGCTGCCCTTGTCCTTCTAGGCGGTAGAGGTCGCGGGTTTGGGAGGTGCTGCCGAAGAAGCCTTGGCGAGTTGCTGCAGTGCATCTTGTAGATGGTACACACTGCAGCCACGGTGCGCCGGTGGTGGAGGGAGTGGATGTTTAAGGAGGTGGATGGGATGCCGATCAAGCGGGGCTGCTTTGTCCTGGATGGTGTCGAGCTTCTTGAGTGTTGTCGGAGCTGCAACTCATCCAGGCAAGTGGAGATTATTCCATCACACTCCTGACTCGTGCCTTGTAGATGGTGGAGAGGGATACAGGGGATATGGGAGCAAAGGCAGGTAATTGGAGTTGAGATGCAGCTCAGCCATTGATCTAATTGAATGGCGGGGCTGGCTCAAGAGGCTGAGAACGACCTCCTCCTGTTCCTATGGACCTCTTAGTAGAATTATACAGCACAGAAGGGAGGCCAGACGACCCATCGTACCAAGTGCCTGCTCTTTGAAAGAGCTATCCAATTAATTCAACTCTTCCCCGGAGCCCTGTGAATTTTTCCGTCTGAAGTATCTATCCAATTCCATTTTTCCAAAGTTGTTTTTTTTTCCACCCCCCCCTCCCGCAGGTAACGCCTTGGAGGAACCTTTCACACCATTCCTTCTCTGTCAGCATGAATGTCGGCTCGTCTGAAACCTCTCCCGTAAGTACCTTTCCCTCCTCGTTAGCCTTCAGACAGCGCGGTCTCTCTGAGCCAAGCCAACCGAAGGTTTCGCTCGCCTGATTCAGGGCTGCTGATGATAAGGGACAAAAATGAGAAGTTGCACACCAGGTTATAGTCCAACAGTTTTATTTGAAATTACGAGCTTTCGGAGCGCTGCTCCTTCGTCAGGTACAGTGAGGGAATACAAATCGGTTACAAAGTATATATAGACAGAGAACAATGTGTCTGCAGAGATACAATCAGTCAGGACGGCATTACATCAAAGACACAGCAGAATACAGCTGAGACAATGAGGTGGGGTCACAGGGGGTCCAACGTGTCAAATGCTGCAGTCTGCAGTTAAGCTTTTTACTTTTTAAAAAAAACTGGAAATCACATCTGTGAACAAGACAATGACGACTCGAGTCTGGATGACTCTACGTCATGTAGCGTGACATGAACCCAAGATCCCGGTTGAGGCCGTCCTCATGGGTGCGGAACTTGGCTATCAGTTTCTGCTCGACGATTTTGCGTTGTCGTGTGTCTCGAAGGCCGCCTTGGAGAACGCTAACCCGCAGATCCGAGGCTGAATGTCCTTGACTGCTGAAGTGTTCCCCGACTGGGAGGTAGCATTCCTGCCTGGTGATTGTTGCGCGGTGTCCGTTCATACGTTGTCTCAGTGTCTGCATGGTCTCGCCGATGTACCACCTCATTGTCTTAGCTGTACTCTGAGGTGTCTTTGATGTAATGCCGTCCTGACGGATTGTATCTCTGCAGACACATTGTTCTCTGTCTATATATGCATTGCTGATTTGTATTCCCTCACTGTACCTGACGAAGGAGCAACGCTCCGAAAGCTCGTAATTTCAAATAAAACTGTTGGACTATAACCTGGTGTTGTGCGACTTCTCATTTTTGTCCACCCCAGTCCAACACCGGCATCTCCGCATGATGATAAGGGAGGGAACGCACTCCGTCACCCCGCTCGTCGAACCCGAGGGGCTCAGCTTGGCCAGTGCCAGACTTTAGGGGGGGGCCCCATAAAGTTTTCAACCGTAAGCTTCCTGCTTATCCGCGGCTGGGACCATCCTATCTGTTAGGACGGTGACTTGCATGGTTATCTAGACTGAAGCGGGGAGACCAACCAGCCTCCCAGTGACATGTCTCAGATTCCAGGTCCCGTCAATGAAGTGGTGGGAGTGGGGGGGTCGGTGGTTAGATAGAGAGTAAAGCTCCCTCTACACTGTCCCATCAAACACTCCCAGGGCAGGTACAGCACGGGGTTAGATACAGAGTAAAGCTCCCTCTACACTGTCCCATCAAACACTCCCAGGGCAGGTACAGCACGGGATTAGATACAGAGTAAAGCTCCCTCTACATTGTCCCATCAAACACTCCCAGGGCAGGTACAGCACGGGATTAGATACAGAGTAAAGCTCCCTCTACATTGTCCCATCAAACACTCCCAGGGCAGATACAGCACGGGGTTAGATACAGAGTAAAGCTCCCTCAACACTGTCCCCATCAAACACTCCCAGGGCAGGGACAGCACGGGTTACATACAGAGTAAAGCTCCCTCCACATTGTCCCATCAAACACTCCCAGGGCAGGTACAGCACGGGGTTAGATACAGAGTAAAGCTCCCTCTACACTGTCACATCAAACACTCCCAGGACGGGTACAGCACGGGGTTAGATACAGAGTAAAGCTCCCTCTACACTGTCCCCATCAAACACTCCCAGGGCAGGTACAGCACGGGGTTAGATACAGAGTAAAGCTCCCTCTACACTGTCCCATCAAACACTCCCAGGGCAGGTACAGCATGGGTTAGATACAGAGTGAAGCTCCCTCTACACTGTCCCATCAAACACTCCCAGGGCAGGTACAGCACGGGTTAGATACAGAGTAAAGCTCCCTCTACACTGTCCCATCAAACACTCCCAGGGCAGGTACAGCACAGGGTTAGATACAGAGTAAAGCTCCCTCTACACTGTCCCATCAAACACTCCCAGGGCAGGTACAGCACGGGGTTAGATACAGAAGGGAAAGTGTTGCCTGTTAATCGTGTCGAGTGCCCTGTGTAATCGGACCTTGCTCTTGTCACGCAGACGACAGAAAAGGCCGGCGCTCTCAACAAGACCAAGATTGCGGAAGGAGGTCGGAAGCTAAAGTAGGTGCTGCCTCTGCTTCTGTGCTTACCCGGGAGTGAACGGTCGCGAGTATCCGGGTCCCCTCGCGTCTCCGAGACAACCTCCCAGGAAAACGTTTGCTTCCCCGCACCCCCCCCCAGCCCCTTGTCGTCTCGCCTGGCAGCGGTTTCAAAATTACAAAATATTGCTTTCCTTCATCCGCCAACCACCCCACACCCTGTTTCCGCTGGGGCTCATTTGGTAGCACATTCGCCAGGCTGACACTCCCAGTGACAGTACTGCGCTGTCGGAGGGGCGGTACTGAGGGGGTGCCGCACTGTCGGAGGGGCAGTACTGAGGGAGCACCGCACTGTCGGAGGGGCAGTACTGAGGGGGTGCCGCACTGTCGGAGGGGCGGTACTGAGGGAGCGCCGCACTGTCGGAGGGGCAGTACTGAGGGAGCGCCGCACTGTCGGAGGGGCGGTACTGAGGGAGCGCCGCACTGTCGGAGGGGCAGTACTGAGGGAGCGCCGCACTGTCGGTGGGGCGGTACTGAGGGAGCGCCGCACTGTCGGAGGGGCAGTACTGAGGGAGCGCCGCACTGTCGGAGGGGTGGTACTGAGGGAGCGCCGCACTGTCGGAGGGGCAGTACTGAGGGAGCGCCGCACTGCACTGTCGGAGGGGCGGTACTGAGGGAGCGCCGCACTGTCAGAGGGGAGGTACTGAGGGAGCGCCGCACTGTCGGAGGGGCAGTACTGAGGGAGCGCCGCACTGTCGGAGGGGCAGTACTGAGGGAGCGCCGCACTGTCAGAGGGGCAGTACTGAGGGAGCGCCGCACTGTCGGAGGGGCGGTACTGAGGGAGCGCCGCACTGTCGGAGGGGCAGTACTGAGGGAGCGCCGCACTGTGGGTGGGGCAGTGCTGAGGGAGCACTGCACTGTCGGAGGGGCGGTACTGAGGGAGCGCCGCACTGTCGGAGGGGCGGTACTGAGGGAGCGCCGCACTGTCGGAGGGGCAGTACTGAGGGAGCGCCGCACTGTCGGAGGGGCAGTACTGAGGGAGCGCCGCACTGTCGGAGGGGCAGTACTGAGGGAACGCCGCACTGTTGGAGGGGCAGTACTGAGGGAGCGCTGCACTGTCGGAGGGGCAGTACTGAGGGAGCCCCGCACTGTCGGAGGGACAGTAGTGAGGGAGTGCCGCACTGTCGGAGGGGCGGTACTGAGGGAGCGCTGCACTGTCGGAGGGGCAGTACTGAGGGAGTGCTGCACTGTCGGAGGGGCAGTACTGAGGGAGCGCCGCACTGTCGGAGGGGCGGTACTGAGGGAGCGTCGCACTGTCGGAGGGGCAGTACTGAGGGAGCGCTGCACTGTCGGAGGGGCAGTACAGAGGGAGCGCCGCACTGTCGGAGGGACAGTAGTGAGGGAGTGCCGCACTGTCGGAGGGGCAGTACTGAGGGAGCGCCGCACTGTCGGAGGGGCGGTACTGAGGGAGCGCCGCACTGTCGGAGGGGCAGTACTGAGGGAGCGCCGCACTGTCAGAGGGGCAGTACTGAGGGAGCGCCGCACTGTCGGAGGGGCAGTACTGAGGGAACGCCGCACTGTTGGAGGGGCAGTACTGAGGGAGTGCCGCACTGTCGGAGGGGCGGTACTGAGGGAGCGCTGCACTGTCGGAGGGGCAGTACTGAGGGAGTGCTGCACTGTCGGAGGGGCAGTACTGAGGGAGCGCCGCACTGTCGGAGGGGCGGTACTGAGGGAGCGCTGCTTGTGTCCTGGGGCCAATATTTATCCCTCAACCACCATCACTAAAACACATGATTCGGTCATCATCACATTGCTGTTTGTGGGAGCTTGCTGTGCGCAAATTGGCTGCCGCTTTTCCTACATTACAACAGTGACCACACTTCAAAAAGTACTTCATTGGCTGTGGAGCACTTTGGGACGTCCTGAGGTGGTGAAAGGCGCCGGAGAAATGCAAATTCTTTCTTATGTGCTTTCTTTCGTTCCCTTTTTCGTTCTCTGTCTCTCCTCTTTCTTTCTTTCTCTCCTTGTCGTTCGTTCTTTCTTTCTTTCTCTCCTCTTTCTTTCTCTCCTTCTCGTTCGTTCGTTCTTTCTTTCTCTCCTCTTTCTTTCTCTCCTTCTCGTTCGTTCGTTCTTTCTTTTTCTCTCTCTTCCTCTCTTTCTTTCTTTCCTTCTTTCCTTCTCTCCCTCTCTTTCTTTCTTTCTCTCCTCTCGCCTTTCCTTTCTTTTTGTTCTGCTCGGGGACCAGCGTTTACCCAACCGACCCCCGTCAGCGGAGGTTCGGAACCTTGATCTGTTGGAAAAGGCTGCAGTCCGAGCTCGCCGGTGGCTTGCCCACCCCCGCCCCCCCCACCACCTTGACGTGCGGTTGTGTGTCTCTATCCTCAGGAAGAACTGGAGCAGCTCGTGGGTGGTGCTGGCGGAGAACAGCCTGGCTTTTTACAAAGAGGGCAAGGCCCAAGCTGCGAGCGCCAAGGTGAGTTGATCGGAGCCCCGCTGCCCGTTGATGAAAAGGGATTACTTTAATAAAAATAGAGTCCTGATTGCTCCCACATCCCCCCCCCCCCCCCCCCCCCCCCGCTTGTTGTCCGTAACCCTATCAGTTCCTCGTCCTCCGGTACCCGTCCAACTCCCTTTTAAAATTAATGATGGAATCGGCTTCCACCGCCTCTTCATGATGTGGAGATGCCGGTGTTGGACTGGGGTGGACAAATGTGAGAAGTCGCACAACACCAGGTTATAGTCCAACAGCTTTATTTGAAATCACAAGCTTTCGGAGCGCTGCTCCTTCGTCAGGTGAAGTGAAGAGATGCATATAGGCACAGCATATATAGTCAGAGAACACTGCCAGGTGACTACAGTTAATCCACACCTTTGATTGCCGTGATTATCTCTCTGCCGAGGTGTGATAAAGGGCAGTCAGAAAGATTAACTGTGCCCAGAATTGTCCGCCATAGTCATAGAGTTATACAGCACAGAAAGAGGCCCTTCGGCCCATCGTGTCCGCGCCGGCCATCAAGCCCTGTCTATTCTAATCCCATTTTCCAGCACTTGGTCCGTAGCCTTGTATGCTATGGCGTTTCAAGTGCTCATCTAAATGCTTCTTGAATGTTGTGAGGGTTCCTGCCTCTACCACCCTTTTCAGGCAGTGAGTTCCAGATTCCAACCACCCTCTGGGTGAAAAAGTTTTCCCTCAAATCCCCTCTAAACCTCCTGCCCCTTACCTTGAAACTATGCCCCCTGGTTATTGACCCCTCTACTAAGGGGAAAAGTTCCTTTCTATCTACCCTACCTATGCCCCTCATAATTTTGTACACCTCAATCAGGTCCCCCCCCTCAGCCTTCTCTGCTCTGAGGAAAACAACCCCAGCCTGTCCAGTCTCTCTTCATAGCCGAAGCGCTCCAGCCCAGGTAACATCCTGGTGAATCTCCTCTGCACCCTCTCCAATGCAATCACATCCCTCCTATAGTGTGGCGACCAGAACTGCACACAGTATTCCAGCTGTGGCCTAACTAGCGCTTTGTACAGCTCCATCATAACCTCCCTGCTCTTATATTCTATGCCTTGGCTAATGAAGGCAAGTATCCCATATGCCTTTTTAACCACCTTATCTACCTGTCCTGCTGCCTTCAGGGATCTATGTACATGCACACCAAGGTCCCTCTGATCCTCTGCCACACTCCAGCTGAGGATCTTCTGACCTATTTTCAGAGGAATACATAATTTTTTTGTGTGTGACAACATAGACTGACGCAGCACAGGAAGAGGCCACTCGGCCCATCGCGCCCGTGCCGGCTCCTTCGAAAGAGCTCTCCAATCAGTCCCGCTCCTCCCCGTCCCCCCCCCATCCCCCGCTCGTTCCCTCGCAAGCCCTGCCAATTTTTTCTTTTTCAAGTATTTATCCAATTTCTCTCCCCCCACCGCTACAGAAACCGGGGAGCAGGCCGGAGAGCAGCGTGGACCTGCGAGGCTCGCTGATCGAATGGACAAAGGCGATGTCCAGCAAGAAGAACGTGTTCCGGGTACGGCCACGTGGGGCAACGACGGCCCTCGAGTAATAATGTATCGCCCTGAACGTGTTAATGTTCCCCTCAACGCCTCCAAGCCACCGGTTAGAGCCAGGCTGAAGTCGGTCGGTCTCAGAAGATGAAATTCGCAAGCTAGAGGTCTTTAAGATTACCAAGGGGTTTCGATAGGGTCGACGTAGAGAAGATGTTTCCACTTGTGTGGGAGGAGACCAGAACTAGGGGCCCATCAATATAAGATAGTCACTAATAAATCCAATCGGGAATTCAGGAGAAACTTCTTTACCCAGAGAGTGGTGAGAATGTGGAACTCACTACCACAGGGAGTGGTTCAGGCGAAGAGCACAGATGCATTTAAGGGGGAAGCTGGATAAACACACGAGGGAGAAAGGAATAGAAACATAGAAGATAGGAGCAGGAGTAGGCCATTCGGCCCCTCGAGCCTGCTCCGCCATTCGATGAGATCATGGCTGATCATCCAAACTCAGTACCCTGTCCCTGCTTTCTCCCCATATCCCTTGATACCTTTAGCTTTAAGAAATATATCTAACTCATTCTTCAATATGTTTAATGACTTGGCCACAACTGCCTTCTGTGGTAGAGAATTCCACAGGTTCACCACTCTCTGGGTGAAGAAATTCTTCCTCATCTCAGTCCTAAATGGCTTACCCCTTATCCTTAGACTGTGACCCCTGGTTCTGGAATCTCCGACCATCGGGAACATCCTTCCTGCATCTAGTCTGTCTAGTCCTGTTAGAATTTTATAAGTTTCAATGAGATCCCCTCTCATTCTTCTAAACTCCAGCGAATATAAGCCTAATCGACCCAATCTCTCCTCATACGTCATTCCTGCCATCCCAGGGATCAGTCTGGTATAGAAGGATATGGTGATCGGGTGAGATGAAGTAGGGGTGGGAGGAGGCTCGTGTGGAGCATAAACACCGGCACGGACATGTTGGGCCGAATGGCCTTCGCGCGATGACCAATGTGGAAAAGCCCCTGCCTAGGCCAACACGAGCACACCTCCC